>CM021102.1:473635230-473789982 GCA_007115665.2 Sequoiadendron giganteum | reverse complement strand
ATGGGGGATGAAAAGATGGGTGATATGGAAAGTGATCTTTGTAAACATTTTGGGACAACACTTTTGACTTGAGATTGATATTTTGATGTTAGGATAAAGGATGTTGATGAACTGGAGAATATTTATGGGAGAATCATGACCTTCAAGATAAACAAGTCCAAAGATGATAACCAACTTAGCTAGGTGCATGGAAAAGGATACATTTCACATACAACATTGCCAAGTTAGAGGTTGGTTTGATTGATGTTTAAGTCAAAAGAGTGTTGGTATGTTCAAAATTTTTGCAAAGATAGGTGAAGTGAAGGATGAAATTTGATGAAGGGATGGATGAAATACTTGACCAAATGTTGACCTAGAGTGAACCTTTGTTTTCCAAGACCAAGGTAGTGATAAATGTTTTATAATTCTAAAGTGATAATACTCCAGAAACTTAATGATTTTGGAAATAAGACCCAATGATTTTGGACTCAATTTTTGCAATGCTTTTCTTGTATGATAGTAGGTGTAAGGTCAGTTTATTCAGCCGGCGTGATTGATTTCCAAAATGGTCATGTGGGGTTCAATTGTGTCAAGTTTAGCTTGCTTAAATGAATTGATTTTACAAACACTCTTCTTGATTATGTTTCCAAACTAAATGTATATGTCAAAAACATCATAACTTTCACAATGTCCATTCATGAAAATCATGATATTAGAGCCACAATTTTTGATGTTGTCTTTGGAAAATATGGATTAAAATTAAGTCAAGATATTTAGAAATCGCTAAGGATAGAAACCCTTAGGACCAGTAGTAATATTTAGGCTAAATCTAGAGGCATCCATATTTAAACCAAAGTGTTTGAAATTTTGAAGATAGTGAATGTTTATTTTTTGTAACATTTTGGAACCAAGCAATGTATCACACTAACTCTCAATCATTTACAATCCTAGGTTCAAAATGGCTATACTTGTTGGGTCCTCACTTGGATTTCTCCAAACACTAATCAATGTGAATAGTTAGATATTTGGTGACACTGGCTCCCCTCCACGACACAAACTTCTCAGGACCACCAAATCTCAAAATCTAGAGATCAAAAGGATTTTTATGTTTCTACAATTGAATAGTAAGAATGTGAAGCGGATTCAGAATGACCGTTCTTGCACCAAAAAGTAGTAGGGATTTTGGCTTTTACACAAATTGGTTCTTAATTAGGGCACCCATTCAGGTGGCCACAGAAGAGGTAAGAATCACTTGTTTTTCTGTAGGAGAACCTATAATGTTGAGATTTCCTATAGCATTCAAATTTATATACTGGTTGGGAGTATCTTGGCTTTAGCTCTTTACCAATTGGGTCATTCCCTTGGGGTGATTACTTTTTCCCACCAAGGAATTCCCTCTAAATATAAACAATAGCAAGGAAGTGCATCCATATTTCAATCATCTTTGCTTGCATGAACAAAGAGAGAACACATGCTATGCCTTTTTCTCACACTCACAATGGGGTTCAATTTTAATCCGAAATGAAAGATGTAAGGTGGTTTTCCAAAGTGTTAGAGAATTTTTTTGTTTCTCAAGGTCACCAAATGGCATGAGAGAATTGCATATGCATTCACCAACAACATTGTAAATCACAAAACATAGCAAAAAGTTATAAAATTTAACCCTTCAAAGCAGTGATGAGTTCATTTTAAGCACCAAATAAAATATGAGGTTTCCTTGTTCAATTTTAAACCCAAAAGATAATGATTAAATGAGGGTTCAATTTTAGCTAACTTTGAAAGTGAATTTTAAGCCTAATTGAAAGCTAGTTGGTCCTAAGATTGTAAGTTTTAAAACTCAATGGAAAGTTTGTGGTCCTATAAAATAAACCAAAGAAGAATATGATGCGTTATAATTGCCCCACAAGTGTGAAAACACTATTACAATGACTACAACTAAGAAAAATTGAAAATTAAAATTTTCAATTTTTTTCGATTTTTCTATGCTATAGTAAATCACATTTGCGGAGGCCTTTGGAGCGGAATTTTGGGTTGAAACTTGCATGTCCTTAAAATTGGGTTGCCAAAGGAACCTTTGTAGGGACTCAATTAGTCCTCTTGGAGAGCTTTCCAACAATGCAAACGGACTCAAATTTTGAGAACCGAGTAGAAAGTTAGGACCCCAACAAGTTGGGGTAAATGTTTTCCTAGTTTTTCTCTAAATCTACAAAACCAATTAGTCTAAAAAGAAAAACAAGAAGTTAATGACATGTTAGCATTTAGATAAATTCACCAAATTAAAGCACATGTTGAAAAAATGATCATAAAACTTCTTACCAAAGTTGGGCATTGTTGCACACGATAGCATCATGATTTGAAGTCTAGGTGTCGCTCTGGAAAATGGGCATCACTTTGCAGCAAAAACAAATAGCATGATAGCATCGGGATTTGGTAACATCATGATTTAAATTTTTTTTGGCATCACTTTGGTGAAGATGGGCGATGCCGTTTGAACTTTTCAATGCCTCCAGATTAAATCAGTGTCACTAGATTTAAATTAGCATTGGTGCAATAATTTGGCATCGGTATTTCAAATTGCAATAACGTTGCTATATGGTGATGCTCTTCAATCAGCATCGTTTTTTGTGATTTGGGCGTCACTGTAAACTGCAAAAAGAAAATGAATAGAATTCGAACTAGAAATTGATGAAATTATCGATTTTTCCTCCTTCTAGCACCAGAATGTGAGACAAGGATTTTAGTATGGGCCGATTACACTTGATCCTTGAAGAATCGAAGCATATTCATACCACTAATACTCAAATCTCAACAAGATCATTCAAATGAAAGTTAAAATAAATATTTATTGAAACAAAGTGTTCTAAACTACAAAATAATTTAAAATGTCTACTCTAATCAATCTAAAACTTATCTCATTGTGGAATTGGTGTTGTGTTGATGTGCAACAATGACCCTTTCCGAATACCATGATTAGTGAGCTTGTTCTAATCGATTATATTGAAGAGAATAGATGAAATAGTTGTGATATATGGATGAAAACATGATTTATGCTACAATGAACATGATGCAAGAGTTAATCTAACATGGTTTTATGCTAAAGGATGTAGATATGAAATTACTAAGCTACTCCAAATGAGAGTTAAGCTAAAAAGATACAACCCCTAATTAAAAACAAGCTAAGATGGATGCATGGAAGCCATTAATGGAAGCTTAAAGCTATTATGCAGCTAAAAATGGACTAAAATATGCTAAATGTGAGTAAAGTATGAGTGTGAGATGGATGATATTCAACAACATAAGTTTTCTCTAAAAAAGATGGATGAGATTCAACAACATAATTTTTCTCTAAAAAAGATGGATGAGATTCAATAACATAAGTTTGCTCTGAAAAAAATGGATCCATTTGTCTCCAAATAAGGTTCTATTTATGGGAGAACAAATGAGAAATGGAGGGTTGAGATTGAAAAGATTAATCAACGGTCAATGATGAAAGGAAGAGGGGGCATGGATAATGGATTCTCATCAATGGATGAGAATGAATGATATGATTTAATCAAGGGTTCATGTTTTCTTCAAACAAACACACTTTTGACCTGCACACATAGCTCAAAGGTGACTTGTTCAAAAGGTTAAAAGATAATTTACAATTCAAGTTACAAGGTAACTTGCATTTGAAGCCAAGTGAAAATATCCCTTTTTGAAATGATGGAGGAATAAGAATATTCTTTTGGAATTTCCCATGGGTGAGGAAAAAGGCATTTTGCAAATTAAAACAAATTTTTAATTGTGCAAAAAGGGGATAAGGATATCCCATGGGAATATTCCCTTTGATTAGAAGAAAGTTAGATTAATTGTTTAATTAAACAAAGTTTAATCACACAATTAGGGGATTTTGGAGGAATAAAGTTTTTTTCATAAAATTTTATGATTTAATGAGTGGGAAAAGGGTGAGATGACATTTAATTAAATAAATTGGGGTTATTTAATTAAATTAGAAGACAATAAATTAAATTAAATATGTTGATTTATTTAATTTAATTAGATGAAGTGTTAGCATGAAAGGGGGTGAATTAACCTGATTTAATTGATGAGGTTAATGGATGCAAATGATGCAATTAATTAAATAGCTAAGCTAATTTAATCAATTAAGCGAAAAGAGGATGGATTTTAGGACGAAATGATGTTAGTTAGCCAATGTAATCCATCATGACATTTTTAGGTGTCTACATTTCATCTATCGTGAGCCTGATCGAAACACTTTATTCTCTAATCGATATCTTAAGGGTGCAACCAACCATCTTTCGATCATATCGATATCAAATCATTTAACAAATTTTTTTCCTAGCCTTGCTAGCAAATATTGATCAAATCTATCAAATCAACCATCTTTGGGATATATCATTCCCTATGAATCCTCATGTTTTTCAACATAATCCTTGCATTGTTGTGAATCCTCAACAATGTTATGAATCAATCAATTAGATCAATAAAATTTAGCTTGGCTATGAACATCTCAAACAGATCATCGATATATGTTTTTGCATCATCATCAAAATCAACATCAGTCTTTGAACCAATGCAACGAGTACATTGCTTCAAAGAGGGGAAAAATGTAAACACCTAAAAATGTCTTGATGGATCACATTGGCTAACTAACATCATTTTATCCTAAAACCCATCTTTTTTTTGCTTATTTGATTAAATTAGCTTAGCCATTTAATTAATTACATCATTTGCATCAATTAACCTTGTTAATTCAATCAAGTTAATTCACCCCCTTTCATGCTAACATTTCATCTAATTAAATAAAATAAATTAACATATTTAATTTAATTTCCTAAGTCTTTTAATTTAATTAAATAACCTTAGGTTATTTAATTAAATGTCATCTCACCCTTTTCCTATTCATTAAATCATTTAATTTAATGAAAATCACTTTATTCCTCCAAAATCCCCTAATTGTGTGATTAAACTTTGTTTAATTAAACAATTAATCTAACTTTCTTCTAATCAAAGGGAATATTCCTTATCCCCTTTTTGCACAATTAAAAATTTGTTTTAATTTGCAAGATTCTTTTTTCCTCACTCATTGGAATATTCCAAAAGAATATTTTTATTCCTCCATCATTTGAAAAAGGGATATTTTCACTTGGCTTCAAATGCAAGTTACCTTGTAACTTGAATTGCAAGTTATCTTTTAACCTTTTGAACAAGTCACCTTTGACCTATGTGTGCAGGTCAAAAGTGTGTTTGTTTGAAGAAAATGTGAACCCTTGATTAAATCCTATCATGCATTCTCATCCATTGATGAGAATCCATGCCTCCTCTTTCTTTCATCCTTGACCATTGATTAATCTTTCAATCCCAACCCTCCATTTCTTATTTGTTCTCCCATAAATAGAACCCTATTTGGAGACAAATGGATCCATCTTTTTTAGAGAAAACTTATGTTGTTAATTCTCATCCATCTTTTTTAGAGAAAACTTATGTTGTTGAATCTCATCCATCTTTTTTAGAGAAAACTAGAGAAAATTTATGTTGTTGAATCTCATCCATCTTTTTTAGAACAAACTTATGATGTTGAATATCATCCATCTCACACTCATACTTTACTCGCATTTAGCATATTTTAGTTCATTTTTAGTTGCATAATAGCTTTAAGCTTCCATTAATGGCTTCCATGAACCCATCTTAGCTTGTTTTTAATTAGGGTTTGTATCTTTTTATCTTAAATCTCATTTGGAGTAGCTTAGAAATTGCATATCTACATCTTTTAGCATAAAATCATGCTAGATTAACTATTGCATCATGTTCATTTTAGCATAAATAATGTTTTCTACATATATCACAACAGTTTCATCGATTCTCTTCAATAGAATCGATTGGAACAAGCTCACTAATCATGAGATTGGGAAATGGTCATTGTTCCACATCAACATGATACCAATTCCACAATGGGATAAGTTTCATATGGATTAGAGTAGAAATTTTAAATTCTTTCATAGTTTTGAATGCTTTGTTTCAATAAATGTTTAGTTTAACTTCCATTTGAATGATTTTGTTGAGATTTGAGTATTAGTGGCATGAATATGATTCAATTCTTCATGGATCAAGCATAATCGTCTCATACTAAAATCCTCATCTTATAGTAGCAAGCAATATGCCTACTCTTGAACCATGACTTGTGTGAGATCCATCAAAATATAAATTCCATGTGGTTGAAGTATCTAGTGTGAAGATAGACTCATCAGTAAAATTTAAAACCAATGGATGGTCTACTAGCATAGGTGCATCTACAAGTTGGTTAGCTATAACTTGTCCTTTTATTTCTTTCCATTCAACATACTAAATTTCATATTCACTTAGTATCATTACCCATTTTGCTAACTAACCTATCAAGTTTTCTTTTCCGAGGAGATATTTTAAAGGATACGAGCATCATTTGATGGTTCAACATGTAATCCTACCTCTTTGAGTGGAAAAAAACCACCACAAGTTAGGAACATTTAATAGGACTATAATTGAGCTCATATCCCACAAGTGTATGACTGATATAGTAAATTTATCTTTCTCTTCCTTCATTGTCATTTTGTGTGAGTAATGGCCCCAATACTGATGTGGTTGCTAATATGTAGAGTATGAGATGTCCCATCAATAGGATTTATTAGGATTGGTGGTGTTAATAGATAATATTTTATCTGTTGGAAGACCTCTTGACATCGATCTATCCACACAAATGGTACTTCTTTTCTTAGCAAGTTCTAGAATGGTTGACACTTATTTGCAAGTTGCACGATGAACCTTCAGATAGACTATAATCTAACTTGGAGTGTTTTTAGCTGACTTATATTGGCTAGAGGTGGCATGTCTATGATAGCTTTTACTTTGGAAACGTTGATTTCAATGCCTCTTCTAGAACAATGTACCCTAGGAGCTTTCCTGATGTTACTCCAAACACATATTTCTTTGGATTCAATTATACTTTGTACTCTTCCAGTCTCTAAAAAATATTGTCTAACACTCGTAGATGGTCAAATCTTGTTAATGACTTGGATAATAGTTCATCCACATAATCTTCCATAGTAGTATGCATGACGTCATCAAGGATCATGGTCATGGCATGTTGATATGTTTCCTTGAAAAAAATTAATATAAAAGGCATGGTGTTCTAGCAATATGTTCCCCAAGGACATCTGAAAGTTTCCTTGTGTTGGTCTTCATGAGCTATCTTAGTTTGATTGTACCTTGAGAAACCATCCATGAGGGATAACATCTTGTACCCTACTGTTTAGTCCACAATAATGTCAATCTTTGGTAAGGGGAAGTCATGTTTTGGACATGCCTTGTTTAAATATCAAAAATCAGTACATATGTGGATTCCTCCTATTGGCTTCATCACTTGTACTATATTAGAAATCCACTCTGCCTAGTCAATAGGTTGAATGAATCCAACATCCAGTAACTTCTTTAACTTGGCTTTGAATAATAGGGTAATTTGTCGATGCATTTTCCTTAGTTTTTTCTTGATTGGTTTAGCGTCAGGAAATAATGGAAAGTGATGTAAAACCTATTGATGGTGTTTTTAGCATGGAAACAACTCAGACATAATATGATATCCTATCTCTCTTGAAAGGTAAATATCTATGGGAAAAGAGATAACCCCAAGGTCTCTAATGTCAGGTCTTGACAATGCAACAAAACAACTAAGTGATAAATGTGAAAATGCTAGTAATCACAAAGGGACCTTACTACAAGAAAATACTGGACTTTGAATTTATCAGATCTAAACAATTAATTGATACTTGAAATCCTCAATTGAACTTAGATAATAAAATAAATAGCAAAAGATAAAGGTTTCGAAGATAATTCTAAGACTAATTCTAACCCTAAGACTGACAATGCCAAAGATAAGATGCTCAAAATAGATTGATCTCTCATAAACTACTTTTTGTTTGACCCAGATAAATCTGCAATCTCACAGGAATAGTGCAATCTTCTGAGGTATTTAAAGATTTTCAAATCATAAACATTCATTCAAGACAATCCTATTGTAATTGAAATGAAAAAACTTTCATAATTGAACTAAGCACAATTTTAAGTCCAGGCTAACTTTGCAAAGTAGCTAATAGTCAGCTAACTACAAAAAGTATGGATTACAGATCACTGCAAACATTCCAAACATGAAACCCTAAGCATCACCAAACTATCTAACAAATAACTCGAGCAATTTTAAAGATAGAACAACAGGAACCATGCTAGATAAACTTAACAAAAGAGAGATATCAAATCACAATATCCTTTCTTATATTAGATCACCCAAAATGGCAACAATTCCAACCTTCTGTTACAATACTTGCTTGAAGGTAAACCCTAATTCGCTCAAATTTATATTCTATGTCTATTATGTATCATTTGTCTCCTTAACTATTTTTATATATCACAAAATGAGGCAACATGCCCATTTTATAGAGAATCCCCCAAGATAGGTTGGCCCAATTAAGAGTTTACAGTAAAAATGCTACACAAGAGGTCGGCCTCAAAATATATTTGAACACAACATGAAATGTGCAATTTGCACCAATTTCATCCAAGTCAGCCTGTGGTCTCAAAAAGTCAGCCCAATGCAAGTAGATAATGGGTAGCACAAACTTTGATGTAGCCCCATATAATTACTTCCCATCCTTGTCCTTAGCTTGATCCTCTTCAGCATGCACTACCAGCAACACTCTGTCCAACTCAGCAATAGGTGGCATAGGAAAAACCCTAACTCTTCTTTCAAGAGACCAAATGTCATCTCTTGCCTACCTTACTATGCCATCCCAATCAGCCCTATTTGTCAAATATCTGTCAATAATTGCAATGTAGGTTGCAGTATCATCTAGCTGATGTTCAGTGACTTGACCATCACTGACTGGAGAATAGACATCTCTCCACCATTTCCTAAGTTGTTCCAAATTGAAATGCTTTGGAGCAAACTTCCTCCTCCCTGTCATAATTTCAAAGAATGAGATACACTTATCATGAATTCTAGGAAAAGTGTCCTCAATCTGCCTTCCTTGTTTGTGAATCTTCTTCAAGGCCCTTTACCTCATCTGCAATATCTCAAACCATTCCCAAGGCTCAAAAACCCTTGAAAAAGAAAGAATCCCACTCTTTACCAGTTTATCCTCAGTAAACGCCATGATTGTTTTTACTTTCTACAATAGGAGATCAATGTCCTCTTTGTCCTGAGCTAGCACAGTCTTCAGCCAGTCCACTGACCTCATGGCATCCCTTGCAGTCAACAAGATATCTTTGATGGAACCATATCCTTTGTTCTGGACTCCATACAACCAACCAACCGTGGCATGTGTAGTGCCTTTCATTATTTCAAGTTCACAGATTGTTTTCTGGGGCAAGAAACCTGCAGTAGAGGAGGAAGAGCCAATAGACTACAAGGGTTTCATCAACTCCTACAAGTACTTCTTCAATTTCTCATTCTCTCTTTCCAACTCATGCCTGGTTTGTACCTCCTTGTTTAATCTTCCCACAATTACAACACTGGAGCCTTCATACTCGTCAATGTCCTGCTCCATAGAAGCATGCCCTAAGTCGATGGTCTGCACATGATAATCCTTTGCTGTCACAGTCTCGCTATCTTTTTCTGGAGCATGGATAGCAATGTGAGCCACCCTGTTGCTTGATCCATCTCTCTCAATCCTGGACACAACCCTAGCCTTCTTCTTGGTTTTCCCCTTTTCAATATTGGCCATTAGGTCATCCCAATTGGGAGGAGCATCTTCCACTATCACCAATTTTCTCTTTAACTCTCTATCCAGCCAACCTGGAATAGTGGATTCAGTTGGGACCTTATCTTGTTTATCCTACTCCTGCTAGACACTAGGTGCATCCTTCTCTATACTAGTCACATTAGGGATCTCCTTGATTGGATCCTCCATTTTTAAAGACTGCTCCTCCACAACCTATGTCGGTGAAGGAACCCTAGCTGTTATCTCCTCCTATTGAGGGTATTTATTCAATTTCTCCTCTACAGGCGAATCCACATAGGCAACCAAGGGAGACTAGATTACCTTATCTATTTCTGCATTAGCATTGTAGAGGTCTCCTGCATGAAATTGTTCTCCACCCAAGTCTTTAGGATCTTCATCCTTCCTTGGCTATTCTTGCATATTTCCAGTATCTTGAGGAAGGGGAATGCTCTCCTACTCAATGATAGGAGCAATCATAGTAACATCCTCCTTCGTTGTAGCTTCCTTTGGGGAAGGAGTCCTTGACCTCCTCATAAATACTTGTGTTCTTTCCCCTAAACTTTCTATCTCCACCGTAGGTGTCTCAACTTACTTTTCTGACTCGAAAGTTCCCTTCTCCTTTTGTGACATTCTCATAAGTCTTCTTCTTCTAAGAAAAGGAGCAGCAGCATCTTCCTTCTCCTCCTTATCCTTTTCAGCCTCTTTTCTTGAATCATGCCTTCTCTTTTTCGCAATAGGCTTTCTCTGCTTGCTCACATCCGCTACCTCTTCAGTTTGAACTTCTCTAAATTTAATCTTGAAGGGAGAGTCCACCTTGGCCTTACCCTTAGGGCCCTGTTCATGTGATTCCTCAGAAGCAAAATGAGACTCCAAGTCTCCCATCAAATCGTAGGTGCATTGGAAACCTTCACTTTCTAGCTCTAATATCTTGTGCTTCAGCTATATTTTTGTATATTTTATCACCGGTCATAATTTTATCCAACTCTGTCTTCTCTTCTTCCAACCAGTCAATCTCTCCAACTGGTTTGTCTTTCACAACCTTGAAGATATGAACTTGAATCAAGTTTCCATCTTCCTCCACTTGGTCAGGAATGGCCTTTATGTTGTACAACCTCACTAAGTCAACTCGCGGCCTGGAGAATTTCTTCTTCCTTACATCAAATTCATCGCCAATGTTAGCCCAATAATCCTCAATGTTATCTTTGTGGCTATATTCCCTGCTAGCCTTCTTTTGTGCCTCACCAGTAATATCAAATCTTGCTCTCTTAGAATGAAAAGAGAGACCAAAAGTACTCATTTCCTCTTCAGAAGCATGAGCAAACTGGATGGAAGGGCAGACCTCATTTGTTCCTATCTTCAAGGGGAAATCATTCCCAAACCCTGTTTTATGCTTATCCCGCTTCACAATCACATCAAAGTCACAAATATGCCTAGTGACCTCCAATAGTATGATGTGATCAGTTGGGTACCTTGGGAGTCTGTAGGGAGCCGTATGACAGCCATCACTCCTAATGTAGGAGAAGGTGGGGAACTGAATGAACCATGCCCCATACCTCCTTACCAATTCCTTGGCCTTGTCTGAAATTCTCACATGCTCTGCATCCTGCAACAACCTGGTGATGTACATTATAAAAGCATCATTTTCTCTTCTATAGCTACCTCCTACCAAATGCAACTATGGATAGTTCATAGATTGCATCTTGTCCAAATACACCTATAGTGCTCAACCCCTTGTATGGGTGGAATCTTGCCAATGCATACACCAGGTAGGAAGTCATGGTGAAAGTCTTGGTCTGCAAGACATTACACATCTGTTCATGGATTACTACACTTATGGAACCTGCCCAATGGTAATCTATACCCTATTCCATCCGAGCAATGACATTAAACATCCATCTCTCAAGAACTCCCATACTCTTCAGACCTACCAACCTGCTGAGGAGAGTGATAACATTATAGTATTCCCTTTTGAACTTAAGTCTAAATAGTTGTTTTGGAAACTTGGAGAAGTGGGACTTGGGCTTCTCCAACCAAGAATTGATCACCTGTTGAAATTTAACTATATTTTTCTCATAATATTTCTTTGATATATCCATACTAAAGGCTACCACATGTGACCTATCACGTATATCAAAAGTCCTAGCAATGGACACAAGATCAAATCTCTCCACAATTCTTCCCTGGGGGCCAACTACCATTTGTGTGCCCTTGTCATAGTTTATGGCACATTCAAGCACCAACTCATAGCATTGTACTATGGAGAGGAAACCAGCTACATATGCTAACCCAGATTGTAGAGTTCTTCTAGCCAGCAAAGGGAGGTTTGATGCTGCCATCTTAGCCTTGAACTCCTTGTAATCCCACATACCCACATTGGTATCAGTGATCCCTGACCAGAAAAAAGTCAATCTGCTCTCAGGAATCCTACTCTTCATGTCCATTTTCACCTTTTTTGCATTTGAGATAGTAGAACTTTCAACACTTGGATCTGTTGCCTTTCCCTTGCCATGCCCAACAAAATCTTGTCCCGATCCTACTTGCAAACAAGTAAAAAAACCACAATGAGATCCAATATAAATGCCAACATCAATTATTTCAAAGTTTGGGGTTTAGCCTCCTCCGTGGAATTCAAACTGGAGAGGAATTTCGAGGAAATCTGGACTAGGCAGAATCCAGCGGGACAAACATACAAACTTCACAATATCAATCAATCAATCAATACAAAAAAAGGATAACTTGGAACCACTTAGCATAAGTTCATTTAATTATTAGAATGCATTATCAATAAGAAAATTCCTCTTGTAACAATTAGATTCTTCATTTCCACAAAACTTTAGAAGAATCTACTAGAGATGGAAATCCTCGAAAACAACAATGGTTTCAATAATCTAGGAAAATGAAGGAGGCCAAGAACATCTGAGAAAATCCCAACAGAGCGTATTTTAGTGGAATCAAGACAGATTCATCGTGGAAGCAAGAATTCAGAAAAATGGCTAAGCAACAGACACCGAGAAAATCCAGAGGGAGCGGAATTCTACGAGGCAAGCAAAAGTCCGCATAAATAGAAAATTATGAAGAAAGAAGGAAAAATAGGAAGACTCGGGGAAATCCAGCAAGGGTGGGATTCCATGAAGGCAACGAAAATCCGAACGTCTATGTTTTCCTCATCCTCACCTTAAAATAGGTCAAATGACACAAACCAAGAGCTTGCAACTTGACAATGACTTGACCTACACATCCAATGGATCAACCATGAATTTAAAACTCTCCTCTCAGCAATTTGAAAGGGTTTGGCTATGCCCTAGGTCAAGAACCCTAAGAACCTTCGCCATGAAAGCACGAAGAAGCTCAGGCACATCTTGCTTGCAAAAAAGGATAGGAAGTTTGTGGCAAAGGCAAGCAAGCCCTGAAAAATAGCAACAAAATACCATCCAAAGAAAACATTTAGTATAATCAACTAGATGGATTGGTAAAACACAGAAACCCCAGATGCCCAGACATGGTGCGCACACATAAGCAAAAGATGAAGAAATGAATAACATGGAAGCACATAACAAATCAGTAAAACCAGAAGAGGAAGAGGGCATATCCATATACCATGAGAGTAGGAGAAACTAAAACTTGGGATGCCAGCAAAAAACCTCCAAGCATGAGCAAAATACAAGCAATGCGCTAGAAATTTGAATGCAGGACTCGAAATCTCCTAAAATGCAAAATCTAGCAACACACCTCAAGCTCCAGCACTCCAAACTCAAATGACAAGCACTTAAAAAAACTCAAATGGAAAATCAGTTCACAAGATTCAATATATCATTGCTTCAAAAGGTTGCACAATCACCATTAATGAGATCGACAAGACGGTCGAGACCAAAATTTGGAAATCCGATAGAGTCACGAAATTTGGAAAAATCTGGACACGATGGATTTCCCTGGACTCAAGCAGAAAGGCAGCCATTTCCAAATGCCAAAGGGAAACCGGGAAAGTCTAGATAGGGCGGATTTTTCTGAACTCAGCGAAAAAACCCGAACCGCACCCAAAACTTAAGGTTGACAATAAAAATCATAAAAAGGCCCTTCTGATCGGCAGGATGAACATCAAAGCACATGCTCAAGAAAGAAAAATTCCAAAATAGAAAGGCCAAGACACCAAAAAGCAAAGAAAACGAGGGTCCCAACTTTCAGAGGGGCGTGTGTGCAAAAACTACACAATAAATGGTGACTCCGCTGGGGAAATGTTCCCGAGCATTTCAAGAACAAACTAGAATCATGAACCCAGAATCTCTGGTTTCAATCCCTTCATCAAGACACCTATGGAAAAAGTTTCAAAAGCCACAAGCAGGAAGACTTTTTCCTATTCCAAGGTCCAAGTGTGTGTATTTTGCATTTATTTCCTATTCCTTAGGTGCAATAGTAACCAGAGCAAATCTGACCAGGCTACATAAAAGTTTTAACTTCAAAAGCAACCTAGATAGAGCTTTGCTTCCAGTCAAGCGTCCATAGCCCCAACGAGGTTATCGCTATGATCCTCCCAAGCATAGCTCTACTACCAGCCAGGCATCTATAGCCCTGGTAGAGATACTAGGATACCCCTGATAAGGTGAAAGTTATTTTGATTTTTAATATTTCCCCTTTTCTCTTTTCCTTTTCAAACATTAAATAAAACCTTTCTTTCACCTTGTAAGTAACAAAACTCACACTCAGGGATGAAGAACATAGTGGCACTGAAGCAGAATATAAGATTTTTCACCAGGTCAAATTACATAAGAACCCTATGCAATCCCAAAATCTCTTATTTTAATGTGAAGGTGTGAGACCCAAATATATTCCAAAGTCTATCCAAAACAAGTGATTCTAATTCTAAGCATAAGGTACATTAGACAAAGGAATTCCACCACTTGACTCTGAAAAAATTGATTAGAGTTTGTAAAAGAAATTTCCATAACAATCCCAGGAAAATAGCCCATTGTACAGATGCAACAACCCCAAGAAAGCAAGAAACCAAAAGAAAAAACCAAAACAAAAGCAAAACAGACCAAAACAAACCTACACTAACCAAAACAAACAAGCAAAGCAGAGCAAAACGAGGCAGAAAGACAAACTATACTAGCTATGTACAAGATGAGCCATAAATAGCTCAAGGTTGAAAATAATGCTTTAGATACTCCCCATTGATAGGTAGTGGGATATCCTCACCAGTGAGGGTCTTCAAACGAAAAGCATTATCTCCCAAAATTTCTGAAATCTGGTAAGGACCAAGCCAAATTTTATCAAATTTACCATGCTCTCCCTTACGGTCATGGGCTTTATCCCAGTAGAGAACCAAGTCAGAGATTCTAAAGGCTTTCACTTTGGCTCTCCTATCAAACCATCTTTTCACTAGACCTTGGTGTTTAGCAAAGTTTTCTATGGCTTCATCTCTTTTCTCTTCAAGGTGTAATAGCTCAACCAAATGAGCTTCACATTTATCTTCCTCATTATAATATTTATTAATAAACCACAAGGTAGGGATCTTCAATTGGATAGGAAACACAGGTTCCAAACCATATACTAGGTGATAAGGAGAGGTCCCTATGGATTCCTTATGTCTAGTATGGTCTGCCCAGAGAGAAAATCAAAGCTAGGTGTGCTAATTCTTAGGATTTTGTTCTAACAACTTAAAAATAACTATCAATAGGTTCTTATTGGAAGACTCAACTAGACCATTACCCTAAGGGTAGTAATTGGATGAAAATTTGATAGCAATCCCATGGTCAAATGCCCAATTAGAAAATTTCAGTGATGAAAATGCAGGACTATTATCACAAACTAAAGACAATGGACAACCAAAACGATTAATGATACCTGACTCAAGAAAATTGACTACCAAATCTGAAGTACATTGTTTACAAGCTAGCCTATGTCCATCTAGTAAAATAATCAGTTATGGTAAGAATATACCTATGACCCGCAAAAGATGGAGGATTAATTGGACGTATGAAATCCATTCCCCACTGGGCGAATGGTTTTACCTCTATGACCGGATAAAGGGGAAGAGCTGAATGTTTTTCCTTACTTGCTATAGTTTGGCATATGTGGCAAGTCCTCACATGTTGGTGTGCATCCTTGAACAAAGTAGGCCAATAATAACCTACCCTCAAGATCTGGTTTGCAGTAGCTAACACAGAACCATGGCCTATGCCATATTTTTCATGAAATTCAATCATCACTCTGGCAGCCTCTTCCTTTCCCAAAAATCTCAGGTATACACCCTAATGACTTTTCTTATATAAGATAGCTCCTTTCATCATAAAACTTCCACTCTTTAGGTGCAAAGCTTGCCTTTGAACTGTACTAAGGTGATCAGGACATTGTTGATTTAGTAAATAAAAAATAATTTCATCATACCAATCTCCTAGAGACACCTCCTGAAGATAATAGTGCTGAGCAGTGGGATTAGGACCTGTCTCAACCATTGTCTTTGTGAGTCCCTATCCTCTTACTAATTTCATGGGTTGAATCTCCATATCATATTCCTGCAGCATAGTCACCCATTTGGCTCTTCGTTCACCCAACTCATTTTGCATTAACAATAGCTTTACTACAGGATCATGCACTATGGAAAAAATCTTATTCCTCAAAATATAGTGTCTGAACTTTTTCACTGCTCTAACCAAAGCATAAGCCTAATTTTCAACATTGTGATACCTTAATTCTGCGTCCTTTAAAGGGGTACTCATGAAGGCTATAGGATACTCATCGCCTTAATCAGACTTTTGGGTTAGCATTCCAGCACAGGAGTGATCAGAAGCAAATGAATATATGTAAAAAGGCTTAGCATAATCTGGACTCACTAATATTGGGGCCTCAGCAATAGTTTTCTTTATTTTTGTAAATGCCTCCTTAGCTTCTGCATTCCACTCTACTTTTGCTTCTTGTTTCAACATAGCATTCAATGGTTTCACTATCTCTGCAAATCCAGTGATAAATTTTCTAACAAAGTTAATCTTACCAATGAATGACTTCATCTCTTTCTTACTTGCAGGAGGCTATATCTTCAAGATAGACTATATTCATTCAGGATCAATTGCAATACCCTATTCTGATATGATATTTCCTAACAATTTTCCCTCTGTGACTCCAAAAATGCACTTCTTTGGATTAAGTGAAATCTCAAACTCTCTGCACCTTTGGAATACTTTGCATAAATTTGTTATGTGATCACCTCGTTTCTTAGAAAAAATTGTCAAGTCATCCATATAAATAATGATGCACTTAACAATTATATCCCATAGCTCTCTAGAATGTAGCTCCAGCATTGATCAACCCGAATGACATCCTTCTGTAAGAAAAAGTTCCCCATTTTGTAGTGAAGGTAGTCTTGTGCCTATCCTCATATTGCACCATAACTTGGTTGTATCCAAAATACCTATCCAAGAAAGACATCATCTGAGATCCATTAACTATCTGAAATACTTCATCCAATGATGAAACTAGATAGTTATCCTTTTCTGATGCTCTATTTAGATTCCTAAAATCTACACACAATCTGATTTCGCCATTCTTTTCCTTTACTGGAACCAGATTTGCAACCCAAGTTGAATGTATGACTGGAAATATAATTTGTGTTGAAAGTAACTTCCGCACTTCTTTATGAATAATGGGTTCTAACAGAGCATTGATTGGCCTTTGTCTCTATCTAAATGGTTTGACATTTGTCTTTAAAGGAATGGTGTGTGTAATGATTGAAGTATTGTATGTTTTCAAATCTTCATAACTCTAGGCTATCACATTAGGGTACGTGTGTAATGCATCAATAACCCCCTTCCTTTCTTCAGGAGTACACACCTTACCAATAAAAACATTCTTCACATCATCCGGTGTCCCCATATTATATGTTTCACACTGGCTACTAAGAGATTCCCTTTTAACTTGTTGTTCCCGATCTCTTATCTTATCCAAATCAAAGATTCGTTCGAGCTGCACCATACCCCTTGGAATAGTGTTGGTTTTCAGGTTAATGATTCCTCCCAAGTCTATCTCTGCTTTTTGGGGTTCCATCTCATCAATGACTTGAGAAGCAAACACATCATAACTTGTGATAAAATCCAAAATATGCTTATCATCTTCAAATACCTAGAAACTAGTAATGTTATCAGGCACTGAAGGTACTGGAGTGAGTTTGACTGTAAACCTCTTCAATCTTGAAAGTGATAAAGGTTGCAAGGTGCTAGAAGCCTATGCTAGAGAGTTAGGAACCTGATTCTTGTTACGAGGGATCAACTGGATATTGAAAGCATCAAATTCCTCGATGAGATCCCACACTCTATGCTTATAGTTGGTCATTCTCATGTCATGGCATGAATATTGTTTCCTTGTTTGACTACTAATTCAGAGTCCCCAGAGACCTATAATATCTTAACTTTCTTCCTTGATTCCATCAACAAGCCATGGATCAAAGCTTCATATTCAACATCATTATTAGTGCATTGGAATTAGAGTCTGTGAGTAACAAAATAATTCTTACCTTTGGGATTGATCAACTCAAATCCTGCTCCAGCACCCTGCTTAGATTTAGACCTGTCAAATCTTAATGTCCATCAGCCATCAGGGTCCAGTGGCCTTAATTTATCCTTTAATTTGTTGGTAATAAGGGGCTTCTTGGGAGGCATTGGGATTTCACAATTATCATCATCTAACTCCATCTGTACCTCAAGTCCAATAGTTGGGACTAGATTAATGTATTTCTATATTTGTCCCACAATAGTTTGACACAAGTCATAGTCTAGCTTGGAGTGAGGAACATCATGGACTCTACACCAATTGGGAATAAATAGTTCTTCGAAAGTCATCCTTCCTTTGAGCTATATCTGATTTTCCATACACCTTTGGATGAATTCCTGAAAGTTATCTAGCAAACTAAGCCATTCATCTTCTTGATCATCAGTTTCACCTATTTGTGTAATCAATGGTCCAGAATCACTAACCTCTGTACCAATTCTTCTAAGGGGTCTTGTAGCATAAATACCTCTTCATCTTGTGAAGTTACTGCAACCAATACATAATTTCCCATGCTAAATTCAGATACCAACACCTCATTCGATATTTTATGGTATTCAGTGATTACATATTTCATTTGGGGTTCTCTTTTAATTCTGATCTGATTTGGAACTCCTTTCCATGGTAGCCACATGTGTGAATCGTCTGTATATGTATATCCATTCAATGCCTTGGTGAAATCCTGACCTAAAATCAACCCATAAGTATTAGGAATGTCAGTAACCTGAATGTTGATCACTTGTTGCACCCTAGGATCCGATGCCAGCTACGTAGAGATCATGTTCAATTCTCCCACTACACTGACCTTTGTTTTGTCCAGTTGAGTGACCTTATTTTGAGAACCTATAGGCATAATGCCCAATTCTATGCAAATAGAAAAAGGCATAACATTTGTAGATGCTCCTGAATCTAGAAGACAATTATGCAAATTGTTTCTAAAGATACGAACATAAATTAAGAAAGGAGGGGTTTCCATCTTGCCTTGAAACAAACTCAATTGAGTGTTAGCTTTTGCAACTTGGCCCTTATATTTATCTCTCCCTTTATCTATAGGTGGAGCTTGGCCTCTAGGCACCTGTGAATTAGAAGACTGGTAACGACCTCATTGGAAGTTACCCCCTGCGGTACTATATGTGGGTTGAATGACCCTAAAACTGCACTCCTAATAACAGGAACTCTTAATAATTCAAAAGTAGAAATACTCACCTTTACTTTCTTGAATTCTTTAGTCAAATACTAACCCAATTGCTCCACATTCAGATTAGCATGGGTTTCCTTTTGGCCACTAGCCTGCCTTCCTTTCAAAACTTTAGCATTGTTTCTCTTTGACAATTATTGTGTTGGTACATGAGGGTAAGGCAAATTATTACTGGCTTGTGGATCGGGTGGAGTAGTAAAATTGTTAGGAGGGATAGAAGTAGTGAAAGGACCTCCAACTTGTGGACTCCTATTGGGTCTATTTCTCAAATCATATTTCTTTACTGGTTGTTGAAACATTTGAACTTCTTCAACACTGACTTCCTCCTCATCCAAAGGGCCATTATCATTCACATTTTATTCATTAAAAAATTAGGAGATCTCATCCTCATTTAACACCTATTCTGCCTCATTCTCTCGGTCACTAGACTCCTCTTCTGGTTCATTTTTCTCACCTTTTGGAAATGGTGCATGATTGATTACCAACACTGGAGAATCATAAGGATTTGAGGGCACAATTTCCTAACTACTAGAATTGTTCTCAACTTCATACTAGAAAATGGAAGCAGTAGTCTGAAACTCGGTGAAATCCAATTCAGAATGTTGACTTGTCTTATGGAGTCTAGACCAACCAGACAAAGCTGCCTCTGCCAAGTATACACCATTTGGAGGTTTTTCTTGAGTAGAGGGTTGATCCAAGGGAGTAGGAATCCCTCCATTATTAGGTTCAGTATTCCATGATCTATTCTACCTAGGTGGTTGCCCTCTGTCAAATCCTTGTCCACCTTGTTGATTTCTATCAAAATTTTGGCTAGAGCCTTGTCTTCTATCAAAATTCTAACCAAAACCTTGTCCTCTATCATAATTTTGATTTCTGTCAAAATATTGCCCTCTATCAAAGTTCTTGTTCTCCCTACCATAGTTAGATTGCATGTTCTTTTGAGCAGCCTGAAGTTTGCTATTTCCATTTTTCAAATAAGTTACCTCCATATTTAGTTTTTTCACCTGTTCAGATAACTCATCCAACCGTTCCTTATCTAGGCCATTAGGTGGTGCCAAGTTCATATTACTAGGAGGGTATCCAGGTATTCCTCCAAAACCAATAGCCTAATTCAAAACTTCTAAATTTTGCAAACATGTAGGAAAACCAGTTTGTTGCTAATGAAGGGGTTAATTAGCCCTCTGTTGAGGATAAGATGTCATAGGCTGAGCCTGACTGAATGGAGGGCCTGGATGAGGGACCAAAGGCAATTAGGGTATTGGATTCATTAGGGGAGCATGACTAGTCAAAGCCTAATTGAGAGCTTGAACTTATTCAGGGTGAGCAGCAAGTCCTAAGGATGGAAAAGGCCCTGATAAGTGTTGCCTCAAATCCGTGTTGACCTTCACAGCTTTCGCATATGCAGTGAGAAAAGTAGTTGGGGGGTTATTCCTCTGTTTAAGGAAAGTGGTTGTAAGACTATCCAAGGCTTCAAGGTAAACTTCTAGGGCAGTGTCTTCGTTTCCAACATAAGGTGCCTAGAGTTTGGTGTAGGCACGATGAAACCTGTTATTGAATGATCCTATTGGCTCATTAATCTCCCTTTTCACTCTAGTAAACTAGAGGTATAGCTCATTGGCACTAATGAGAATCTTAAACTTCTGTAAAAATGTAGTCTCTAGTTCAGTCCAATTATGGATGGAAGCAACAGGTGAGTGATTATACCAATAAAAGGCCTCTTCCCCAAGGGAATAAGGGAAAATTTTACATGCCACATCCTCATGTTTTATTCCTCTATCCCTCAGACAAGTCTGGAAAATCCTAATATGCTCTTCTTTTGTTCTATTGGGGTCATGAGTATGGAACTTAGAGCAGAAATGCTCAGGGTTCTTGGGCATGACATTATAATTATTGAAGATCAAGGGAGATGGGTTGTTGGTGAGGAAAGCCATTGGTAGAGGTGGGGGTGGTAATGGCTGAATTATAATTGGTTGTGGCTGTGGAATAGAAATTCCCTCATAATCAGATGAAGACGAGGATAATGGAGATGATGGAAGTAGGTGAGCGGATGATGATTCTTCCCCTCTCCTGGCCCTTCTTGACCTAGTAGGGGCCTGTAATTCTTGAAATCCCTCTTCTCCTAGAGTGGATCTAGTTCTTCTTCTAAGCCTTTTAGGATAAATGACGTTTAGAAAATGCTCCAACTTGCTTATTCAAATCCCTCCTTCTAGCGCCAATCTGTTGATGGTGTTTTCTACATGGCAACAACTCAAACAGAATATGATATCCTATCTCTCTTGAAAGGTAAATCTCTATGAAAAGAGATAACCCCAAGGTCTCTAATGTCAGGTCTTAACAATGCAACAAAACAACTCAATGATAAATGTGAAAATACTGGTAATCACAAAGGGACCTCACTACAAGCAAATAGTAGACTTTGAATTTATCAGATCTAAACAATGAATTGATACTTGAAATCCTCAATTGAACTTAGATAATAAAATAAATAGCAAAAGATAAAGGTTTCGAAGATAATTCTAAGACTAATTCTAACCCTAATATTGACAATGCCAAAGATAGGATGCTCAAAATGGACCGATCTCTCATAAACTACTTTCTGTTTGACCTAGATAAATCTGCAATCATACTGGAATAGTGCAATCTTCTGAGGTATTTAAATATTTTCAAATCATCAACATTCATTCAAGACAATCTTGTTGCAATTGAAATGAAAAAACATTCATAATTGAACTAAGCACAATTTTAAGTCCAGGCTAACTGTCAGCTAACTACAAAAGGTATGGACTAGAGATCGCTACAAACATTCCAAACATGAAACCCTAAGCATCACCAAACTATCTAACAAAGAACTTGAGAAATTTTAAATATGGAACAACAAGAACCATGCCAGATAAAATTAACACAATAGAGATATCAAATCACAATATCCTTTCATATATTAGATCACCCAAAATAGCAACAACTCCAGCCTTCTGTTATAATACTTGCTTGAAGGTAAACCCTAATTCACTCAAATCTATATTCTATGTCTATTTTGTATCATTTGTCTCCTTAACTATTTTTATATATCACAAAATGATGCAACATGCCCATTTTATAGAGAATCCCCCAAGATAGGTTGGCCCAATTAAGAGTTTACAATAACAATGCTACATAAGAGGTCAGCCTCAAAAGATATTCAAACACAACATGAAATGTGCAATTTGCACCAATTTCATCCAAGTCAGCCTATGGTCTCAAAAATTTGGCCCAATGCATGTAGATAATGGGTAGCACAAACTTTGATGTAGCCCTATATAATTACTTCCCGTCCTTGTTCTTAGCTCGATCCTCTTCAGCATGCATTGCCAACAACACTCTGTCAAACTCAGCAATAGGTGGCATAGGAAAAACCCTAACTCTTCTTTCAGGAGACCAAATGTCATCTCTTTCCTACCTTATTGTGCCATCCCAATTAGCCCTATTTTTCAAATATTTTTCAATAAATGCAATGTAGGTTGCAGCATCATCTAGCGAATGTTCAGTGACTAGACCATCACTAACTAGAGAATAGACATCTCTCCACCATTTCCTAAGTTGTTCCAAATTGAAATGCTTTGGAGTGAACTTCTTCCTCCCTGTCATAATTTCAAAGAATGAGATACACTTATCATGAATGCCAGTCAAAGTGTCCTCAATTTTCCTTCCTTTTTTGTGAATCTTCTTTAAGGCCATTTGCCTCATCTGTAAGATCTCGAACCATTCCCAAGGCTTAGAAACCCTTGGAAAAGGAAGAATCCCACTCTTTACCAGTTTATCCTCAGTAAACTCCATGATTGTTTTTACTTTCTGCAATAGGAGATCAATGTCCTCTTTGTCCTAAGCCAGCATAGTCTTCAACCAGTCCATTGACCTCATGGAATCCCATGCAGTTGATAAGATATCTTTGATGGCACCATCTCCTTTGGTCCTGACTCCCTGCAACCAACCAACCGTGGCATGTGTAGTGCCTTCCATTCTTTCCAATTCGGAGATTGTTTCTTGGGGCAAGAAACTTGTAGCAGAGGAGGAAGAGGCAATAGACTGCAAGGGTTTCATCAACTCTTGCAAGTACTTCTTCAATTTCTCATTCTCTCTTTCCAACTCATGCCTAATTTGTACGTCCTTCTTCAATCTCCCACAATTACAGCACTAGAGCCTTCATACTCCTCAATGTCCTGCTCCATAGAATCATGCCCTAAGTCGATGGTTTGCACATGATAATACTTTGCATTCACATTATCTCTATCTTTTTCTGGAGCAAGCGTAGCAATGTGAGCCACCTTGTTGCCTGATCCATCTCTCTCAATCTTGGACACAACACTAGCCTTCTTCTTGGTTTTCCCCTTTTCAATATTGGCCATTAGGTCATCCCAATTAGGAGGAGCATCTTCCACTATCACCAATTTTCTCTTTAACTCTCTATCCAGCCAACCTGGAATAGTGGATTTGGTTGGAACCTTATCCTGTTTATCCTACTCCTGCTGGACACTAGGTGCATCCTTCTCAATACTAGTCACATTAGGGATCTCCTTGATTGGATCCTCCTTTTTTAAAGACTACTCTTCCACAACCTGTGTCAATGAAGGAACCCTAGCTGGTATCTCTTGTTGTTGAGGGGATTTACTCAATTGCTCCTCTGCAAGTGAATCTGCATAGGCCACCAAGGGAGACTGGATTACCTTATCTATTTCTTCCTCAGCATTGTAGAGGTCTCTTGCCTGAAATTGTTCTCCACTCAAGTCTTTAGGATCTTCATTCTTCCTTGGCTCTTCTTGCATATTTCCAATATCTTGAGGAAGGGGAATGCTCTCCTACTCATTGATAGGAGAAATCACAAGAACATCCTCCTTCGTTGTAGCTTCATTTGGGGAAGGAGTCCTTGACCTCCTCATATATACCTATGTTCTTTCCCCTAATTTTCTATCTCCACCATAGGTGTCTCAACTTCCTTTTCTGACTCGAAAGTTCCCTTCTCCTTTTGTGACATTCTCACAAGTCTTCTTCTTTTGAGAAAAGGAGCATGAACATCTACCTTCTCCTCCTTATCCTTTTCAGCCTCTTTTCTTGAATCATGCTTTCTCTTTTTGGCAATAGGATTTCTCTGCTTGCTCACATCCGCTACCTCTTCAATTTGAACTTCTCTAACTTTAATCTTGAAGGGAGAGTCCACCTTGTCCTTACCCTTAGGGTCTTGTTCATATGATTGCTTGGAAGAAAAATGAGACTCCAAGTCTCCCATCAAATCGTAGGTGCATTGGACACCTTCACTTTCTAGCTCTAATATCTTGTGCTTCAGCCACATTTTGGTATATTTTATCACCAGAGTCATAATTTTATCCAACTCTATCTTCTCTTCTTCTAACCAGTCAATCTCTCCAACTGGTTTGTCTTTCACAGCCTCGAAGATATGACGCTAAATCAGGTTTCCATCTTCCTCCACCTGGTCAGGAATGGCCTTTATGTTGTACAACCTCACTAAGTCAACTGGTAGCCTGAAGAATTTCTTCTTCCTTACATCAAATTCATTGCCAATGTTAGCCCAATAATCCTCAATTTTATCTTTGTGGCTATATTCCCTACTAGCCTTGTTTTGTGCCTCACAAGTAATATCAAACCTTGCTCTCTTAGAATGAAAAGAGAGGCCAAAAGTACTCATTTCCTCTTCAGAAGCATGAGTAGACTAGATGGAAGGGAAAACCTCATTTGTTCCTATCTTCAAGGGGAAATCATTCCCAAACCCTTTTTTATGCTTATCCCCCTTCACAATCACATCAAAGTCACAAATCTGCCTAGTGACCTCCAATAGTATGATGTGATCAATTGGGTACCTTGGGAGTCTGTAGGGAGCCCTGTGACAGCCATCAATCCTAGTGTAGGAGAAGGTGGGGAACTGAATGAACCATACCCCATACCTCCTTACCAATTCCTTAGCCTTGTCCAAAATTTTCACATGGTCTGCACCCAACAACAACCTGGTGATTTACATTGTAAAAGCATCATTTGCTCTTTTGTAGCTACCTCTTTCCAAATGCAGCTATGGATACACTTCATAGATTGCATCCTGCCCAAATACATCTATAGTGCTCAACCCCTTGTATGGGTGGAATCTTTCCAATGCATACACCAGGTAGGAAGTCATGGTGAAAGTCTTGGTCTGCAAGACATTACACATCTGTTCATGGATTACTACACTTATGGCACCTGCCCAGTGGTAATGTATACCCTATTCCATCCGAGCAATGACATTAAACATCCAGTTTTTAAGAACTCCCGCACTCTTCAGACCTACCAACCTACTGAGGAGAGTGATAACATTATAGTATTCCCTTTTGAACTTAAGTCTAAATAGCTATTTTGGCAACTTGGAGAAGACGGACTTGGGCTTCTCCAACCGAGAATTGATCACCTGCTGAGATTTAACTATATTTTCCTGATAATATTTCTTTGCTATATCCATATCAAAGGCCACCACATGTGACCTATCAGGTATATCAAAATTCCTAGCAATGGACATAGTATCAAAGCTCCCCACAATTCTTCCCTGATATCTAAGTACCCTTTGTGTTCCCCTGTCATAGTTTCTAGCACATTCAAGCACCAACTCATAGCATTGTACTGTGGAGGGGAAACCAGCTACATGTGCTAACCCAGATTCTAGAGTTCTTCAAGCCAGCAAAGGGAGGTTCAGTGCTGCCATCTCAACCTTGAACTCCTCATAATCCCTCATACCCACATTGGTATTAGTGATCCCTAACCAGACGGAAGTCAATCTTCTCTCAGGAATCCTACTCTTTATGTCCATTTTCACCTTTTCTACATCTGAGATAGTAGAACTTTCAACACTTGGATCTGTTGCCTTTCCCTTGCCATTCCCTTGCCATGCCCAACAACATCTTGTCCTGATCCTACCTACAAAAAAGTAAAACAACCACAATGAGATCCAATACAAATGCCAACATCAATTATTTCAAAGTTTGGGGTTTAGCCTCCTACACGGAATTCAGACTGGAGAGGAATTTCGGGGAAATTCGGACCAATCAGAATCCAGCGGGACAAACATACAAACCCCACAATATCAATCAATCAATTAGCAGAATAAAAGGATAACTTGGAACCATTTAGCATAATTTCATTTAATCATTAGAATGCATTATCAATAAGAAAATTCCTCTTGTAACAATCAAATTCTTCATTTCCACAAAACGTTGGAAGAATCTGCCAGAGACAAAAATCCCTGAAAACGGCAATGGTTTCAATAATCTGGGAAAATGAAGGAGGCCAAAAGCATCTGAGAAAATCCCCATGGAGCGGATTTTAGCAGAATCAAGACATATTCACCATGGAAGCAAGAATTCGACAAAATGGCCAGGCAACAGACACCGAGAAAATTCAGAGGGAGCGAAATTTTGCGAGGCAAGCAAAAGTCACAAATTGCTTGCAAAAAAGTATAGGAAGTTTGTGGCAAAGGAAAGCAAGCCCCGAAAACAGCAACAAAAGACCATCCAAATAAAATATTCAGTATAATCAACCGGATGGATTAGCAAAACATGGAAACCCCAAATGTCCAGACATGGCATGCACACACAAGCAAAAGATGAAGCAATGAATAACATGAAAGTACACAAAAAATCACTAAAACCAGAAGAGGAAGAGGGAATATCCACATACCATGAGAGTAGGAGAAATTGAAACCTGGGATGCTCGCAAACAACCTCCAAGCACGAGCAGAATACAAGGAATGCCCCAGAAATCCGAATGCAAGACTCGAAATCTCCTCAAATGAAAAATCTAGCAAAACACCTCAAGCTCCAACACTCCAAGCTCAAATGAAAAGTAATTAACCAAACTCAAATGGAAAATCACTTCACAAAATTCAATATATTATTGCTTCAAAAGGTTGTGCAATCACCATTAATGTGATTGACAAGACGACCGAGACCAAAATCCGAAAATCCGACAGAGTCACGGACTTCAAAAAAATCCAGACACGACGAATTTCCCCAGACTCGAGTAGAAAGGCAGCCATTTCCAAATGCCAAAGGGAAATCGGGAAAGTCCGAAAAGGGCGGATTTTCCTGAACTCAGTGAAAAAACTCGAACCGCACCCAGAACTTAAGGTTGACAATAAAAATCATAAAAAGGCCCTTCCGACCGATAGGATGAACATCAAAGCACATGCCCAAGCAAGCAAAATTCCAAAATAGAAAGGCCAAGACACCAAAAAGCAAAGAAAATGAGGGTCCCAACTTTCAATGGGGTGTGTGCAAAAACTGCACAACAAAACCAACTTGAGATCCAAACCAAGCATGTCAATGTAAGAACAAGAAAATTTTATTTATCTCTCAATGAAGAATGCATGAGACTTTGGTTGTTCTATTTCTATCAAAGATGTTGCAAAGTGGACAATCTTAGGATTGTCATCAGTGCCCATGTTGACTTCCATACTATTTTCTAATACCATAAGTGATTTCTCTTGGTTTATGGGAAGTAAGTCCAACCCTCCATCCTTGGGCACCTTGAAGAGGTTTTCACCCTTGGATGCATCCTTTCTTTTTACTTTTTCTCACCCTAGAGGCGCCTTTCAATTTTCCCCTAGAGACCATTCTTTTTTTATTTTATTATTTTCACTTTTGTGATTGAAGGGTTGGATAGACTACCAAAAGTAGGTCATGTTATCAAGATCTGTGGTAAAGCTAATTTTATGATCTCCATAAGGAATTCCTTCACGTAATCCCATAAACTCAATTATTGCTTCATCTTTTTTGAATACATCTAAGGTGGGTTGTCCTTGCTTTTCCTAGTCTATCAATTATGGGTATACTAAAGGCATGTCCTCATCAGTATTTTCAAGGTTCAATTAATGGGTGGATAGGGTGAAAATGGAATATTATCAGGGTCCCAAAAGGAATCAACCCAGGCTTTTCCTTTGGTCGAGGTGTCAAATAGGTCAAGTTCTTGGAATGTCTCGACACGGTCATAATCATTGGATGTGCAAGAATCCCACTCCCACTCATTGGAGTTGATCTCAGTATGGTATTCATTGTAAGTTTTAATATCCTTTGAAGCACTCACTCCCTCACTCAAAAGAACCTTAGTACTAGGAGTGCCTACTATTAATGGTTTATACCCTAGCCCTAAGTTCTTTGGTCACTTGGACAGTAGCAAAGGTTTTGTCATCCCATTTTTGTGTAAACCAAGTCCATTATGTCCATCATAACCTTTGTGTTTCATGATCTCCAAGCCTTTGCATTATTGTTTGCTTGGGAGTTGCTTGGGTTCAATATCTTCTTCTTCCATATATAACCATGTGGTGATGTCCTCTTCATTAATAGCTTCTTCACTCAACTCTCCCCATTTTGTGAAATTTGTGGTGGGAGATGCTCGTATAGTGACCTTGGATTTCTTTTTGATAGTTGATAGTTTACCATAGGATTTTGGTGGTGCAGGTAATTTACTGATACAATAGGATGTCTTCGTATGATACCCTCCACACCCCTTATGTTAGACCTATGTCTTGGGATTGAAAGATGGAGTTTTGGAAGTGGATGCTTTGGTTAAGGTGGAGGGATCAATGTAATGGGATGAAGTAGATGATGAAGCTTCCTGATTGATTGGTACTTGCTATTCAGGTGTTCCTCTTAGATTGTTGTAATACTGGAAAGGTTTAAGATCACCAAGTATTTTTATCTTAGTGACATTGTGGGGAAACTTTAAACATTGATGGCAAGTGGATGGAATGACCTTCATGGCATGAATCCATGGTTGGCCAAGGTGAATATTTTAGGGGACATCCAAGTACAACACTTGGAATGTGGTATCCAATACAGTGGGCCCAACTCCAATAGGTAATGATATGACACCCTTGGAAGAGTGCTCTTCATTGTCACAAGCCTTTATGATAATACTCTTTATTGTATCCACACAAGACTTAGAGAAACCTAATGTTGTAACTAGTTTTAGAGTGTAAATGTTCAATCTTACTCCATTTTCCACCAGGACTCATCTTATTTTATGTTTATTAACATAGACTTATAGTTGTAGAGGTTCGTTATGGTTGGGATTATGTGATTAGAATTTTGGGTCAGAAAAAGTGACATGGTGGTTGTTGGCTAAGTATCCCACCATTTCTTGGATTTGATTGACATCAAGGTCGGTAGGTACAAAATTTTCTTGCAATGCTTTGTCCAAAATAGCT
Organism: Sequoiadendron giganteum; assembly: GCA_007115665.2. Classification (NCBI taxonomy): domain Eukaryota; kingdom Viridiplantae; phylum Streptophyta; class Pinopsida; order Cupressales; family Cupressaceae; genus Sequoiadendron; species Sequoiadendron giganteum. The sequence goes on along the minus strand of CM021102.1, from coordinate 473,760,305 downwards.
TTGTGATAAAGAGATATATGAAGTAGCTCAAGGATAGATATCTGCGTAGGTTCTTCCCTAAGTGGTCTAAGAGATTATATTGGTATTTTTCTTGTTGTTTATGGGAAACACCTTGTAAGGTCACCTTGGTTTGTCATGGTGTGACTGCACATTCTGGTGGCTTCTTGATGGTAATGGTATTGAAATGGTTATTCGAGGCTCGAATATAATTTATAATATAGTCATATGCAACACTAGTGAAGTTAGCTTGGCTCTTGGTCTTTGTACCCAAACTAGAGGCTTTCCCCATCCCATGGTCATGCAAAGGATTTTTAAAAATGGTATGGTCACTATTGGAGGTCGGTTTTTGCTTATCTACCTCTATGACACCATTCTCAATAAGGTCCTAGATTATGTTTTTGAGTTGTCAACATAATAAAGTTTTGTGTCCTTTAGTACGGTGATAGTTAAAAAAGGAATTATCATCCCACCATGAGGGTTTGAAAGGCCCTAGGTCATAATGTTTCACCTCTAGAAGTTGTATGACATTAGAAAGAAAAATTTGTTTTAGGATGAATTAGATGGGCTCCCCTAAAGGAGTGTATTTGTGTCTTGGTGGAAAGTTTCTTTGAGGTGCGCATCCTTGGTTATTCTAGATGGTGTTTGTTGTTTTCTTAGGGGCATGTGGTGGGTTATTTGATGGATTAGGTCCCTTAAGGGTAATTGTGGGACCAAATTTATGTATTTCCTTGGTGTCTGGAAATTTTTCGCTTGTGACATTCTGATTATGAGTCCAATACTTTTTTTTTGTCATTTGAGGCATTTTGGGCATTTTGATTCTTGTTGAAAGTTTTAAGTTCCTCTTTTGCAAACCATTTCGAGTTATTTTCCTACAAGACTCCTTGGGAATAGTCTCATTAAGTATGTGTGTTCAAATGTGATTTCTATGCAATCCATGTGAAAATCTCTCACATGTTCAATGGGGCTTCCCTTTCCTCTATACTAGGTGAAATTTGGAATAACATAGTTGTGAGGAAATATAGGTATGCATATGCTCTCGTCAAAAGGGTATGACATAAATCTTGTGTGAAGTTTTATTTTTCAATATTTACATGTTTCCCACTTATCTTTGTAGTACAAACATCATACCTGAAGTTGATGTTTGTCAAGACATCAACTTGAGTCAAGGATGTGTCCACTACGTTTTTAACTGCATTATGATATGGGCCCATATTTGAGTTTTGCAAGCCAATATTTTGGGTAGATGAATTAGTGTTGATAAAAAATACATGTGATGGTATTTGGTTTGGAATCTTATGGGTGAAAGTTGAAATTTGGTTTTGGAATATGGTTGATGTTTGGAGGATTCATATTGAATTGCATTTTTCATGAGCTTGAGCTTGTTTGTCCATGTGGATTTTGGTTACCATATTGTTGAAAAGGCCCTTGGGTGTTGCTTTGTAGGGGAATACTTGTAGTATAACCTTTTGATGTGTTGGAGTTCAAGTTCAAATTAGTATTTGGTGTGGTTTTTTTTTGTGGCTTGGTTCCACTGATGTAAACCTTTCATATTTTGTTATTTGTCTTATTTCTACCCATTGAAAAAGGATTGGACAATGAAGCACCCATGGAATTAGATGATGAACCAAAAGGGTTAAATATAGTGTAAGGGGGTTGTGTCATAGTTTTTGAATCTTGTATTCCAAAAAGAGTTGCCACATTGAATATCATGGTATTTTGTGATGTTCCTCCTAATGGCATGGTAGTATGTATTTGTGGACTGATATGATTAGGATTAGATGCATTGTGTCTTTTGTTTTGTGTAGTCTCATTGGTTGGTGTTACAAAAAGTGTGTTAACATCAAAACCATGAGGAATTTTAGCTACAATTTGTAACAATTTTTTTAAGAATCATTGGGGGTCTTGTGCTACCATATCATCTACAAACCATGCCACAATAGGCTCTTAAGTTGTCACCTCAATCTATTCTTTAGTTAGAGGTCTTTTGATGTCTTTTATTATGAACCTTTCAAAATAATTGGGAAATTTTGGTCGTGTCTTAGATGTATCATTGGTTGAAGACCCAGACTTCATGTTGCTAGTAGGATTGAAAAAGGGATATTCATTGGTGTAGTCCATTTCTTTTCTTTTCCTTTGTAATCTCGTTTGGACCATATAAGACTTGCAAATGTGATGAATGGATATGGAGTCTAAGGAATGATAATGCAATGGTAGTACTATGACTAAGGTATGCAACTATGCTATGTTTTGGGGGTTTTCAATATATAATAATGCCAAAGGATGATGCACCTATGGCCAAGATTAAGGCACAAAGTGACAATAGACGAAATTGAGATATGGTAATGTCACTATGATATAAAATATATGGTAGGTCTAAGACTAAAGTAGGCAAATGTGATGCTATGATAAAGGGTGTGGTATGACTAAAGTTATGATATGAAGACTAAGAAATTTTGTGAACCTAAGAAGAGGTTACTAACCAAACTAAGATAGTCCAAAGTAGAAAATATGATTGTCACAACCTTAAAAAGGACAAAAACTAAAGTGATGATGATTGAAAAAGTGGACCTCAAACTAGACTTATGAGTTTAAAGGACCGACTTAAATTAAAAATATCGATTGATGAAAAGAAAAGGTCAAGGCAACCTAAATTTGTGACAATGATCTAATCAAAAGTCTAATAAGCCTCCTAGTCTAAAGTTTGCAAGAGTGTATGCAACTAATGAGTGACCTAGGATTTGACTTAAGGTGTATGAAACTAATGAAAACCTAAGTGTATGAAGTGAAATGAATGATATGAGATGATAAATTTTGTAGTTTGATGAGATGATCATAGTCAATAATTGATCCAAAATAAGACCACACCAAAGTTTCATAAAAAAATTGTCAACTAGCAAATGTGGTTCACGGTCTATCAAATGCATTTTTTATCTTGCAAATGTAGTTCATAGTTTTCAAAAAATGCAATGCTCTATTTTTGCAATTGTGGTTTGCAGTCTGGTAGATGTGGTGAATAGTTCTTTTGACCCTAGTTTGAATGTTTTGGATTGATTTTTTGTCTTGGGGTTTTTTATGAAATGTGATTTCAAACACAACAAGCAATCTAAAAACAAGTATTTTCTATTGAGAAACCAAATTTTGGAAGTGTTATGTGTACATTCAAGGGTTATTCATCCCAATGTCCATGGGTCTAATCACAATTTTAAAATACTTTACTCACATAAAACACTTCCTATCCCTAAGGACAATGGCCAATGGTAGAAAATTCCAGGCCCACAACTTGGAATCTCCTTCAACGCAAGTGGAGGGACACCTTTAAAGGGGGTGTATAGACTATTGTATTTGTGAGAGAGGATAGATAGATGTCTCCAGGACTGGACTGATGAACCAATCACCCTCTCCCTAAAAAGCTACAAGTAAACAAGTAGCTTATGCTAAGCCATGGATTTCTATCTCATCTCAAGGGAGCCATATAGTGAGTAACTTCAAGGTGTGATGCTACACCTTTTCACTGATAATGACACCAATAAATAACTCAATCAATAAGGTTGGTCCTATAACTAATTATCCTCTAATCATTTCTTGGGGACTTGCCACCTTGTGAATGTCCAACAAGCCACTTAAGGCTTTAAGCAACCCTACTTGGGTACTTAGAATACCATGAGAGTACTTCCCCTTTTGGATTGGCATGAAATGGAAAAGGCTAATGCTAGTTTGGACTTGAATTTATTCTTATCCTTCTATATAGCAGCTCGAGGGAAAAACCATTTTGGGTCTCCAATGAGTTATCCATTAGGATGTGTCTCAAGGTTAGGCCCTTCTAAAGGGTTAAAACAAAAGTGATACAAATACAATGATTTTGATCTCTAAGATCATATAAAAATGTGAGCAGAGAGCATACACATGCATTTTCTCAAACTAGCAATTGTTCATTAACTTTCAAAAACCAAATGTGTGGTGTGAAAATGAAAGTGTTAAGAAGTGTTTTTTATTCCCAAGATCATATAACATGTGAGGGAAGAGAATACACACCTCAAAACAAAAACAAGATCACAAGACAAAGAAAACAATGGCTATTTTTAGATCCCAAATTGATAGTGTGATAATGTAAAGACACTTGATTCTTCTTAAGTCCGAAATTGAAAGTGTGATAATGTAAAGACACTTGGTTCTTTTTAAGTCCCAAAATACAAATGTTGCTATTTAAAAAAATCAAAGCTAAATAAATCCCTACAAGAAAATGGATTATTAGTCTTGTTAATAAAGTCTTGTCCACACAAATGCCACAAGTTTCCGACTAGATATTAGTAACACAAAAACCTTTATTCTACCGAATGGAAAAAGAAAAAATGAAAAAATCCTAATTGTAACCTTAATTAATAATTGTACACATCTAAAAATGGTCACGGTTATTGAAACATGTTAATTAATTAAATACGAATTATTTAATTAATATTCTAAAGTCATCTACATATAAATAAATTTAATTATTTATTTATATTGTTCATTTTTCCAATTCTTCTAGTTTAATTAAATAAATAAGTTTATTTTCCTCTTAATTAATTAAATAAATTTCATAATTTATTTATTTAATTATCATTTTATTTCTAAAGTTTGAACATTTAAATTCAAACAATGGAATATTAATCCTTCATTTCACATTTAAATATTATATATTTAAATATCATTTTCACCCCACTTAATTAAATATTGTAAAATATTTAATTACTCATCTTTTTCACTTCTTACACATAATTAAATATTAATTACTTAATTGTGGAAGCTTCTAAATTCATTGTCACAAAAAATTAAATAAATTATTTATTTAATTAGCAATTATCCTCAAACTTTCAACCAATTTTCATAAATGAAAAGATAAATGCCATGTTTGTCTCCATTTTTGAATGAGGATGGTTTTGTGGGTTGAAAACATTCTTCCACTTTCCTCTCAACTTCTTAATCTCTCACCGTTCATCTTAACAGGTTTGAATTTCAACCGTTGATCTCCGCCAACTAGATTCTTACCTTCAAAAATCTATAAATACAACCTTCTCATAAGTAGATTTCATCCTAGATTTCATACGTAGTTACTATAGTTGCATTCGAATCAACATATCAACATTTTAGCAATCTCATATCATAGCATCATAGCATTTCAAGTTCATAGCTTAAATCATATAGCAATACACATGCATTTTCAATCAATCTCATTCTCCTAAGTTGTCATTTCAACAAGTTGTTGCTTACACAACTGAGAGCCAATAACTTTAATCAAATCCTTGGAGATAGAGGGCAATGGGTCAAATTTGAAGAAGCTATTGTCATTTTAGAGTTTGCTTTTGTATTTTCTAAATTAGTTTCTTTCAATCTAATATCTCATTGGTGTGTTAGTTGACCTTTCAATTAGTTCACTTATTCTAACAACACATTTTTGGTGCCCAACGTGGGGCATCCCCCATTTTTAATCTTTTATTGTAGAATTTTCTGACAGGTGACAGACTGGAGTTGTGCTTTAGTGCATATGAGCCTTTGTTTAGCGCATCCCCTGACTGTTTCAGTGCATCCATGGACTATTTTAGCGCATCCATGGACTGTTCTAGTGCATAGACGACTTGTTTTCACGCATTGTTGTTTGATCATTTAGTGTATTTGTGGACTGTTCTAGCGCATAGACGACCTATTTTCATGCATACCTGTTTGATCATTTAGCGCATTTGTTGACTGTTTTGGTGCATAGACGACCTGTTTCAACACATACAATGGTTGTAAAAAATTAAATTCTGATTTCGACGCCATCCGCGGACATGATTTTTTTTAATTCGATTTTATGTAAAATGAAGCAATCCTAGGATAAACACTTAAATCTGGAATTTATCAATCCTAGGATAGTCACCACACTTTATCTTATGTTGGTTAAAATGAATCCAACATTTGTTGTGAAGCAGAATCTTCACTTAGCATAGAAAACTATCATTTGGATTTAAAATTGAACCATTTGTTTATTGTGGTTGCTAGGTAATAGGTATATGCTCTCCCCTTTACTGGGTGATCAGAACACCAGACTTACCTATTTCATTTTATGCAATTCATGTTTTATTACAACCTTTAGAAGGCCTTCCATAGTGGGAAAAATTACTCACCCTACGGGAACGACCTAAGTAGGAACAACCAAAGCCAGGTTTTCCAACCCACTCTAATCAAAAGTAAATTTTGGGGAAACCCATATCCAACGGAAGTGAGCAAGATAAACATCCCCAAAATCTTTGTTTTAAAGATTGGGAGGTCTCTTGAGGGATTTTATCTATTTCCATGCTGAAAAAAAACCTTCATTACGAACCATAGTGTAGAAAGCCAACTGTGTTAGTATCCAAACATCATTTTAATCATGGTGCAAGGGGAGGGAAGAATCTCCCCCCAAGACACTCACCATATAATCACCACGGATTGTTTGCTCAAGGGATCGATAAATCTAACCTTGAGTACACACCTGGAAAAGACAAAAACATGGGCGCCCTCTAGGGGGTGACACGGTTGTGTGAATCGACGCAATTTTAAGCCGTGGGCTGTGATTCCTATGATGACCTATTTGACAAATAAGAGTGAGTCTGTTTGAATTGCTTATATTGTGAAAAACCTGTGGAAATCTCAAGAACATACTCTTTTTTTTTAGATTTTAGGATTAACAAAACAAGTGTCTGCTACTCTATGCCATGCACATTTAAATCAAATTAAGATCATCCAAAAATATCAAACTATCAAAACATGTCTGTCTTAGAAAAATAATTGGTAAGTTTAGTGCATTCCTGGTCTGTTTCGACGCATCTGTGCTCTGTTTTAGCGCATTTGTGCTCTATTTCGACACATTTGTGCTCTATTTCGATGCATCTGTGTTCTATTTCGGCGCATTTGTGCTCTATTTCGGTGCATCTGTGCTCTATTTCGGTGCATCTGTGCTCTATGTCGACGCATTTGTGCTCTATTTTAGCGCATCTATGCTCTATTTCAACGCATCTGTGCTCTGTTTCGGTGCATCTATGCTCTGTTTCAGTGCATTTATGCTCTGTTTTGGCGTATTCATGCTCTATTTTGACACATTTGTGTTTTGAGCCTAGGTAATTTTTTGACATTCGGAAATCAGTCATCTCAGTCTAGCCTTCTCCTATGCTCAGGATTTGGAAGTCTGTAACTTTTGCCAAAAAGTCCCTAGAGAGGAAGATTAGAAAGCCAAAGAAATCTCTCAGTTATAAGATGTTATTGAGAAAGAGGAAATTTATATACCAAAGTCGAAAGGTCTTGCTTAAACACAGGACCTTTATTCATCGATATCATGACTTTGTTAGAGGTTTCACTAATGATTATGTTGTAGAACCATTATAATCACAAGATTTCTTTCAAAGAAGAGCCCTTTCTCAAAGGCATAATCACAGTCAACGTATTTTTTCCTCTTATATTCCCCAACCTGCAATTGTATACTCTAGTCATCCTAATCAATTTCTGCAATAGAGAACTCAAGCACATTAGGCATTTATTGCAAATCCTTCTTTTTACAAAGCTACGATCAAACTTCATAAAGTGCAAAATCAGCTTTATTTTTTATCTTTGGCTTAATTCCCACCAACAGGATTTTCATCTTTTCAATCAGGGAATCACGAGCTAAAGATTAAAAATATTTTAAGTCATAGAATCTTCATTCTATCCTGACTTTCATATCCATAAAAAATTGCACTATTTCATTCTTTTGATCAAAGTTAGTGGAAATTTGGCAAAGCTTATGCCTATTGTCACGAGATCTCGAAAGCACATAGAAAAAGATGAAAGAGAAAGTACAGTAAGCAAAATGGGTGATAATAATGATAGGGAAGAGAATTCCTTTCATAATTCAAATACTGAAGGGATAACATAAGAAAGGCTCAAAGAAGCAGAGCAGGATCCCTAATTCCATACTCTTATGGAAAGGATTTTAGAACAAAACAAGGAAAGATATTTCCTTTCATTAGCTAATCAAGGAGCTAAGTTACCTATCGATTTTGCCACAAAAGGGATTAAAGAAAATCCTGAAGCCCCTCTTAATGATTTTAATGCTCTTACTCAACAATTAAAAGCATTACAAATGCAAATGAAAGAAATCCAAGGGGGTACAACAAAGAAATATGTTTTGGATGATATATGTCCTTATCTATTTGACATGAGTCTTCAAACGATTCCTTTTCCAAAACATTACGAAATCCCCAAATTTGATGGGTATAATGGGAAAATAGACCCCATTGAACATGTAAGGGATTTTTGAAATATGAACTTAGAATTCACTCATAAAGATACCTACTTAATGTGATTGTTTCCATGAAGTCTGGGTGGAAAATCCATGGAGTGGCTTTCAAAGATCACCCCCCCCCATCAGAACATTTGAGGAGTTAATAAATAAATTTATATCGCAATACTCCTACAACATCCAACACCAGATAACCATGCTTGATCTTTGTAAAGTGAAAAAAAAGGTAGGGGAATCTTTCACCACTATTTTACAAAGGTGGAGAAGGGTGTTTGCTAGATACTCTCGTCCTATTCCTGAAACATAAAAGATGGAGATCTTTATCGATAGTCTGAATCAAGAGATGAGTTATAGACTAAACCTTCACTGTCCTCAATCATTTGAAAAATTGACTGAAAACGCGATTACTATTGAAGGTTCCTTGGTCAAGTGTGGAGTTCTGAAAATTGATAAAGAGGTTTCAAACTCATACAACATCAACAACAACAATAGTGACAACAATGACAAGTCACGATTTTGGACTCGAAATAAAAATGTTGTGAATGATGGGGTAGTAGATGCTAACAACATAAATGTGAAGCCTACCATCCTTAATGTATCAGGTGTCCAACATAGCAATAATGCTGGAAATTATAATACCCAAGGCAATATTTCCAATCAAGGGAATGTGACCAATAATCGTGGAAATAATTTTGGCAATAATCAAAATTCAAATGTGCCCAAATCTTCATATTTTTTGAATCGATGGAGTTTTACTCCCTTGGGCCAGTCTTTGGAATCCATTCTCAAAGAACTATTGAATCAAAACACTATTAAATTGCCACCACAAAGATATTATGAGCCTCGATTTAAACCACCATCGTGGAATGACTCACACTTTTGTTATTATCATAGGTGTAAAGGTCATAAGACAAATAATTGCTAAGGGTTAAAGAATATTGTTCAAGATTTGATTGATAACCATACCATTATGGTTGAGGGACATAATATCAATGATGACCATTAGGTGTTCAAGGATCCTCTCCCTAATTATCAAAAAGGGGAATCTTTAGGTGACAAGGGCAAGAATGTTAATTATGTCCACGACACCATTATCAATCATATTTATACTGACGATCAGCAAATCAATGCTATCCAAATCAAAGGTAGGCAGGAATATCGAGGAGTCAATGCTACAACAAGGGGAGAAGCCAAAATCATTATAAAAGGAAGCTCATCTAAAGCGGCAGTTCCCCCTCCAAGTCAATACAATTTGGTTGATCAACTATGAAAAAAATCATCCCAAATTTCTATCTTGGAGCTCTTAAAGTTATCACCTGCGCATAAGGACAATCTTCAGATGGCACTTGTTGATACAACTGTCTCTCCTGATCTGGATATCAATAAATTTCAAGCCATGGTGGGACACTTGTCCTCATCCACATGTTTATCCTTTATTGAGAAGGATGACTCATCCATGAGCCATCTGCATAACTCATCACTCTACCTAGAGGTTATGGTTCACAAATCCTGAATTAGACATGTCCTAATAGATGGGGGAGCTGGATTAAACATTTGTACTTTAAAATTGGTACTCACTTTGGGATATTATGAAGAATCTATAGATCCACGAATGAAGATTACAATTAAGGCATATGATGATGAGGAAAGAGCTTCTAAAGGCCTCATCATGCTACCAATCAGAGTGGGACCTATTGTGAAGAATACCTTTTGTCAGATACTAGATCAGGATCTATCCTATAACATACTCTTGGGTCATCCATGGATCCATGATATGCAAGTTGTTCCATCTACTTATCATCAATGCTTGAAGTTTCCATATGATGGACAAGAAGTAACAATACCTACTAATCACATTAGCAGTCAAACTTGCTCTAACCTAAGATCATCTTAGGACACACTCGTCCCACATAATAGAGAGGCTTTGGCCATTTCTACCTCCAAATACACTGAGAAAGCACGAGAAATGATAAGTAATTTTAGCGCCAAGCTAAATTGAAAGATAATGGGGTGGGAGAATATTCTTTATCTCTCTAATCTACCCATATCTCCAAGATCCCATGGTCAACCATCAACATCCATACAATAGGCTACAACAACTTTAGCCTTAGCTTCACTTCCCATCACCAAGTTTAATGGAGTATTTATCAAAGAAAATGAAATGGAAGATAGGGCTATCCTTGATTGGCTCTATAAAGATGAAGAAGAATCCGTACATGTCAAGTTACCCACAAAACAATATGGAAAAGGTTATGCGATCATGCAGCAAATGGGTTATGAAGGAAATGGCCCTATCCAAAAGAGAAAAGAGGGTATTGTTGAGCCTATTCAACTAAAAACAATGCACCCAAAGGATAAAACTGGGTTAGGATATGGTGAAGATGCAAAGGAAGAAGTGGTACAAAGAATTTCTAAGGAGGAGTTAGCTGAAAAAATTCTAAGAATTCAAGAAAATAATTCTGACACTGACTCCAATGAATACGAATGGGATGACATCTCTGATGATACATTCTTGATGGAGAAAAGGGTGGATGTCATACACAAATTCACACCCACATTCTTACAAGGGGAAAGCTCAAGGCCTCCGCTTGATTATGTTCTACAAAACGATCATGACTCAAGTGAAACCAATTCGATTCAAAGTGAGACAGATCATCTACAGGAGGATACCATCCTAGACCTCTCCCATAATGACATTAATAATAGCATCATGACCCTAATGGCTAGTGACCTCACTCATCCTAATGATCCATTTCCTTTGGTCCATCTTGAACTCATCAATTGGGAACAAATCACACCCATTGATATCCCAACTTTTCCCAATGACGAAACCATCATAAATTTCCTTTGTTCATCCCAACTGGAAACAAGTTCCACCAGGGAATCACAAGATCAAAATTTTTGACAGGAAAGTGCCAAGTTTCTCAGCTATGAAATAAATAACATAAAAGAAAGATCTAATGGTGAAAACATAACAAGGTATTATTAAATCAAGAAAAGAGAAAAATAAAAAGCGTTTCTAATAGTGAAAACCTTTCAAAGGCATTAGAGGATGAGAAACTTGACACTCTCCTGAAACATTACCAGGAAAGGTCTTCTATTCTAATAGAACCACCGAAGGCACTCAATATAGGTACTACGGAACAACCCAAAGTCTTGCAACTTGCTGCATCTCTCACATAAGAGGAAATACCAGGATTCATAAAATTTCTCAAGAATAATCAAATAAGTTTTGCATGGTCCTAAATAGATATGCCTAGATTAGATCTAGATCTCAGCATGCATCATCTATCTATTATGTTGGGGGCAAAACTTGTGAAGCAGAAACTTAGAAAAATGCATCCACATGTTGCATTATTGGTTAAAGAGGAGTTAAAGAAGCTTTTAGATGGATTCATTCAGTCTATCGACTATGCAAATTGGATCTCCAATATTGTACCTGTTTCAAAGATAGACTAAAGAATCAGAATTTGTACAGATTTTAGGGATTTGAACAAGGCATGTCCTAAGGATGATTTCCCTCTGCCAAACATAGATATGATTGTTGATTTGACTGTTGGAAATGTGATGTATTCATTAATGGATGGATTTTGAGGATACAACGAGATAAAGGTTGCACCAGAGGATCAAGATAAAACATCATTCACATGCCCTTGGGGTACCTATTGCTGGAATGTAATGCCATTTGGGTTGAAGAATGCAGAAGCTACATACCAACATGCAATGACAACAATTTTTCATGATATGATGCATACATTCATGGAGGATTATGTTGATGATCTCCTCACCAAATATAACACCAAGGAAGGACACATTGCTATCTTATCTAAAATTTCACAAGAATGGAACAATTCAAAGTGAGACTTAATCCAAAGAAATGTGTCTTTGGAGTGAAATTTGGAAAGCTGCTAGGTTATATTGTATCAGAAAAGGGAATTGAGGTGGATCCAGCTAAGGTACAAGCAATTCTTGATATGCCACCACCAAGGAACATTAGTCAACTACACTCTTTGCAGGGATGGTTACAATCCATCTGAAGATTTATTGCCCAACTGGAAAATAAAATTTTACCATTTACCCATCTCTTACACAAGAATGTTCCATTTAAATGGGAAGACAAATGTGAAGCAACGTTTGATTAGATAAAGCAGTGTCTCATGAATCCACCAATATTGATTCCACCAGTGCAAGGTGCACCACTCATATTGTATATTTCTGCCAAGGAAGTGTCCCTAGGAGCATTATTGGCATAGGAAGACAACTCAGGAAAGGAGCGAGCAATCTATTACATCAGTCAAACTTTGACAAGTCATGAGCTAAATTACACCTTCATTGAAAAATCTTCCTTAGCGGTAGTGTTCACTTCTCAAAAGTTACGACACTATATGCTAGCACATACAATAAAGCTTGTGGCTAAGATTGATCCACTTAAATATCTTCTAAGTAAGGCGACCTTAACCGGCAGGTTGGCTAAATGGGTCATGATTCTGAGTGAATTTGACATTCATTATGTAGATCAGAAAGCTATAAAGGGATAGCTAATTGTAGATCAGTTAGCAGAAGCAACAATGCCAGCAGAACACCCAATACACATTGATTTTCCTGATGCTGATGTATTCACAACAACTATTAAGCAGTCATGGGTGCTCTACTTTGATGGTTCCTACACTCAACATGGTTCGGGAACAGGGATTCTTTTCATTACACCTCAAGGACATACAATTCCAAAATCTTATCAGCTAATGTTCCCTTGCACAAATAACATAGCTAAATATGAGGCATTAGCAATTGGGATGAGAATTGGAGTAGACTGGAAAATCATAAAACTTCAATTTTTTGGTGATTCACAACTTGTTATAAAGCAAATCAATGATGAATATCACACTACGGATGACAAGTTGATACCTTACAAAAGGATGGTGGATGATTTCAAGAAATACTTTATTGATATCATGTTCATACAAATTCCACGTATTGATAATAAAGCAGCAAATGCTATGGCTACAATCACATCTCTACTCTAGTTGTCAGAGAATCAAGCATGGTATGATTTCCTGGTGGAACAATTGTTTTCTCCCGCCTATGACAATCCAAAAACTCAAATCATTCACCACTTAACTAGTTCTGATTCTCCTTTATATGGCCAAATTTACACATACCTAAAGGATACCATTTTACCTTTAGATTTGTCTAGAAATCAGAAAAGGAATTTCATTCGTCAATCCTCTCGTTATACCTTAATTGTTGACATCTTATACTAGCATGGTCTATATGGTACCCTCCTTAGATGTCTCAAGCGTGATGAATCAAAAAAGGCCTTACAAGAGGTACATGGTGGCATTTGTAGAACACACTCAAGTGGACTAACCTTAGCAAAGAAACTTGTTAGATTGGGTTACTACTAGCCGACCATAGAGAAGGAATCATTCATCTTTGTGAAGAAATGTGCAAAATTTCAGATTCATGGGAATCTCATTCATGCTCCTGCTTAGGATATACAACCCTTCACCACAACATGGCCTTTCACTCAGTGGGGATTGGACCTAGTTGGCAAGATACACCCGTCATCTTCAAATGGACACAAATTCATCATTACAGCCATTGAGTATTTTACTAAGTGGATTGAAGTTGTTCCCCTAACAACTATTACTGGCAAACAAATCTCTTCATTCATTTTGAACTATGTCATATGTCGATATGGTATTCCCAACTCCATTATCGTAGACAATGGAAGACCCTTTAAAAATTAGGATGTTGATGAACTATGTGAAAGATTTTGCATCCAACACAGGTTCTCTACACCTTATTATCCACAAGGGAATGGTCAAGCTGAAGCTTCAAAGAAAACAATTTTGAAGATTTTGAAGAAAATAGTGAATGAGGCGGGTCGTGATTGGCATGTCCAATTGAATCCAGCATTGTGGGCATACATAACAAGTATCTGCACACCAACAAGTGTTGCCCCATATGCTTTGGTTTATGGAGCAGAAGCTATTCTACCACTGAAAGTTGAGATTCCTTCACTTCAAGTATCACTAAAGGGGTTGATCAATGATGAAGATTATAGAGTATCAAGGTTGCAAGAGCTAGAACTACTTGACGAATGGCGTCAAACTGCAGTCAATCATTTAAAGGGATATCAATAAATTATGTCCCGTAGCTACAATCATAGAGTCAAATCTCAAACTTTTCAATTGGGTGACTTGGTTCTAAAAGAAAACCCTCGTAATCAACAGGATTGGGAAAAGAAAGGCAAGTTCGAACCTAATTGGTTGGGCCCGTTCGTTATCATTGCAGCATATGGATCGGGGGAATATCAGTTGTCAACATTAGAATGGGACCTGTTTGAAGATCCGACCACAAACATTCATCTGAAGAAGTTTTATGCCTGAAATATATCAAAAACATTATAAAAATTCCTAAAAAATACAAAAAAATCAAAAAATAAAAATAAAAATAAAATCAAAAAAGAGAAAAAAATCGTTGTCTTGATGAAAACCTAGCAAACAGGTATCTTGGTAACAACAAAAAATCATAAAATCAGGAAAAAATGCAATAAAAACAAATGGTGAAAACCTGACAAACAAGCATTGTTTGTGATTTTGTTTGGCTCTCTCATCTAATTAGGATACATTCTGCATATTTATCTTTCATCAGCATCACAGACATGCCTCGCCATCACATTTCCCATTATACGTCATAACATCTCCTTGAAATGACAAGGATCTCATCATGGCTTGATGATTATAGCTATCCTTAGCAGTAGTTGTGTCTAACAGGAGTCAGGGTATAAGGTCACTAAGGGGGCAATTCGCTTCTTGGAGCTTTCTAGTAGATAGTTGGCAGCATATGTCAGGAATCGAAATATCAGAAACAACAAACTTGTCAAATTAAACTGAGTCCACACGACTGTTTTGACAGATAACTAAAACAAATTGGATGATCTTAATCTGAATAAAATGAATGACAAACATAAAGCATAAATTGATTTGTTGTTTTGACATTTGATGACATCATATATTTGGAGTGGTTCAATGATGTACTGAAATAGAATCACAAGAAAGGAGTATGATTTTTCTTTGCTTGTTGTCTGTAAGCTAATCACTAGTATTGTGAAAATTTGTCATAGGACGTGCTCTACAACGTATCATTGATGAAATTTCTAAATTTGCATAGCAAAATGGTTAACTTTTTCCTATTTATGCAAACAATACTCAGGTCATCTTGGTTTAATTATACCTCGATGCTTGTATTAACTTGCTATATCAAACATCATGAAAGTAGTACTCAGGTCATCATTGGTGCTAACATACCCTTTGATGCTTGTACTAACTTTCAACATATCAAAATGCTAAATGATGAAAATCAAGTGCAACATGGAATGACAAACAGGAGAATGGTTCATTATTACATTATAGGACTGCATGATTCATTTAGGTTTGTATTTTGAAGGTTGTCTAAGGTAGATTTTTGAAGGTTGGTAAAATTTTCTTATATCTTTTCAAACAACAATTGAGTAAATTTGGACATTTGTGGCATATCATTTCATTTTCATTCATTATACATCATTTCATCATGACTATTCATTTTAGTTATCATTATCATTCATTGCATTATTTTCACATCATATCATTTCATTATCATTATCATTATTTGATCTCATTTAGTTTATCATGATCATTATCCATCTTTAAATATTATATCATTTTCATCATATTATGCATTGATCATTCATCCCATATCATTTTATAAAAATTTGCATTTTGCATCCATTTCACATCAATTTACATCTCCTTCATTTTTCATATTATCATTTAGGCTATCAGTTTCATTAGGTATTATCACATTATATCATTTTGTTATCATCTGTTTCATATCATTATCATTATCATCATTATTCATTTTAGTTTATATCTCATTTTCATATCATGTGCATCATCATTCATCTCATGTATATCTCATCATATTATCCCATTCAAATCATAAATTTTCATTTAGGTATTATTCATATTTATTATTCATCATATCATTTTTAGGACATCTCATCTCATTAAAATTATTACATCATTACATCATTACATCTTACATACATCATAAAAGTAAATCATTTAGATTGCATCATAAAATAAACATGCATCCATAATCATATTATATTATCATATCATTATTACATCATCATATCATCATATCATTATTGCATCATCATACATAAAATAAAAGCATCATCATTTATCATTTCATCATTATTTGCATCATCATCATAAAAATCATCAACATCATAGCATATAGAAATAAAATGCATAAACCATCCATAACACATGCATAATCGAATCACCACTGCATATCATAAATCTCATCAAAACAAATGTCTAGAGGTACAAGGATATCAAATACAATGAATAAATCTATCAAGACACTCATCACTGAGGGGCATCTGGCCATGGAACATGGCTGCTACTGTCCCCCGAGGTGGTAGGTCTTGCTGGATCTCTGCTCCTAGAAGCTTTGATCTCTCATTTGACCGGCTGACCCACACTCTTGGTGGAACTCCTGGTATGGCTGTGTGAATGGGTCTAAGACCGAGTACCTGACTGTGTGAAGACAATCCTCCTCTCGGGTGGCACTTCCTCAAAGTATCTCATCCTATAATATACTCGGCCTCCTGAGAGGTCTCCAATCCATCTGCTACAACCTCTCTAATAGAGGTGCTCTTGACTAATCTAAGGAGTCTCTCAGCTACAGCCTCGGCCTATATGCATCTCTCCCGGAAGCTATCTCGCTCTGCCGTAAGTTGAGCTATCTGTGGGTCAAGAGGTGGTGGTTGTGCAACCTATGCCTGTAGCTAGTTGATTGTCACCTATGCCTATGCCAATTGACTTCAAAGATTCTGAACCTCTTTCTGCAAGGCATCCATCTGTCCCTGTGTAGGAGCCCTGATAGTGATCCATGGAGCCGAAGTACTTGTTTGATCCACTAATCTCGATGTCTGTGGCCTCATACTGAAAGATATATCAAAGAAAAACCTCTGGCCTCCACTCCCATCACCTCCATCATCCCCATCATCACCACTACCCTCTGAGCCATTTGAATCCTCCTCCTCCATCTCCTCATCCTCCTCATCCTCCTCGTCCACATCCATAGCTACTCCACCTATATCCTCAGCCTGCCCTATCTGTGCCCCTACCTGTGCTTGACCCTATGGCTATCGTCGTTCCCACTATATCGCTAGTCCTCCCAATAATGGAGCAGGCTCCTCTGGACTAGTAAATCTTAGAAAGGGATGAGTATAAAATTATGTTGCATACTCATCTGTCATCCCTGCATCTGTAACCTCTAGATGTATAGCCCAATAATCTAGCTATAGATCTAGGTACTTTTCTCTGATAGCCTCGATCGTCACAAATGGCCCCCACTCTGGCACATCCTCTCGGTGCCTAGCATAGTGTGTCACACCCTATGGCATCATCTGTACTAATTCGTACTATCTCAGGACCCTCATCCCCAGGAACCGCTAAATGATAAATGGGGTACGCCCAATCAAGTACCTCGATCTCGTGTAGTAAGGCAACTCTATATCATCCACCTCCCACGGATCACAATCCAAATATGGTCTATAGATGACTGTGTCCAAATCATCTAGCACGCACCGCCAGTACTCTAACTTTCCCAACATTGGCTGGACAAGGGGACCTATGTAGGCATTAACATATGGGAAACTGAGTGGGTGATCTCTCCGAACAATGGGGCGAGTGATGGAAAAATGCTCCTATGCAAATATCTATAATAGAGTAACTCCACAAGAGAGACTCTTCCCATCTAAATACACAACCTGATGAAGATCATGATATAGATGGGCAAGCATGCATGATCTCCATGCATATCTAGTCTAATGGAGAAGCATGTCCTCCAGAATCCTACCCCAAACAACTGATAGTCTCTTTGACCTGCGATCAAGACAAAGGAAACCACCGATGGATCTTGCTAATACCGCAGGCAGTGGGGCATATCTCTCTACCATATCCTTCTAGGAAATCTCATACCCACTGGCATGAGGATCTTGGAAGACTCGTCTCAGCGCATCAGTCCCTCCAATCTCCTTGTGATCATAGATCACAAGCACACCAACTACAAGAATGCCTAGAATCCTATATACATCCTCTGGAGTCATGGTAATCTCTCCTATGGGCAGATGAAAGGTGTTATGCTCACTATTCCACCTCTCAACTAGCACAGTCAATAGTGCCTTGTTGATCCTATAATGTGGGATCCTCAATAGTGGACTCAACCCACACTGGTATATAACCTCTAGATCCACCTAGGGCAATCGAGGAATCATCTCCCATGTACAAGGAAATCTCTCTCTAATCTGGAGGAGCTTAAATTCCTCCTTTATAACATTACAAGCAATCATGCAAATCAATTAGCAGGGAATATCAAATCAAATCAGTACGTCAAGCAAGTTCATCAATTGTATCAAATGGGTAATCAACTCAATTAGATAAAATCCTATTTGTTTTTCAATCATGAAAGAAAAATTTATCAATCATTTCTACTATTTGTCTTTCATATCGCATGGAAACAAATTTAATAGTCAATTGACTCAACATCTATCTATTTGTCTTTCAATTGAGAAATAAAATCTATCATCTATTTGTTTTCCAAATAGAAAAAAAAATTTATCGATCATCTTTACTATTTGTCTTTCAAATAGGAAAGCAAATCTATCATCTATTTGTCTTTCAAACAGGAAAGCAAATTTATCAATCATCTTTACTATTTGTTCTTCAAGCACGAAGACAAATTTATCAAATCAAGATAATCTATTCTTGATGTTATTCAATAGCATATAATTAGTTGTCTAATCTAGCAACAATCATCAAGTACATATCAATTTTTCTTCAAAAATTGAAATTCGGCAAAATTTTATGGATGCGCTAAAACAGTCAATCAGTGCGCTAAATCATGTGTGCGCGACTTTAATCCATTGATGCGCTAAAATAGTCAAAAAAACGTAAAATTTTAAAAAAATTTAAAAATGCGTGAAAATTAATCAAAAAAATTTGCATGGAAAGTCAAGTCGACTTACCAGAGGTCCATATGCAGCTGGTCTTTGATACCGGCGGGCTCGCTCGAATCCGTGGCACTCATAAGGGATCAGCATCTCGTTTTTATCTCTCAGAGCTCTAAAAATTACTACAAGTTACTGTTCAAATGACAATGACTTTTCACCTTTTCCACCTTTTAAGGGGGTAAAAGTGGGAAATTATTCTTATTTTTACTATACAGAGTGCTATTTCGAGAGTTAAATCGCCAATTTTTCTCTGAAAATCAATTAAATTCTTTCAAATCATCCTCATCATCATGTGATTTATCTTTTGAGGGGGCATATAGCATCATTCATTTCTACATTCTGGGGAAAAATTCTTTAAAGTAATGCATAAAACACATCACTTCAAAGAGGGGCAAAATGTACACATCTAAAAATGGTCATGGTTATTCAAACCTGTTAATTAATTAAATATGAATTATTTAATTAATATTATAAAGTCATCTACATATAAATAAATTTAATTATTTATTTATATTGTTCATTTTTCCAATTCTTCTAGTTTAATTAAATAAATAAGTTGGAATATTAATCCTTCATTTCACATTTAAATATTATATATTTAAATATCTTTTTCACTCCACTTAATTAAATATTATAAAATATTTAATTACTCATCTTTTTCACTTCTTATGTACATAATTAAATATTAATTATTTAATTGTGGAAGCTTCTAAATTCATTGTCACAAGAAATTAAATAAATTTATTTATTTAATTAGCAATTATCCTCAAACTTTCAACCAATTTTCATAAATGAAAAGATAAATGCCATGTTTGTCTCCATTTTTGAATGAGTTTTGTGGGTTGAAAACATTCTTCCACTTTCCTCTCAACCTTCCACCTTTCTCTCAACTTCTTAATCTCTCACCGTTCATCTTAACAGGTTTGAATTTCAATCGTTGATCTCCGCCAACTAGATTCTTGCCTTCAAAAATCTATAAATACAGTCTTCTCATAAGTAGATATCATACGTAGTTACTATAGTTGCATTCGAATCAACATATCAACATTTTAGCAATCTCATATCACAGCATCATAGCATTTCAAGTTCATAGCTTAAATCATATAGCAATACACATGCATTCTCAATCAATCTCATTCTCCTAAGTTGTCATTTCAACAAGTTGTTGCTTACACAATTGAGAGCCAATAACTTTAATCAAATCCTTAGAGATAGAGGATAATGGGACGAATTTGAAGAAACTGCTATCATTTTAGAGTTTGCTTTTGTATCTTCTAAATTAGTTTCTTTCAATCTAATGTCTCATTGGTGTGTTACTTTACCTTTTAATTAGTTCACTTACTCTAACAACACAATAATAACAGGAAAATGCGGCTCAAAATTTCATAGATGCAGCTCACTATTCTAGAACAAATGCAACGAACTAGAGAGTGACTGTGGTGAACCAGAAAGTGACTGGGATGATCCAGATAGAAACTATGGTGCACCAAATAGTGACTGCGGCTCACAGTCAAAATAGATGTGGTTCATGACTTGAAAGTTGCAAAAACACTCAAATCTAGAAAATCTTGAAATGGAAATAGTGAAATTATTCTATCAAGATGCAAAACTAAAAACTTGAAAGATAAGAAATGACAGAAAATCATGAAAATAGACTAATGAAATGATGTTCCCTATAGTTAAGAAAATGCAGCTCTCAATGCTACGAATGTGATGTTTTGTTTTGACAAATACGTCATGAAATCTATCCAATGTGTCATGTCATCCCAAAAATGTGTCGCATTTTCTCTCAAATACATCGTTTGGCCTTATAGATGTGTTGCAGACCTAAAACTCAAAATTTCTCAAAAATTATTTCAAATCTAGTTAGTTCATGTTGGGTTCACCAATGTAGAATAGGGTAAAATTAAGGTACAAGGAATGAATCAATAAAACTCAAACCCTAAAGCCCCTAAACCAAAAATGAAGAAAAAATGAACATAGAAACATAAAATATGAAGCAATATTACCAATATTCCTATGCCATGGTTGATTCACCTCCATTGTCCTTCTCCATTTTGCTTTATATGCTTGATTGCCCTTAGATTTTGAGTATGAAAAAATAAGCCTAGTAATAATGATAGAAAAATATTGAAAATTGTACTTGTCTCCTTGAATATACTTGAGCTCAATAGGGTTGAAATGACAATTAGAGGTCTCTTTTATAGAAAACCAATTTTGAATGAAGGGTGAGGATTAAAAGCCAATATGACATGAAAATAAATGGCCAAGATTGTTTGAGAAGTAATGAAATAGGGTTAGGAAAAAATAGGGAAAAGATAGGGTTTGATTAAGGATGGACGGTTGAGATTGAATTATAAACTAATTCAATCAAGGGTGGAGATTAAATGAGAAAGGAGATAAGATTTGGTACGAAAAAAGAGGTGGCTAGAATAAATTAAATAATTATAAATATTTAATTTAGAGGAAAAGAGAATAACTAAATAATTAAAACAATTATTTAATTATAGAAGAAGAGGGAAAGTTAACTTTTTAATTAAATAATAATTTAATTTAAAAGTGGAGGAAAAGGACAAATTAGTAAATAATTAAATAAATAAAATTTATTTAATTATAGAAGACGAGGCTAATGAAAAATTAAATAGTTAAAATAATTATTTAATTAAAGTTAGAAAATGACAATAATTAAATAAATAAGAATTTATTTAATTATAGAGAGAAGGGGACATTAGTGACGTAATTAAATAAATATAATTTATTTAATTAATCAAAGAAGAATAAAGGAAATTAATTAATTAAAATTATTTAAGATTAATAGATAAATGTGAATTTAGGCAATAATAAAATAATTAAGATTATTCAATTATGTGGGGAAGAAAGGGAATTGACACGGAAAAATAGTGTTCACAGGCCTAGGACATTTTTTAGTGTCTATAGATTGTAAAGAGGGTGTTTGACACCCCTACCCACAAAGTTGTTGCATTAGTGGTAGATGTTGCTAAGTTTAATGAAGCTACTATTTGAAGGTTGCACAACAGACTTAATGCATTGTTGAGGAACATATTGATCTCATGGGATCTTACAACCAACAACAAGTATTGTTTGCTCAAAAAACATCCCTTCTCACAAGTATGTAGGAAGCAAGCTCCTCCTTTGCAGTTATCCCTACTCATGTAATGATTGAGAATGAAGAGCTTAAGGAAAAGATTCAAATGTTGGAAGAGTATTTAACAAATGTTGAAGAGATTCGGAAAAGGGAGGATGTATGCTTAGCAACATGCATCCTGAAATAAAGACTGTCTAAGATCTTAAGAAGGTTGAAAATTGCTCGTGTGTCATATGTGAATTTGAGAGGTGCTATTGCTATAGTAAATGGGGATCTAGATCGGTTCAAGTGTATATTTGATAAATAGAATCCTAGATTTACATCTCTGGAAGGTATGTATAAGGGATCCTCAAACACATATGATTCCCCACCTCATATCCTTCTTACCTTTAATATTGTCAAGATGGCATGGAATGTGCAAGGGTATATGGAAGGTGTAATTGTGGATGCATGAGAAAAGCTAAACTATTTTGTAAATATTGATAACAAGGTTGTACCCCACCTATTAGATGGGGAGTTAAAGACCTTAGGAAAGTGGAATGATAGTTTCAATATTGTAATCCCCACAATTCTACTTGTTATTTGTAAAGACAACAAAGTTGATATTGTTGGCGTAACAATTATCACCTTTGGAGTGTGAGTTGGTATAGACAGCTATGCACAATACGTGATGAATTCTCTTCAAATTAGGAGGGGAAGCTCCCTCTTTTGCTAATATGAATTTTAAAATTAAATGATCTAAATCCTATCTTTTTTACTCAACCGGAAGAGGCACAAGGTTAAGAAAACCAAGGATGTTGCAACTAAGTATTTTCTCTGGTTTCATAGGTCTTAACTACAACTAAAAACTAAAAAAATTAAACTATCCAATCTCCTCAAGAAAAAAAAGCATGAGGAAAAGGAGCAGGAATGCAATTACATAGTAAACTTCAGATACAGATTCACAAAGTGAAGGCAAGGTGGCACAACTATTTGCTCAGCTGGGAAGAATTTTATTAACACACACATCAAATGATAAGATTTAAGTACAGATTTGCAACATGAGGGAAAGGTGGCTCAACAATTTTCTCAACTGAATAGACTTATTATTAACATAATAGAAGGTAAGAAACTAGTGTTAGAAAATCTGTCTCAACTTTTTGGCTTGAAATCCCATGAAGACTTTGTGTTTTTCTTCATGTTCTACCCTTTACCACTTTATCACGATGGTCTAGCTTGGTCTTGGTGGTGTCTATTTGGAGGTTACCTCCTTACTGTGCGCAATGAGTTCATTCATCGTGGTGGCATAGTAAGGCCGCCTGCAGCCTGCGCTGACGGTTATCGCCTTACCGCACGCGATGAGTTCTCTCACCGTGAAGGCGCAGTAAGGCCACCAGCGGCCTAGCTCGACGTTTATCACCTTACCACTGGTGGTGGTCCCTCTTACCATAGTGTCCATGGTGAGACCGCCAGTGGTGGCCTCGGTGGTTACTGCCATACCGCAGGCGGTGAATCCTCTCATCGCGGTGTTCGCGGTGAGACCGCCAGCAGTCTGCTTGGTGGAATCCGCCCTACTGCGGGGTGGCCTAGCAGCCCCCACGGTAGCGCGGTGTGACTGATAGCAGTTTTCCTAGCAGATACCACTATACCGTGGTAAGGCACATTTGGCTCAACGGTAGCGCGAGATGGCTAAGGGTGAGCTCGGGTGACCTCACCACCATACCATGAGGTGACTCCAATAGGGGTGAGGTTGTGCGGTGGAGTCAAGGTACAAGCCCGGATGGCTTACCGCCATACCACGAGGTGACTCAGATAGGGATGCAATTGTGTGGTGGAATCAAGGTACGAGCCCGGATGGCTCACCGCCATACCGCAAGGCGAGTCCAACAGGGCAGCAGTAGCGAGGTAGAAGGTTGGGTGAGCTCGGATGGGCTCACCCTTGTACCGTGGCTGGGTCAAAGGAGCTCGATAGTTGTGTGGTAGGAGCTCAGGTGAGCTCAAAACTTAGTTGACCGAGTTGGACAGGTTTGACCAACTGTCAGAAGTAGTGAATGAATTGTTTGGCGACACGTGGCAAGTTCTTTGAGATCTCATTGGTGGAATGTTTTATTTCCTAATTAGGATTGAGTTGCATTAATTAAAGCAAGGTTGACGAACATGCCTAAGATCGATTTATTGTTGTGCGGCTCGATGCATGTTGAATAAGCAGTGCATGTTATCAGAAATGGAAAGCTTGTAGGTGGATAATTTATTATCCTATTGACTATTGCTAGCAGGGATGGGCTAAACAGGTATGCACACGATGTGAGATTATAAAGTAATCTCATGTGCAGTTAGATCGATGATGATGAGCAAAGAGAGAGAGGATGAGAGTGTTCAAGCAGTATTTTACCGTGAACACTTAGACTCTCAGATCTAGAAGGATGTGAACCTGTGGAGGCCAAGAGGCTGGGCTGGCCATGAGGTTGGTTGTGATAGTCATTTGTGAGGAGTTGAAGAGAATCTACATAGTATGTCATGAGGAAATTATAACTATGTGAAGATTATATTTTGTGTTTCCTGCCTTTTTCTCCAGATGGACAAGATGTATTCTCCTAAAGAGCATAGCTCTGGTTTTGTATTGTAACCATTTTAGTTACTAAATAATACATGTGAGTTGAGTGTTTTGGAGGGTGGGGTTTTTTACCCGAAAGGGTTTTCCCCACATAAATTTGTGTGTCCATATCTTTTGTCTTTCATTTTGTTTGATTCTGCAAACTGAATCTATGCTTGTGTTGAATCTTTTATTTTTCCAGCATTTACTTTTCTCAGAGGATCAATGGGGGATCAATTGTGTCTTCTTCTGCTTTATGGCATAGTTGTTTTTGTCTTTGAAGTGATAAAAATGAAAATCACTAAGGCACTGCTATCTTAGACATGTTCTATGATGACAGACCGACTCTGTATTCCCAACAACTAGGACAGTAAATTGCATAGACGAGACACACATACAATAAATGATCAAACTAGTAACCTATTTAACTAAGATTCGAATAAACACCATATTAATAACATGAATGCAAGGTGGCACAACTATTCATTAATATTGTAATCACTCATGAACAGATACAAAATAATAATATTACAAGCAAGGTGGGCTCAACATATATTGCTATCGCATGCAAAAGTTATTTACAAATGAGTTGAATGCTCTTATTTATAGACATCAAAGGTGTAGGGAACCCTAAAATTACCTTGATTCAACTACAGTCTCGCAAACATGTGAGATTTTATTCTCTCAGTCTAAATAAAAGAAATTATACAGTTAACTAGAAAGCTACCATCAGTTAACCGATACAAACAAGACTAATCAGACATGTGCAACATGCACATCCTTATTGAAAGAGAGTTAACTGATAACTACCATCGGTTAACTAAAGATACCTCCAAGAATAAGGTAGGCATGCCTAATATCAACAATGTAAACTCAAAAAATAACATTGAGTTAACTGCTACTTTTGACTCATCCTCATAAACAACTATAGGATCCAATTGGGTGTCTATTACGAGCACTCTTTGTTTATCATCTCATCCAAGAATCTATCAATTGTATCATCATTTGGAAATATAACATTGTCCACAATGATGACCTACCTATCCAACTCCTTGTCTCTATCCTGGATCACCCTCTCACTGTCTTTGACCTTTGTAGTCCCCTTCTTGAAACTAACAGTCATCAGTAATAACTCCTCCAACTTGGATGCCTAAGGATCTCCACCTAGGTTATCACAAACCAACCCTTTGAACTCAACTTGAACTGCCTCTAACTCTATGCATGTACCATCCTCATTATGATAATGACATGAGATCTAAGTGATGAACTTGTTGATAAGTCAAAGAGCTAAAACAACCTTTCTCCTGAAGCGTGGCCATGATCTTAGCAGAGATTTTGTCATATGTTTCCACTTTGCAAAGATGCAATTCTCTCCATGTGAAAACCTTCTTTTTATCTTCTTCTGCTTCAATGGCATCATAGGAAACTTCTAGCTAAGAGATGAGAATCAGGTCCTTTAGCCTATGCTCTACTATGAAAATATTGAGCTCCTAAATCATTTGACAAAGACTATGTGCATCGACTCTCAACTGCTAGAACTTCATGAGAAGGTGTCGACTGGAAACAATGGAGTCCTCAATCCAAGTGTCCTCAATTGACCAGATGACCAAGTCTCTGTTGATCTATGGATGTCTCTCAAAGCTATAGGAGTAAAGGTTCTTGTCTTTCGCTTCCATGAAGTAGACCCGAGATATACTGTCGAAGTTGCTTGATCTCAGCCTTGAGGGCTACCTTATCTTCTCTGTCCTTCATGACACACTTGTCTAGATTACTCATGATGACCTTGAATAGGCTCATGTCCATGTGTCAAGTACTCCTACCTAGATTAGTTTTAATGAAGTTAAAATCACCAGCATCAACTTCATCTAGGTTCTTATCTTCTGGAGGTGTAGCAACTTTAATGATGATATCCACTTTAGGAGTCTTCTCAATGTTCACTTGCTTCTTGACTCTCTTGCTTGACCTATCCTTGTAAGGATCACCAAAATCATACAAGTCAAGCTAATAAGAAGGCCTATACCTTTCTCTTCCCAATGACCTCTTGAGCCAAGTCGAATGATCAATGCCACCTTCTCGAGGAGAAGCTGCTCCTAATGTGTTAACCACAGATGGATCAATTGACATGAAAGTCTCATGAATTGGAGACTTAGGTTCTGAATCAATGTCAATAGGAGATGATCATGGAGAAAATGGTGGACCTAGAGATGAATCAGCCTTAGCCTGAACCACTATTTCCACTGGGACTTCAATTGCTTTCTCAACTTGCTTCCACTTTGTGATGCTTTTCCCCTTTGAATTTCCACCAACTTTGACTCCTTCAAGCAGCTTCAAGATAGTATTAACTTGAGGCTTCGCCCTAGAAGTAGAAGGTAGTGAAGAAATCTCTACCAAAAGCTCTATAGCTAGAACTACCCTTCGCTTCTACTTTCTCTCCAAGAAGTACATGCTCGTCTTAATAACTGATCTAGACAAGTCCTTGATCAAAGTATTCTCCTTGACATGCCAATTAGGTTGGCGAAGCAGCTAGCGAGCAACTCAGTCTTTAATGAATGAATTGAGAAGAACCTCTCCATCATCATCAGATAAACCCTCCACATCTTCCGACAGGAAATCAAAAATTTGTGGGAAAGTAAGCCTACAGTAATGATGTCGACACACCTCAAACTCATCCTCATAGTTGACCTAGAAGTCCTCAAGCACTGCCCTATGTGAATTGCTTCTCTCTAACTGTGTTGAATAATAACCCAAAGGGTCATAAGTAAGCCTTTGAGGAAAACACTGAAGCCAAAGTTTCTCAAGCTTGTAGTTCATTAACTTGCAATCAACAGTTATCTTACACTTGTAAATACCCAATCTGAATGGAAAGGTGAAAGCTGATTTATGTCGATTACGAAGGAAAGTGTGAACCTCTTGTGCTTGTCTCATGAACTCCATGAAAAAGACTCTATCTGACGGGAACTTGGGTAACATTAGAGGCTCTTTGGTGTAACTGTACACTCAGATATATGTGAAATTAGGGAATTGGATGAACCAATCCGCCCAAATCTCCATTTTTTATTTCACTTTTCGTGAAGTTTTAACATGCATCTTGTTATCTAGATCCCTGACTATCTTCATAAGAAAATTATCATTCACTAACTTAAAGTCTTGTTCAGCTTTCAAAAACTCCAACTAAGAGTAAAATTCATGAACTGTTGAGCACCAAGAACTCCATTGGTCTTTAATGGTCTAAATTTTCCTTGAAATGCAACCAAGTAAACCAAGAAAGTTACCATATGAAATTCATGCATCTTAAGCAACTTTGTAATCTATTGGTGAAGACATTCGCTAATAAACATAGACCAGTCAAAAGTTTATTTCTCTTCGATAAATTGAGAGATAAGGTGGAACATCCATGGTCGGAAAATATGACCTTCTTCCTAACCTGATACTTGGTTAAGACATAAATCTCGTCCTTGAACTCACCACGCCCAACCTTCTTAGGCATGTTAGTTTTATGAATCTTCAACCATCACTAAGCAACTTTCTTCTATGATCTATCCTTATCCTCCCCCCAAATATTCTCACAATCTAGAATGGATACAACAAAATTATCTGAGCGCAGAGGGATAGAAAAACACCTCTCCACATCCCTCAGTTTGAGGCTACAAATGACCTTGCCATCGGTCGACCTAATTTTTCTAGTAGACGAGTCATAATGCTTAATGCAAGTAATTACAAACTTGAGATTGAAGATCATGATGGGAATGGATGCTGCTACCAGCAACCCATAAAGCTCAAGGTTTTTGATTGTGGTGTTGTTGATACCCTCCAATGTGTTCAAAATGATGATGGAATAAACATGACCCAATTCTATATCAGTAGTTTTTAGATAATCATGAACAAAGACCTGTTTGGCCTTGTAATCTATGGGATTGAACTGCATTATGAAAAACTAGATTATTGAATGTAAAGTTGGGTATGTTCAGACAACTTTCAGAAAAAGCTAAAAAAGCTCTTAAATAGGCTAAAAATAGCAAGTTGAGATGTTTTTTTTGGAAAAATTCTGAGATATGGGTTTTGTGCAAAATCGAATTCTAAGATGAACGAGATCAACAAAATTATGAAAAAAATGAGATTTAGGACCACATGCAAAAGGTTTTTCAGTCAAGATTTGAAGGGGTTGTAGGGGCACAAGGGAATATTTTTCTAAGAAAATCTGGAACATGGGTTTTGTATAGAACTGGACTCTAAGACAAAAATGTGTTTTAGGCCCACATGCAAAGAGAATTCCGAAAAAAAGAACAATGCTCTAGAATAGAGGCAGTAGGCAATTTTCATGAAATATTCTAAGACATGGGTATAATCGTTGATGCCAAAATACACGAACCCAAATGATGCGTTTCTGAAAATTTTGTCATTCTCTTTGACATGCGAAGAATACCTAAGACAAGAATAGAAGAAATTAAGACATAAGATAGAATTTTTTGTTTGTTTTTTGTCTCTGCTTCTGTAGAAATTTTCCTATGCTTGAAATAGATTCGATGAAATCTACATGCAAACAGAAAATGAAGTTTGAAATTTCCTTCCTTTGAACATTTTGAATCTGTAGCTACGAAGAACGCTGAATTCTAACACCTGTAGCACCTTCAAATTATTTTATGCTCAATAAAGGTATGCTTAATCACTCTTACAATGAAAAATAATGGACGCCATATGCTTAATAAATAATAATTTATCATCAAGGTGTCTCAAATGCATGCAAATTCTTAGAAATTATGCTTGGCTCTGATTGGACCTTCAAAACACACACATGGACTGTAATTGGTCAACAAAATAGTTAACTGAATGAAGAATATGCCCTAGTTAGGGTGACACCTCAAATACTTCAGTTAACAGGTGCATGCAAAAATAGATCGCTCAGTTACAAGCTTAAAATAGACCTAGAAGAAGTCGACTTTGAAAAGAGCTAACTAAAGAGTTATTTTTAGTTAACCAACTCCACCTTTAAAGGGCGCCACTTCTCTTGAGTTCAAAAAGTCAACCTTTGACTTTAGGCACCTCTTTCCAGAGCCAATTTCTCAAAAATTTGGATTTGAAAACCTCACCAGAGCTCACGTTTGATCACTGATTCTGATTGACTGACATGTCGTATTGACTAGTTGATAGTTTCATTGAAGAGTGGGATCAAATATAACAACAAAAGTCTCCTTGAGGTGGAAAACCCTAATTCATCCATATGAGGCCTCAAAATGTAGGGCACGCCTAGCCTTTAGGGTCACTTTTAACCTCAGACCTAGAAAATTTTCAATGCATTTTCCATCATTTTCAAAGTGATTTTGACCTAACTTCACTTCACGTTTCCTAGTGTTTAGAAAAACTTCAAAACAAGCTGACAAGCTCACTACAGAGCTAGCTGGATTCTGAACAAGAGCTCCAAGAGAGCACATCTCATAAAAACATTGTGTGACAACTTAAAAACATGGGTGCCCTTGGCCTCTAGGGGCGCTTTTGACCTCAGACAAAAAATTTTCAAATTGGCTAAAAACCACTAAACCTTCAGCTACAAGTAATTGGCAAGTCCTCTAACTCGGCTGAGGTATGCAACAAAAAGCTAGAACCAACACATAAATGATGAGTATCTGAGATGACCAAAAAAACTGAGTTAAAGGCTCCAAAACCTTGGGCGCCCCTAGCCTCTAGGGGCGCTTTTGCCATTTCTAGACAGTTTTGATCATGATTAAAACCCTATGTTTGACTCCTAATACCAGTAGCTCAGCAACTCTGATCCCATTGATGGATGCGTTGTGAAGCCAGATCAAGTCTGAGACAAACATCGTAGGTGTCACTTGATCAGAAAACTTCATCTGGTGCTTCAAAAAAAAGGGCACCCCTAGCTAAGAGGCATGCTTTTCACTCCAGTGTTAGTCATTTTTTCATCTCCCTCATTTTGCATTCAATCTCCATTTTCAGGTGCTAGACACATCTGTCGGACTGGCTAGATGGCTCACCATGAAACTAACATGATTCCAAAGAAGTCATCTTGGAAGTGACAAACCCCAAAAAGTTGATCTAAGCCTCCAAAATCAAGGGCACCTTTAGCTCATAGGTGCACTTTTGCTCCAAAGTTAGCCATTTTTCTAACATTTTCACCTTGGTGGAAAACCCCTTTGAGACAAAGCATCAATTTGGACATATCTTGCCATAAAATCTTCATCAAAGTGTTTCAAGCTTAGATTTTGACATCTGGCACTTGTCCATCTACCATTGTTGACCTTGGAGACCCTAACTTTTCACTTGAAAAAAAATGAAAACTACCCACCATTCTTAAAATAATTTTTGACTGAATTTGACTTCACCATTGTGATCATGAAGCAAAATAAGCAAATCAAAACAATTTTTAGGTTTTTTGACCTAAAAATAGGGGTCCAGAAACCTTAATTTTCAATTTTTCCAAATTTTAACAATATCTTCCTGATGTCACACTGACTCAAAGTCCATACTTGATTTTCCCAAAAACTATGTTTTGACATCATTTTAACAAGGTTTAGACTATTTTAAGCAAAATGCCTTAATGAAGCAAAATAATTGGTTTGGGTACAACATATATAAATGAACTTAATTCTTATTCAGACAAGTTGGTCAATGTAGATTATAGTATAGGATTTTTTTGTAGAGATTCCAATGCGATACTTGATGCCTAGTATCATCAATATTTGCACAATATGGATATGCTCTTACCTCATGACTGGCCTTTTGAGAGTATGTTTAAGGCATGGAATGAAAAGTATAATTGTTTACTTGACCTATGAGTTATTCCATGTATTTATTCCTATGCCTCTTGTCTGGGATTTTGGTTGTTAGAAAGGTCTTAACTAGACATGGTGCCAAGTAACTCTTGGAGATTTTGTCACAAAGAATTCATTTCAAGATTAGTCAGTGTTTACTATGGAAGAATTGCATAGAGTTAGTAAAGGTGGTTGATGTATACTCCTAAAATGGTCTGGAGAATCCAATTAATTAAATACGAATTATTTAATTAATTATTCTAAATTCCTCTACTGTTTGAATAAATAGAAATATTTATTTATATAGTTCACATTCACATTTAAATTCTTCCAATCTCATCTTAATTAAATAAACAAAATTAAATACTTTGTTTGATTTAATTATCATTTCCCTATTTTATTCTATCACATCAATCTTAAATTAATTAAATAAAGATCAAACACTTTATTGATTAATTCCCAAATTCTTCTGTTTAATTTAATAAAAAAATTCTATAGTTTATTCTATTAAACTATTTATCCCTCTTTTGCTAATTTAAATAAATAAATAAATATTGAAATAAAGGCATAAGGAATATTCCTCTATATTTCCTCAAAATCAAATTAGATATCCTATGTCTAATTTATGTCAAAATCATGTCAAAATTAATTGATTGAAACTTCACAGGAAGAATTAGAGACAAATTGGAAATTCATCTCTCAATCCTCTTCCAGCAATCCTTCCTCTTCTCTTGCCTGGTGTTTTCATGGGTAGAGACAATCTCCAAAATCTTCTCAATCTCCTCCATCTCTCACCATTCAATCCTCCAGATTGAATCCAAGCCTCTCTTTGCCATCCCTGTGCATTTCTACAGCTAGGAAATCTATAAATAAAGCTTCATTCAACCAAGAAAGAGGATCCAAGATTTAGATTATCTAACTTATGCACTCTTACTCTATAGGAATTCAAGCATCAAATATCAAGCCTCGAGCATCCAATCATCCAAGCATCAAGCATTCTAGAATCATATCATGGCTGCCTCCTGTAGCTTCATCCATCATTTTTTATGTCAATCCATGTCATATTAGTTTATTTTATCATTTAGCATTATCATATAGCTTCACATCATTGCATCAACATCATTCAATTCTTTAGATTGTCATTTTAACAGTTATAGTGTTATTTAAATCTGAGAGCACAATAGTTTACTAAATCTTTGAAGATAGGAGACAATGAGATGTTTTCAGTAGATTATTAGCTTGATCTTTGATACAATGTTTCATTAAGAAGTGTATTATTCTTTTATACTTTATTCACACTTACAGTTAACAAAGGGTGAGTTGGGATATTTTGAGTTTTGTTTCAATCAGATCTCACTAACTAGGTGTAATTGCAGTATGCATTTGTCAACCAAATGTTAGAAGAATCCTGCCAAACTACAAAGATTTCCTTAGATAACTCAACACCGATGATATGGATGCACTAAATAATTTCCATTAGCTTCCTGCAAATCTTTATATGTGGTTTCTGACCGGTGGTTTAAATGCCACCATTTATAATTTTATATTTTGTGTATCTAGGCGGTGGATGAGGTTCTTTTCTTGTTGCTTCCCTTATGTTATAAAAGGGAATCCCGAGCCTCATTCAAAGGGTTCTATTTTTTGATATTTCATCTTTGTACACTCTTTTTGCATAGTTTAAGCTATTTTATAGCACAAATAAGAAATTTTGTAATTTTTCTCTGTAGTAACAACATATGACTCAAATAATTAATGCATTTCTTTAATTTTGAATATTGACCTATCTTTCTCTCTAGTATCGTATTCACTATCTTTTGACTCAAAATAATCAAGGGTTATTTTTAAGTTCTCATATCACAACATGTGTTATGGATTTTGAACTGTTAGCTTCTATTCAAGGAATTGATTAATATTGCTTTCAGTTATTCATCAAATATTGTGTGAATGCATTAGGGATTTATAAGTAGTGTGATAAGTATTGTTCTTTTCTTGGTTTCTCATTGTAAGGCAGTGAGTTTATAAGAAGCTATGAGTTGGTTTGTTGTAGGAGTATATTTCATTTTCTAACTTTTTTGTAGATAAGGGACTAATAAAAATAATTTATAAAGTTTGAAGATTGATGCAAAATCACATATCAAATCAAAAATCAATTTTTTTTCTATAAATTTTATGTTTTATGCACAAATCCATGCTAGCAAGGAAACATTAAGCATATAGGAAGCCTTAGGCTGATTTAGCCAATTACACCATCTTCTTGAATACTAGTGTGAAGAAATATGTTATCAAAGGCATCATGGTCAATAAATTTTTTATATTATTGAATGATGTTATAGGACCAACCTCCTAGGTTCTACAGAGTTTGAAGTGCGGGTGAGAAAAGTATAAAATTTGTCTCCCATTTGTAGGCCATTAACTCGAGGTCTCCAATTATAAGGTGTGGCTAACCTTTAGGAAAACCTAGATAATCAGTTGGAAACACCAACACTGCTATTTTTAATATGTTATTAAGAATTGAGTTGAATAATGAATCACTGAATACATGTAAAACTTATCATTATGACACAATTAAGATATGATTATTAATAATATGTTAATTTATTCAATCCAATTCATAATTCTATGGAATACAATATAAAATATCATCAAATATAGTTTGGAATATGATTCATGAAATGTAGTATAAATGCTTAAATATTGCTAAATCACTTCCATTTTCCAAATCGCATCTTGGTCCTCACTCTAATGATGAGATTGAGAGTTGTCTTGACTCTGAGTCTGGTCTTCATTTTATTTTCCCGATGTATGTTTTCTTAACTACATCTCAAGTTCAACATTCATTGTGTCATTGTCACTAATGTTTGAAGTGTTGTACAATGCTTTTCTTTCACATATGGACTTCCAGACTGTGAGTGCCCTTTCAAAAGGAAAACTTCAAACATTGTACCTAGTTGTAAACATCCTCAAGCAATTTTCCAAATTCTTGTCTAGTTTTTCTCTTGTCTTTGATTTCAAAAACCCCAATGCACTAAAAACTCTCTCATCCTCCAATGACCCCAAAATCATTGTTTGACATAAATTAGCAAGTTTAAAATATTCTAATATGAATTAGACAATATTTCACTCTGACCAAAGGTTGTCAAAACCCTTGTTATTGATCTCGCTTCCATGGGATTCTCCATGGAGTCAACCTAGTCAATCATATTTATTGTAAAATTTTTAGCTTGTTCTCTAAGCTTAATTTCAGTTATAATTCCTCCTATTTTTTGTCCATTGTATTATGAACTTTTCAAAAAAAAATTGACCAAGGTAATGAATTTTTTATGAAAATAGTTTGGTATTTGATAGTTGCCTCGCATCCAAAATTGAGGATACACAATAGACATGGATTCAAGTATTTCTTCTCAAGGGAATCATTCATAAATATTTGAGGAAATACATCTTGTAATAGATTTTAAATTACCACTTACAGATTTAACAATATCGTTAAAATATTCCTTTGTAAGAGGTACTTCTTTGGTAGAGCGCCTGACCATTGTAAAATAGTGCATTGGTTTATCAAATCCACGTACAAAGACACATTAACTTCATGATTGCATTAAATTGTAAATAATTTTTAGGATTATTTAAATCTATAATTAACTGCTAGTTTACAAATTTTGGATTTTTAAATGGATAATCTGTTAGATTTAGATATAGATTATCGAGGGTGTTGAATTTCATTCGATGTAGTTTAGTATATTCATAGATATGCATAGTTCTATCTTGGAATTTCTTCACAAGATTGTTCATTTCATATAGCATGGGGAGAAGACCAGCTAAAGTTAAGATTCTCTATATCGCTTAACCTATGTAAGAGGTCAAGAGCTTTGTCTATTGTGTTTTAATGTTTGTACATTACTCCAATCAAGGATTGATATTCTAAAAAAAATGGTTGTGATGGTCCATGCAAGGAGATCCATCTAGTATCAACATACTTAAGAAGCTTGTTTCCTCCTATTATTCCCTTAGCAAAAATTTGAAATTCCACAAAACATTTTAGGACTTCAGTAGAAGTATGCGTAGATCTCGTAGATTAGATTTTCAACTTTTGATACTGAAGGAAACTTGCTTACAATTTTAAATGCTAAATTAATTATGTGGTACATGTAATGAATTCCAATCATGGATGGTGAACAAGTAGTTAGTAACTTTACACAAAGATTGCTCCTATGACCTTGCATTACTACAACTCCATTAGCTCCTACAGACACCAACTTTTTGGAAATTTTCAAGTCATCCATACCTCCAATTTCATTCATATATTTCTTCATTAGTTCACATAAATTTTGTGATTTTGAACTATACTTCATTTTAAGAACACATAGAATATGAGGTTGGTGTACATGTTGCTGTACAATATACACATTCATACATACCCAAGAAGTATTATCTACCATAGTGACTTCATCTAAAGATAATGCAATGAAGTTTGAATTCTCTTATAAACCTTGCTTTTCCATCTTAGCAAGACAACTTTCTCAATCCCATCCAATGTTTATTGACCAATGTGTGCTAGGAAATTTAGGAACACCCAAAAAATATAATAAATTAAAATATTCTAGGTATTTTATCATAAGATGCCCTCTAGATAAAATATGAAAAACAACACTCATTTGAATAGTTTTTGCTAGTTGTACTCCTACCATTATCTTTCCAAATTGAGCTTCAATTGAACCTCCACATGCAGAAAGCTTCACCATTCTTTGCATATTCTCATCATATTGTAGGGAATACTTATCATGAAGACATTCTTCCTTTGATTTCCATCTTACTATTGATTTTTCTTTTATGTCTATGATTTGTTTTTCATAAACATTACCAATATGGTTTTATATAGTGCCAAGCTTTAGGTACAACTTGTCTCTTTTATACTTTTTGGAGGTTCGTATTGTTTGCATTATCCACTAGTTCAATAAATGGCTACTTTGACATCCAATCAATCTAAAAATTCCTTGTCATATCCAACTCATGCCCCATTTTTTATTTGAATTTTCTTTTCCTCTTCCTTACAACATCATCTATAGTGCCAACATTTTCATTTGGGTCAATTAACTCATTTTGGCTAAGATAGGTATCCTTTAGAACATCTTTCATGACATTCTCATCCTCATCTAACTCATTTAACTAATTCCAATCTTAATATGAGGTATTGCTAATGGATTCTTCATTAATATTTGGTGCAACAGTTGATGATGTAGTTCCATATTGATCTAATAGATCAAACAAATGTCAAAGGCTTTATGGCAACTTTACATTTTGGTCATTTTGATGGAATCCCTTCACCACCTTGAGGAGTCTTACTATTGTTGCATTTGATGATCAATGTCTTGATATCTCACAAAAAAACATAGAAAAATTTGTCTTCTTGTTTAAGAAGTACATAGAATATAGATCCCATTCCCTACTCAATATCATCTTTAAGATTGAAGAAAGAATAGAAAAGAGATGAAAAATCTTATAACACTATGAAGATTCAAGAAATGATCGCTTACCTTTAGGTTTTCAATAACTTGCTATTTGTTAATGCAGGAATGCCTATAGTTGTAATTTTTTAACTTGCCTATGATCAAGGTTCCAAGTCCAACTTCCAAATCGAGAGCTCACAAGTTTAGAATTGAAAAAAATGTATAAGAATAAATAGAGTTTCAATTGATTTATATCAATCCATATTTGGCGAATTCCATGGGATTCTTAAACGGTGTAGTAAAAATTTGGTGAATCCCATGTGATTATATAACAATAAATTTAATTTTTGAGTGAATCAAACCTCAATGGAACACATATTTTGTAATTTTTAAGGTGATTATGCCCCTCTAATTAGCATGGAGTTATCATATTATTGGTGAAATGGGTCCTCATATACAATTATTTGTTAATTTAATTGGTGAAATGTGTCCCTCAAATGTAATTATTTTTTAATGTTATAGGAAAAATGGGTCCTCACGTGCAGTGAAATTTTAATTATGTTGGAAAAATGTGTCCTGATACATAATGTTTTCTAATACTTTTGGCAAATATGTTGATGATTTAATACATACTTTTGAGATTCTTGGTAAAAATATTAATTAGTCCATTTGAAATGCGTAGTATGACATGGAAAAACTATTAATTACATATGCCTCATAAAATAAATTGATAACGAATGGAAATGTCTTGGACTGATAATTCGTAAAATTCAGGTAATTTGGCCACCCCATTGTGGCAATTTATTTTCTAATTTTGACTTGGCTGATATGTACTATTCACCAATTGGCAAAGATTCACCACTAAAAAAAATCCTTGAGTGTGCCCCCAACTGAACTTGAACTAATCTTCACAAATATGCATGAAATTGATTGGAATTTATGTCTTCAATCAATTTGCATGAAACTATGGGTTTTTGGGCGTACAAGGCAAAAAAGCCTCTATTTTAGGACCCCAAACTACCTCAAATTACATGTTGTTGGCTTCAAACTCCTCTTAACTCCAACTACACCCATGTAGGCTTCTCAAATAGGCCTAAAATAACTAGAAGTTTTTGAAAACTAGCCCTTTAACTATCTTAATCATGAAAACCTATGCATGATGATATGCATGTGAGAGAAGATACCTAGAATACTTGCAAATACCTTGAAGATGAATAGGTCTTATAGGAGGCTTCGGATAACTCTTTTTTGTTTAGTAAATCATGCATGTATAGAAACTTCAAATTATCACTAGACATAAATCACTATCTCCTTCATGATCTATTCAATATTTCATGTGCATTAAGTTATCCTTTTTGGAGGTTCACCTAATTGATAACTATCTTGATTGTTAAGGTCTACAAATTTGACATATCTTCCTTTGAAACTTGGAATCATCTTTGTGAATAATGCTTCCATTTACTCCTATTACTATTGATCTTCCTTGAACTATTAAAGGTATCAAAGGACTATCTATCCATGACATCCTCCTTGGCTATTATTTTGTCACTATCCTTTTTATTCTTTTGAAGACTACCCTTCTTTAAAAGTTATACCCTTTTGGTAATTGGACAATCCTTCATATGTTGCCCTCTTCATTGTGCATGGTCACTATATTTACATCTAGAGGACTATCATGGAATCAAATTTATCATTGCCCTTTAACCTCCCTGTGTCTTGAGTTTGATATAATTTTCATCCATCTTCAAACCTATTTTCCTTTGATCATGATTTGTCCTTCTTTATTTGGCTCCCAAGTTTTGAAGAAAAATCTTATATGCTCTGCCTTAAGGATTGTTTATGACTTTATTACAAATAAGGATTGTAATTACAATCATAAGGACTGTCCTTAGACTGTTAGTGATTTTCCTTTTTCCTTTATCTTTTATCTTTGCAATATCATTTTCATGCTTTTTGCCACCTACATGATTGTCCTATAATAGGTACAAAAATAGATTTGTTGCAATTTCATGTTTTCTTCATTGAAACTCATCATCATAGGCTTGTCACTTGTATCATTATTTTGATGACTTCCCTTGCAATTGAAAAACCATAGGTTATAACCTCTTGTGATCCTCAAGACAAGCTACAATGATTTCATGCTACAACATACCATTGTTATATATTGCTATGACTGTGTTCTATTATTTTATAAGCATTATCCATAGAGTCCATGCATTTCACTGTCCTAAATCTCAGTCAAGTGACTATAAATCATAGTCAAGAGTCTTGATTGCACACACTAATCACTAATCATAGGTTTTTATCATAGTCCATGGTACTTATTGAACATAAAACATAAAAAAAAATCATAAATTTCTTGATCACAGTCATTAAAGACAGTCCTTCTTCATTCGTATTACAATACTTATCATATTGTTTCCCTTGCAAGGTGACTACCATTTTAAGTTGACTATAACAAGGCATTGATCAATGAGGGAATACAATCATAAGTCATTTTTCGTGCATCTCATTGTCATAGTAAACTATCAAGGTGATGCAGAGGCCCCTCAATCCTACCTATTACTCACTGAGATATTTAAAATAGAGCACAACAATATGGAATTTGATTTGACTTCAAATTTGCTCTATATAAATGTTCAATTTATACAATATGAGTTTTGTAAATAAATTACAATCTACTTATGATCAAACTTCTTTTCCTGACATTCAAAATCAATCCACTACAATTTAAATTGGTCCCAGTCTTGGACAGTGACCTCTTCCTCTACACATGAGCTTCTCACACTTCCAATACTTGGCACCCCCTTTATTTATGCTTTTGATCCATTTCTTGGTTGATTCTTCAAGCCTTTGATCTCCTCTTACATGGTTGCTTACTCAGTTATACCTCAACCCACGCCTCTCCTTATTCTCTCACACAAGCTCTTCTTGGTAATTCCACTTCTCATTGTACACCTACTCTCCATACCTAAACATTCCCTTCTAGTTTGATGTCTCCTTGTCAAAATAGATTGAACCCCTAAGCCTATCAGCCTCCTTTCTTTTTGTTGTGCCTAGAGTCTCTTTGTATTCTCCAAAATTTCCTTCCCCTCCTATTTGTTTTCACAAATCATATTTTATCCTCAAACAGTGATCTCTGAAGCTAAAAATTCATAGAATATTGTTTTATTTGCTTAATAATAAATCGCCCCAAAACAAGAAAAATTATCCCCTCATATTCTATCAATCCTCCTATGGTTCAAGTTGTCAAATCAATTCTTTTCATTTCAATTTTTCCCACTCTGAATTTGGTGCAAGTCGGGTCATTTCTTATTCTCCCTTTTAACACTAGAAAATTAAGTATATTCTGCCTTTTTTTATATACTACCCTTTGCTCTTCAATTTTCCTTGATTTAAAAATGACACAAATGAGATTGAAATTTTGATTATGGTCCAAGATCCTCACTTTCCAATATTTTCTTTCACACTTGCATATATGTCTCACAAGTAGTAACAAATACAACATAGAAAAAATTTAAACTTTGGATTGGTATCTCAAGACTCATGTTTGAAACCATGAAGATGGAGATCTGCTTATACTAGCCAATTACATCTATGCTTTCAAGGTGTCACAATAAAGAAGTGAAATTTAAGAGGTTTAGGCGTAGAGGAAAACCAAACAAGAAAGAAAAACAAAATTCAAAGAAACTCAAACCAGTCAATTTTTTTTGGTGGTGTTGGTTTCCCATTCGCTCGTGTGCTCCTGCATCAAACACACCATGTAAAATGGAATGTTCCTTGAGTTGGTAAACTTAGGAACATTCAAATGTGCATGGGACAGTAATCCCATGTTTGTTTTTAATCCAAAACTGCTCCTTATCCATGGGAGCCTTCCCTCTTCTATACTTCAACTCATCCTCAACATTCGAACCATCTCCACTAGCATTATCTCATTCCTCTGATCAACCTCTTACCATAGGTCCATCTTGGTGCCCTCTACATTTTCTTGGACTACTATTCTTTCTTCCTTTATTGTACTACTACAGTATAATCATAACCCAATATGTTCTTTCCCTCTAAAATATGTTCTCTTAATGGCTGCAAATAACCACACTCACTTCATTCCTTTTCCTCTACACATTGCTTCTCTACATTGCAACAAACAATAGAGTTGGAACCTTTCATCTGCTTCTCCTTCTCCTTCGAAGAATTCAACATATACTATTTTCCATCTTTTTGGAAGGTATACACATTCCTCCTACCATCATAGATGGCTTCCCTGTCAAAATGATATGGTATACCCAACAACACATGACACATATTCATAGGCATCACGTCACACAACACCTCATCTCTATAAGAATAAATCTAAAAATTTACTAAACATTGTTCTCTCATAGTCATTTTGTGCTCCTTCCATAACCAACAAACTTTGTACTGACTAGGATTCTTACTCCTTTTCAAACTTAGTTTTTCCACCATTTCCTCTGAAACTAAGTTATATGTATTACCACTATCAACTATAACTTTGCAACACTTACCTCCAACCTTGCACACAGTCTAAAAGAGACTTCTTCTTTGAGATGGTTTCTCCTCCACCATATCTAGGTTCACCAACACTCTTCTCATCATGAGAGATTCACCTTCTTCTAGGTCTGCTACTTTTGGGGATTCATTACACTCCTCATCTTCTTGTGCCAAGTGGTTTCTTGCTACACTCTTCTTTCTTCCTTCATGTACTTGAGAACACTCAAAAGCATGATGGCCAACTTCTCCACACTGATAGCATTTGAACAGAAGCCTTCTGCTACTACCACCACTTCCTCTCATTGATGTCTCCTTTTCTTTTATGTTTTGACCCCCTTATTTACTCCATTTTTTATTGAATTCTTCCTCAATATTCTTTCCTTTACTCCTACTCGCTTGTCCCTTTTCAATTCCAAACCTTCCCACACTTTTGGAACTTTTTATTTTCCTCTTCATTAATTTCTCCACTGCCTTCAACACATACTGGTATGCTTCCTCAACTATGGTAATCTTCAACATACTCATCTCATCCTATATGTTAAACCTCAAGCCATTCACATACCGGGCTGCCTTTTCCCTATCAATTTCATGTCTTCCAGATTGAATAGCCAGCTTGTAGAATTCTTCTATGTAATCTTTTACACTCATATCTTTTTTCTTTAGATTTTGCAATTTCTTGAATAGCTCCATTTCGTAATCTCCAGGTATGAATGTCTTCTTCAACTTCATCACCATCTAGTTCCACCTTGTTATCTGAGGATCTCCATCCATTTCTCATTCTTTCTACAATTCTTTCCACCATAACACAGCATGCCCTTTCAATTTTTTTTGGGATATCTTCACTCGTTGCGAGTCTCTAATGTCCTCCAATTCAAAGTACTCCTCCCACTCTCCAATCCAATCGATTGGCTCATCTAGATTTAATGTTCTAGAAAATTTTGGCAAATCCATCTTATTGCTCTTCATTATTCTCAAAAGAGATCTCAAAAATATTTCTTGTTTGGCATCCACTATCTATTCTTCCTCCTCTTCTTCTTCTCTTTCGTTCTCTTCACCTTCGATTTCTTCCACATTCTCGCATTCTCTTCCTCTTTCCCTTTTGTTACCAACACCTAATTCTCTCTAGTTTTTTATACCTTCAATTGCCATGTCTTGAAATCTTTCTAGTACTACCTGTAATCTAGGTCTTCCTCTTTGGGGTGACATCTCTTCCAATCAACAGTTTCAGCTCTCAATTGTTTGGGCCTTCACTCACAACTCACCCACAAAAATCCCTTCGAGATTTGCACTACTATTACTCACTCCCATAGATCCTGGTGGATGCTCTCCACACTCAAAATTGCATGCTATGATACCAATTTAATGTAGAGGCCCCTCAATTCTGCCTATTCCTCAGAGATATTTAAAATAGAGCAGAAAAATATGGAATTTTATTTGACTTCAAATTTTCTCTATACAAATGTTCTATTTCTACAATACAAGTTCTACAAACAAATTACAATCTACTTATGATCAAACTTATTTTCTTTTCATCAAAATCAATCCACTACAATTTAAATTGGTCCCTCTCTTGGATAATGACCTCTTCCTCTACACACGAGTTTCTCACACTTCCAATACTTGGCGCCCCCTTTATTTATGATTCTACTCCATTTCTTGGTTGATTCTTCAAGCCTTCAACATCCTCTTACACAGGCTTCTTACTAAGTTCTACCTCAACCTGCATCTCTTCTTATTCTCTCACATGGGCTCTTCTTGGGAATTCCACTTCTCATTGTGTGCCTACTCTCCATAGCTGAGCATTCCCTTCTGGTTTGATGTCCCCTTGTCAAACCAAGCCGAACCCCTAAGCCTATCAACCTCCTTTCTTTTTGTTGTGTCTAGAGTCTCTTTATCTTCTCCAAAATCACCTTCCCCCCTGTTTATTTTCACAAATCACATTTTATCATGAAACGATGGTCTTTGAAGCTGAAGTCAAATAATATTGTTTTATTTGCTTAATAAAAAATTGCCCCAAAATAGGAAAAACTATCCCCTCATATTCTATCGATCCCCCTATGATTCAAGCTATCAAAACATTTCTTTTCATTTCAATCTTTCACACACTGAATTTGGTGTAGGTTAGGTTGTTTCTTATAATACCTTTTAACACTAAAAAATTAAGTATATTCTACCCTGTTTTATATATTGCCCTTTTCTCTTCAATTTCCTTGATTTAA
The DNA here is from genome assembly GCA_007115665.2 of Sequoiadendron giganteum. NCBI lineage: Eukaryota > Viridiplantae > Streptophyta > Pinopsida > Cupressales > Cupressaceae > Sequoiadendron > Sequoiadendron giganteum. The sequence continues at coordinate 473,716,348 of CM021102.1, read as the reverse complement.
AAATGACACAATTGAGATTGAAATTAATAATCATGGTAATTTCAATAATAATCTCAGCAGCAATCAAAATTCAAATCCGCCCAAATCGCAATTATTCTCAAATCGATGGAGTTTCACTCCTTTGGGCCAATCTCTTGAGTCAATTCTCAAAGAAATTATGGATAAAAATTCTATCACATGACCGCCGCAAAGAGATTATGAACCATGAGTCAAACCACCATCATGGAATGACTCGTATTATTGTGATTACCACAGATGCAAAGGTCATAGGATGAATAATTGCCAAGGTTTGAAAATTTTGGTCCAAGATTTGATAAAAAATCGCACCATAACTGTTGAGGGACATCATGCCAACGAAGATCATCAAGCATTTAAGGACCCTCTTCCCAATTATCAAAAAGGGGAATCTTTAGGTGACAAAAGAAAAAATTTAAATTATGTTTATGACACCACAATCAATCATATCTATGTGGATGACCAATAAATTAATGTTATCAAGGTCAAATGAAAGCAGGAGTATCGGGAAGTTAATGCAACAATGAGGGGACAGGCTAAATTTTTTGTAAAGGGAAGTTCATCCAAACTAACTATTCCCCCTCCAAGACAGTGCAATTTATTCGATCAATTATAGAAAACATCGTCTCAAATTTCTATCTTGGAGCTTCTTAAGATATCTCTGGCACATAAGAATATTTTGGAGAAGGCTCTTGTTGACACAATTGTATCCCCTAATTTGGATATTGAAAAATTTCAAGCCATGGTGGAACACTTTTCCTTACCCACATGCCTATCCTTTTCTGAGAAAGATGATGCCTACATGAATCATTCCCATAACTCATCACTTTATCTAGAAGTCATGGTCCATAAAACCCAAATCAGACATGTCTTGATAGATGGGGGAGCCAGTCTAAATATTTGTACTTTAAAATTGGTTATAGCCTTAGGGTATTTTGAAGAGTCTATTGATCCGAGGATAAAGATAACAATTAAAGCATATGATGATGAGGAACGAGCTTCCAAAGGTCTCATCATGTTACCTATCAGAGTGGGACCTATTGTAAAGAATAATTTCTACCAGGTTCTGGATCGAGACTTATCCTATAACATAATTTTGGGTCATCCATGGATCCATGACATGCAAGTGGTACTGTCAATATACCATCAATGTCTAAAATTTCCTTGTGACGGACAAGAAATAACCATACTGGCAGATCATAACAGCAATTAGATTTTCTCTAATCTCAGAGCAACCCAGGACACTTTTGTCCCATATAATAGAGAGGCTATTGTTGTTTTTGTTTCAAAACATAATGATCAAACAAAGGAATTAATAAAGAGCTTCGACACAAAGTTGTAATTAAAGGACAATAGGGTGGGAGGATATTCATTATGTCTCTCTAACCTACCTATTTCTCCAAGGTCACATGGTCAACCTACAATATCCCAGCAAAAAGTTACAACAAACTCCTCATTAAGAGCACAAGCTTTAGTCCCCATCACCATGTTTGATGGAAAATTCATCAAGCCTAACACTCAAGAAAATGAAGCCGAAGATAGAGCTATTCTCGATTGGCTATATAAAGATGAGGATGAATCTATTCAACATATCAAATTAACTACCAAGCAATATGGTAAAGGCTTTACAATAATTCAAAGAATGGGTTATGAAGGGACTGGACCCATAGGAAAAAGAAAAGAAGGAATTTTGGAACCGATTCAACCAAAAGAAACGCATCCAAAAGATAAAACGGGACTTGGGTATGGTGAGGATGCAAAGGAAGCAGCCCGAAAGAAATCCCATGAAGAGATAGCTTCAAAATTTTGGAGATTGCAGAACAACTCTAACACCGATTCAAATGAGTATGAATGGGATACCATTTAGAATGATGAATTTTGGAGAGACAAATAGGTGGATGTCATATAAAAATATACACCCATTCTTACACAAGGAGAAAGTTCAAGGCCTCCACTTGACTATGTACTCAAGATGACCATGACTCAAGCAAGGATGATTCGATTCAAAGAGAGATGGATAATCAACAGGAGGATACCATCATAAATCTTCCCTATAGTGAAAATGATAATGATTTCATGACCTTAAAAACCCTTGACCTCACCCAACCAAAAGATCCCTTGCCTTTAGTCCATCCCAAGCTTATTGATTGGGATCAAACTAAACCAATTGATATCCCAATATTCCCAGATGACAAGACCATTGTAAATTTACTTTGTTCTTCCAATTCGAAAATAGGTTCCACCAGTGAATCTCATGATCAAAATCTCAATCAAGAGAGTGCCAAGTTTCTTAGTTGCAAAATTAATAGTATAAAAGATAGATCTAATGGTGAAAACCAAAAAAAGGTAGTGTTAGATCATGAAAAAGGAAAAATAAAGAGCGTATCTAATAGTGAAAACCTTTCAAAGGCACTGAAAGATGAGAAACTCGACACTCTCCTAGAACACTATCAAGAAAGGTCTTCTATTTTTATCAAGCCAAAACAAGAAATCAACATAGGCACTACAAAACATCCTAAGATCCTGCAACTTGTTGCCTCATTGATAGAGGAAGAAATCCCAAAATTCACAGAATTCCTGAAGGATAATCAAATCAACTTTGTCTGGTCATATGCGGATATGCTTGGAATAGATCCTAATCTTATCATGCATCATTTGTCTATAATTCTAGGAGCAAAACCAGTGAAATAAAATCTCAGAAAGATGCATCCACATGTTGCATTGTTGGTCAAGGAAGAATTGAAGAAACTATTGGATGTAGGTTTCATTCAGTCTATCGACTATGCAAAATGGATCTCCAACATTGTACCAGTGTGAAAACCAGATGGATGAATAAAAATTTGTACATATTTTTGGGATCTGAATAAAGCATGTCTAAAAGATGATTTTCCTCTACCTAACATTGACACAATTGTGGACCTAACAGCTGGGCATGCCATGTATTCACTGATGGATAGATTTTTTGGGTATAATCAAATCAAGATCACACTTGAGGATCAAGACAAGACTGCTTTCACATGTCCTTGGGGTACTTATTGTTGAAATGTAATGCCATTCAAACTCAAAAATGCAGGTGCAACATATCAACAAGCAATGACCACTATTTTTCATGACATGATGCAAACTTTCATGGAAGATTATGTAGATGATCTCTTAGAAAAATATTACACAAGAGAGGGACATCTGGATATCTTATCTAAAATCTTTGTTAGAATGGAAAAATTGAAGGTCAGACTCAATCCAAAGAAGTGTGTCTTTGGGGTTAAATTTGGAAAGCTCTTAGGCTATATTGTTTCAGAAAAATGAATAGAGGTAGATCCAGCGAAGGTCAAATCCATCACGAAGATGCCACCACCAAGGAATATCAGCCAACTTCGGTCATTGCAAGGATGACTACAATCCATCAAGAGGTACATCGCACAGCTAGCAGACAAGAGTTTTCCTTTCACGCATCTCTTGCATAAAAATGTTCCTTTCGAATGGGAAGAAAAGTGTGAGGCTGCATTCAATCAAATCAAGCAGTATCTGATGATCCCACCAGTTTTGGTTCCACTAGCACCAAATGAGCCACTCATAATTTACATTTCAGCCACAAAAGTATCCCTAGGGGCATTATTGGCACAAGAGGACAAAACAGGAAAAGAGCGAGTTGTCTATTACATTAGTAGGACATTGACAAGTCATCAGCTCAATTACACTTTTATTGAAAAAGATTGTTTAGTAGTAGTGTTTGCTTCCCAAAATTTGTGACACTATATGTTATCTCATATAGTCAAACTTGTGGCTAAAATTGATCCATTAAAGTATCTTTTGAGTAAAGCAACCCTAACAGGCAGACTAGTGAAATGGGTAATGATCTTAAGTGAGTTTGACATTCACTATATAGATCGCAAGGCCATCAAAGGAAAATTCATAGTGGATCAGCTAGTTGAGGCACCCCTACAAATAGATCAACCAATGCACATTGAATTTCTTGATGCAAATGTTTTCACAACAACAAAGTAGTCATGGAAACTATATTTTAATGGATCCTATACACAACATGGCTTGGGGGCAGGAATTATTTTTGTCACACCCCAAGGACATACTATTCCAAAATCTTATCGGTTAATGTTTCCATGCACCAATAATGTAGTTGAACATGAAGCACTGCTTATTGGAATGAGAATAGCATTGGACTGGAGGATCACAAAACTATAGGTCCATGGTGATTCACAACTTGTCATTAACCAAATCAATGATGATTATCAAACTAAAGATGACAATTTTATGCCTTATAAAAAAATGGTTGATGATTTCAAGAAGTATTTTGTTGAGATCAAGTTCACGAAAATTACGTGGATCAATAAAAAAATTGTGGATGCCATGGCTACAATTTCTTCACTACTGCAATTATCAAAAAATAAAGCTCGATATGAATTCTTGGTGGAACAATTGTTTTCCCTTGCCTATGAAAATCCTGAGACCCAAATCATTTGTCATTTGGTTGGTTCTAATTCCCCTTTGTATGGAAAAATCTATACCTACCTAAAAGATACTATCTTACCCCTGGATTTGTCCCGAAATCAGAAGAGAAATTTCATATGCCAATCTTCTCGTTGTACCTTAATCACTGACACCCTTTACCGATGTGGTCTTGATGGTACCCTCCTTAGATGTCTTGAATGTGATGAGTCTGAAAAAGCCTTACAAGAGGTTCATGGTGGTATTTGTGGGACTCATTCAAGTGGATTAACCTTAGCTAAGAAACTTGTTAGAATGGGTTATTATTGGCCAGCCATGGAAAAGGAGTTTTTCACCTTTATAAAGAAATGTCCAAAGTGTCAGATACATGGGAACCTCATTCACGCTCCTGCTCAAGAGTTGCAACCTTTCACTACCACATGGCCTTTCTCTCAATGGGGACTAGACCTGGTTGGATAAATCCACCCATCTTCATCAAATGGACACAATTTTATAATCACGACAACCAAATATTTTACCAAGTGGATTGAAGTTGTTCTATTGACAACAGTAACCAGAAAAAAAAAATTCATCTTTCATCCTTAATTACATCATATGTCGGTATGACATTCCCAACTCCATTATCATAGATAATGGAAGACCTTTTAAGAATCAAGATGTTGACGAACTTTGTGAAAGATTTCATATCCAACACAAGTTCTCTGCACCTTATTATCCATAGGGAAATGGCCAAGCGAAAGATTTAAATCAAACAAGCCTAAAGATCTTAAATAAAATGGTAAATGATATCAATCGTGATTGGCATGTCCAGTTGAATCCAACTTTGTGTGCCCATAGAACCAGCATTCGCATGCCAATAAGAGCCACTCCATATGCCTTGGTCTATGGAGTAGAAGAAATCTTTCCACAGGAAGTTGAGATACCCTCACTTCAAGTCTCACTAAAGGGACTCATAACTAATGCAGACTACAGAGTTTCCAGACTGCAAGAACTGCAAGTGTTAGATGAGAGATGACAAAATGCAACCAATCACTTAAAGGGTTATCAACAAGTTATGTCTCGTAGCTACAATCACAGAGTCAGACCATGAACATTTCAAGTGTGTGACTTGGTCCTGAAGGAAAATCCCCACAACCAACAAGATCGGGAGAAGAATGGAAAATTTGAACCCAATTGGTTAGGTCCATTTATCATCATTGCAACATATGGTTCTAGATCATATCAGCTATCTACACCAAAAGGGGGCCTATTTGAAGATTCGATCAATAGAACTCATCTGAAGAAGTTCTATGTCTAGAAAATACAAAAAAAAAACATAAAAAGTCATCAAAAAATCCATAAAAATTAGAAAATGTCCTGGAAAAATGGTCACCTTGATGAAAACCTAGCAAACAGGTGTCTTGGTGACAACAAAAAAAATTAAAAAAATTAAAAATATCAAAACCCAAAAAAATACAAAAAATAAAAAAAACGGTCACCTTGATGAAAACTTGGCAAACAGGTATCTTGGTAACAACAAAAACCACAAAATCTGAAAAAGTGCAATAAAAAAAAATGGTAAAAACTTGGAAAACAAGCGCTATTTGTGATCTAGTTGGCTCTTCCATCTATTAGGTTACGTCTTGTATAATTTGCACATAGCCATTTTCATCAGCATCAAATTTATCCCTTGCCATCATATCCGCACCATGAGCACACTGTTGGACTCAAGGGAACACTAAGAGGGGGGGTGAATCAGTGTTCAACAAATCTTAGATTCCATCAAGCTAAAACTTGAAACCATTTCATCATTGCATTAAAGAAAAGATGTATGCATTCAAAGTAAACATTCATGACACCATAACACATAGATTTTTTGTGTGGAAACCCTATTAGGGGAAAAACCATGGTGGAGGTTAATCCACAATTTGAGTACTCAAATATAATTGTTTACAAAAGGAATGCGGTTGCATTCAGGTGCACCACCTAGAGCTCACTGCTCAAGAGAAAGGCTCACTGCCTTACAAAATTCTGATTAAGACCATCTGAAGGGCGAATTAAGATAGTAGCATCTATCTATGCCAAATTATAGTTCTAGTGAAGCTCATAGATTTGATTATGGATTTGCTTATCAATTATGCACTTTTCTCTACTCTGCTCTACTCCTTTCTGCTCTTCACATAACTTACAAACAAACTCGCACTACTATTCTACTGAATTTTTCACTACACAAGGATGTAATACACATACACACTTCTTACATACATACACACTTATATTCACTCTCTAAATGGAAAAACCAATCTCATATATATCTGCAATCAAGGATTTATTCATCCATCAGTCGGCTTCATGAAGTATTAAGTTATTTTTATCTTATCGGCCAGATCCACCACTAAATCATTATGTGCATCCTCCAAAGTTATTTAAGACAAAGAGATGACCCAAATAACACTTAATCAAGCATGAGGACTTATAATTAATTTTATCTTATACATTTGCAATTACTATCCTTGTCGGGTCGGCCTTCTAGCACAAATAATCAACAAATTAGTGCACCAAATCTTTTGGATCACGTACCAGTGAGTGCACATCAAAACCAAGATACTACAAGAATCAAAAAACCTTCCTCAAGGACCCACAACTCAAAAATATATTTATGGTAAGGTGTTTAGATCAACTTTTATCCCTGTAACCAGATGCCATGTTCTTTACTTTGTTTTGTCAGTAGGAACCAAAGTTATACTACACATTCAGATGCAAGAAATAAGTTGCATGACTTGGGTTGCCATCAATGACAACACTTACAAGCCATATGCCAAAAATCTCCCCAGCGATATTCCAACAATCTCCCCCTTTGGAATTAATGGCAACACTTAGTGAAAAATGACTAAGTGTCAGAATCATTATAGGTACACTGCCAAACATTTTATTGCTTTTTCTCCCCCTCAGATTTATAAGGCATTCTCTCCACCTATACTACTTTCTTTTCTCCCTCTATGGGACATTTTTCACTTCATTCTCTCCCACTTTGACATCAATGACAAAGCATGGATGCCATATGCCAAAAATAGAAAAAGTGATATTAACAAGATAGAGACAAAACATGTGTTCAAAATCCTCAAGGCTTCAAAAATTTAACACATATATGCCTACAGTTCTCCTCCTTTGATCAAAATTTCAAAAACTTGAAAACAATTAACTGCTATCTTTAGAAGATTGTCTTATGGTTTTTCTTCACTTCAGGAAGGAACTTCTTTCAACCATCTATTGTAATTCCAATAATAATGATCAAGCTATTATTCTTGAAAGTCTTCTTGATAATCTCAATGAGATATTCAGGAATTGTAATTGCTTCTTCCAGTTTCTTGCCATTCTTCAATATTTTCACCATCTGCTCCAACCTACATTCAGTTATATCCTTTACCTTCCAAAAATTATCCACAAGAACATTCTTGGAGAGTTGAATTTTTGTGTGTTCTGACTATAGCTCCCGGATTCTTTTCTTAATGATGCCATTCGGATCCTGAGATATGTCAAAGCTTTTGCCAATGTCATTCAATTCTATTTCAATCTAATCCAAATTCTCTTTGTAATTGTTGACTGGATGGGGCCAACGGATGCAATAGTTGTAAATGCCTATGGCTAAGTTTATGCATTTCCTTAACTCATTCATTTCCTTCTTCAGTTTGCAAAGAGATAGTTTGAATTGTTCCTTTAGGTGAGAGACAACTTCACTTTCTTCTTTTCCTTTGTCCTTAGAGCCCATTATTCTTTGTTTCACTCAATCATTTCTTCAAATAGAATGTCCTTCAAACTTTCCAATTTTATCTTGCAGTACTCAACATGAGCATTTATAACTTCCAAAATCAAGTCAGGATCGTATGATGGTCTAACTGGCCATAACTTCACAATTTTCTGCATGCCACCTTCACCTTGAATAAGTTGTTGTAGCTTTTCTTTTGTCAAATCTTCTTCTTCCTCACTACCTTTTTCTAGTTCAGATTCATTTTTTAGTGGATTCTCAGTTTCTTCATCAGATTCTTCATCTAGAATGTCTACGATTTCTTTTCCTTTTCCTTTTCCCTCAATCCTGGGAACTTTGCTTTCTAGAGGGTTGTATTCAGTAATTTCTTTTTCTCTTTTTTGTCTTTTATCAATGCTACCAGAAGAGGAACCAACTTCCATTGTTCTTACTGGAGGAAACATATGAATTGATCCACACTTTTCAAGCACATTCTTGAATAAATTTTCAAATTCCAAATTCGAGTTAGCCAAGCTCTTAGAATAAGAGTATATCTGATTGCATAATGGTTTGTTTTATTTCCATACTACATTGTCGATTTTCAGCAAGAAATTCAAGAAATAAATTACCAGACATATAATTAAAGTGCCAAACCTGAATGGATAACTTGATTCCTTTGTCAGTTGAACATTCTCTATGAACTGATCCTTTAACAACTCACATAGGTCAAAGTCCTGACCTTCAATTATCATTTTGTGAGAAATGTACACTACGCCAACTGATGTAGCTCCTTCTCAATTTATGTAGAATATTTTATATGTTATTCCATGTGCAATTTACTTCGTAACAAGATTCTTGATTGTTGCAATCATAAAAGCTCTCTAATCTCTGATTATTCCAGTTAGGGTTTCGACCTCTTTGTTTTGGATAGATTTCTTCCTGGGAACATCTCTGACTTTGCAAAATCTAGTTAAGTTCTCAATTGCCTCTTTCGAAATGATGTAAGATTTGTCCAAAGTTAAAACATCATGTAATCTACTTAATATGAATTTTACTAATTTTGCATTCTCAAAGTATGGACACTCACACCACATATCCAAATTTCCATGCTTAGCTTTGCTCAATTGCTTTAATTCATCGGGGAGTAACAAATTCCTCAGAGTATGGAAACTCTACATTCTCAAAGTACGAAAACTCACTCCACATATCCAAATTTCCATGCTTAGCTTCGCTCAATTACTTTAATTCATCAGGGAGTAACAAATTCCTCATACACCTAATCTTTGCATTGTTATATTCATCTAGAGTGATCGAGCCTTTGATTTGTTCCATTTTCCTTTATGTGCTTAGGGTTCGCAACCACACACCAAATTGTATGAAGAGTTCGAGAATGATTAGAAATACCTGATAGATTTCAAGATTTGTCGATGAATCAACTTTATTGCCTCGTAATTCTCCTATCAAGTGCTCTCCTTCTTCTCTTCTTCGATGCAAAGTGACAAATGATGGTTCTGACTTGAGTTTTATAGCTCGCACATGTGCAATAAATGCATTTTCCCTAAGTCTTTTAGAGACTCTATTTTCCCAAACAGCGACAAAAAAATCTTTTGCGGACCTATGAACTATTTGAATTCTCTTCATGAAATTTATCCAAAACTTTTTTACACCATAAGCACACCTTCTTGACTATTTACTTCATTCCATTACCATCTATTGACAAGGGAGGAAGGATTTTCTTGAAAGACTCCACTAGGCTAGTGGCCTGAAATCAATTACTGGAAGAGTTACCGGGAGGTAGGTTCCAGTATGGAACCATTTCCAGCATCAGAATCATTTTTCTTCACCCATGTCTTCTTCATTTGATCTTTGATTTCATCCATAGTTACCTTTTCTTTCCCTTTATCATTTTTCTCTATATTTTTTCCTCTGTATACTGGACCTCTTTTGTCTACATTTTTGTTTATGCAGAATCTCGCAATGTGACCATACTTGTTGCAGTTGTAACACACAATGCTTTCTTGTCCTGACCAATCATTCCAATGAATTCTTCTAGATTTTCATTGATTAGCAATATGCCCAAATTTACCACATGTATAGCATTCAACCTTTCTTCTAGCAACAGATTAACTTGACACATTTTTGCATTCAATTGATTTATGAACAAATTTTTTGCAATTGAAACACTGACCAGAGAATGATGAGACTTTTGAATTCATATTAATTCTACACTAAGTAATCATATGACCAAACTTATTATAGACAAAACAATACCCATTGAAATTTTGTGCATTAGGTTGTCTTACCAGATATCTTTCATTTTTGTTATGTCTAAAACTATTTTGTCCTAATCTAGAACTTTCTCCCTTTTCATATCCAAGACCTCTCTTATCATTTCCACCCTTGTGTCCTTGAGTTAGCTCATCAAGCTTTACTTAACTGATCTTAAACTTTTCTCTCTATTCATTTGCAATGACAAGATCATTTCTAAGAGTAACAATCTGCTTACCAATTTTTTCTTCATTGTTTCTTATTCTTTTTATTCACTTTCCAGCTGAGTGAATTCAAATTTTATTCTACTACATTCATTAGATTTCTCTTTCAAGTTCTGAGCAATATTTTCCTCATTTCTCTTCCTTTCTTCAATTTATTTACTCATCTTCATTGTCATAGATTCCATCTCATGTTTTAGGTTTGTATTGTCTCTAGCAATATTTTCACATTATTCAATTATCTCCTTCAAGGTTTGATTCAAGTGAGCATCATCCATGTTTTTACTTTTTTTTTTTTTAATCTAATCATAGATATATTTCCTCTTCACCTTGGATTTAACTATCTGATCCTTCAATGACTGGATGAATTTATCGGCATCTCTAAGATTTTCTTTCAATTCTTGAACTTCTGCTTTAGATTGATCAAGGTCATCAAGTGCACTAGAAGCTACTATTGAAGACTACTAGAGTCCATCACATTCCAAGATCTACCTCAAGCTACAAAACTTCTTTAGAGGAACTATCTTTGATACCAATTGTTGGACTCAAGGGAACATTGAGAGGGGGGGTGAATCGGTGTTCAACAAATCTTAGATTCCATCAAGCTAAAACTTGAAACCATTTCATCATTGCATTAAAGAAAAGATGTATGCATTCAAAGTAAACATTCATGACACCATAACACACAAGTTTTTTGCATGGAAACCCTGTTAGGGGAAAAACCATGGTGGAGGTTAATCCACAATTTGAGTACTCAAATATGATTGTTTACAAAAGGAATGCACTTGCATTCAAGTACACCACCCAGAGCTCATTATTTAAGAGAAAGGCTCATAACCTTAAAAAATTTAGACTAAGACCATTTTAAGGGAGAACTAAGATAGTAGCATCTATCTATGCCAAATTATAGTTCTGGTGAAGCTCATAGATTCAATTTTGTATCTACTTATCAATTTTGCACTTTGCTCTGCTCTGATATGCTCCTTTTTCCTCTTCGTGTCACTAATAAACAAACTCACACTACTATTCTACTAAATTTCACACTACACAAGGATGTAATACACATTCACACTTCTTACATACATACACACTTATATTCTCTCTCTAAATGGAAAAAACCAATCTCATATATATATTTGCAATCAAGGATTTATTTATCCATCAGTTGGCTTCATGAAGTATTAAGTTACTTTTATCTCTCTGGCCAGATCCACCACTAAATCATTATGTTCATCCTCCAAAGTTGGTTAAGACAAAGATAGAACCCAAATAACACTTAGTCGAGCATGAGGACTTATAATTAATTATATCTTATACATCTGCAATTACTATCCTTGTCAGATCATCCTTCTAGCACATATAATCAACAAATTAGTGCCCCGGATCTTTTGGATCATGTACCAGTGAGTGTGCATCAAAACCAAGATACTGCAAGCATCAACAAACCTTCCTTGAGGATCCACAACTCAAAAATATTTTTCTGGTAAGGTGTTTAGATTAACTTTTATGCCTATAATTGGATCCTTGTTCTTTACTTTGTTCTTCCGGTAGGAACCAAAGTTATATTGCACATTTGGATGCAAGAATTAAGTTGCATGACTTGGGTTGCCATCAATGACAACACTTAAAAGCCACATGCCAGCAATCTCCCTATCCATATGTCAACACACACCATTCTCCTCAAAATGACAAGGATTTCATCATGGCTTGATGATCATTGTTTATATTCTTAGCAGTAGGTTGTGTCTAATCGGGAGTTGAAATCCAACTCGTTGGGGGAAATCAACTTTTGAGTTTTTGAGTAGACAAATAGCAACATGCATCAACTATCTGAATAGTAGATCAACAATCAAATATCCAATCATGTATGGTCAAAATAGCTATGAGACATGTCACAGAGTGAAACTGAAACAAATTGGATGATCTTAATCTGAATAAAATGATTGGAACACTTAAAGCATAAGTTGAACTGTTGTTTTGAAATTTGATGACATCATATCTCTGGATTGTCTCAATGATGTACTAAACTAGAGTCACAAGGAAGGATTATGATTTTTCTTTGTTTGTTGTCTGTAAGTTAATCATTATTATTGTGCAAATTTTTCATGAGACATGGTTTACAAAAGTATCATTGGTGACATTTCAGGACTTGCATAGGAAAAGGATACTTCTATTTGTTTACGCAAGAGATATTCAGGTCATCTTGGTTCAATTATACCTCGATGCTTGTATTAACTTGCTATATCAAACATCATGAAAGTTGTACTTAGGACATTATCAGGGTAGATCTACCCTATAATGCTTGTACTAATTTCCAACATTTCAAAAATCTCAATGATGATAAACAAGCATAAAGTTGGTTCACATAATGACAACAGTGTGTAGTTCATTTTGCATGATTGATATAGATTGCATTCAGTTTGCATTTGTATAATGGATTTTTGGAGGTTGGAAAAGATATATGTCTCTTTTGAAGCAAATATTGAGTACACTTTGAAATTGGAGGAAATCATTTTCACATCATTTCATATCATCGTTATCATTTTCGTCTTTAGTTTCATATCATTTTCACATCTTTGCATATCATTTCATATTCACTTTCATGAAATTTTCATAACATTATCATTATCATTTCATCATTTATCATTCATTTTCATATCAATATCATATTCATATTCATATCATCATTTCATGTCATTTTTTATATCATTTTCATATCATTTTTATCATTGTCCTTACCATTCATTCCATTTTCATAATCCTTTTATAAATCATTTTGCATTATCATTTGCTCTATTATTTGGATAATCATTTTTTATCATCCCATCATTTCATATCAATATCGTTTTCACATTTATTTTGATATCATTATCTTTTCACATCATTTTCATATCATCATTAACATTTTCATATCATTGTTATCATCTCATCATTTCATTATCATTTGACATATCATATCATCATATCAATATCATATTTTCACATCATCTTATCATTCATTCATTATCGTTATCATTGTATTTTCATTTATCATTTTTTGCATTTTGCACATCCACATAATTGCATCATCATATATAACCATACATCGAAAAAAAATAAAAGAATCCATTGCATTCATTTCATCACAATATTTTTGCATCCATAATCAATACCTTTTTCCATACATCGTAAAACATCATAAAGATCATTCACAATTTATTCACATGATCCATCATAACATATTTTGCATATTAATCAATCATAAGGCATGTAAAGTTCATAAACAATTCATCACATCATAATCATCAAAGTCATAAACATCATCATTATATGCATAGACATCATCATGCAAAGATCATTATCCATAAAAAAAAAACATTCATCATGACATAATCATAAGCAACATGGCATATAGAAATAGAAATGCATACATAAACATCCATCATAGCATAATATAAAACAAATGCATATAGAAATCACCACTGCATATCATATCATCTCATCAAATAAATGTCCAAATATACAATGATATCACATGTCCAGAGAGATCCATAAAATATGACAAAAAATGATGTATACAGAGTCACCAATGAGGAGCATCGGAATGGGGACTATGACTACTACTACCTCCGAAAGTAGTGGGTCTAGCTGGATCTCTGCCACATGTACCACCTATCTCTCATCGTCCTAGCTGTAATATACTCTTGGTAGCACTCCTAGAATGATTGTGAGAGTGAGTGCAAGATCTGGTGTCTGACTGTGTGAAGGTTATCCTCTATTCGGGGGGCACTACCTCATAATATCTCATCCTATAGTACTTAGCCTCCTGAGCAGTCTCTAATCCCTCTGCCATAACCTCTCTGATAGAGTTACCCTCCATAGATCTCAGTGATCTCTTCCCTATTCCCTCTGCCTACTGGAAGCGTTATCTCAAACTATCTCCCTCAACAGTCAACTAAGCCACATGTGGGTATAGTGGTGGTGGTTGTCCCATCTGTGCCTGTAACTGAGTGATATTGGCATGGGCTTGTGCTAGTTGGCTCTAAAGAGTTTGTACCTATGTATGTAGTGCATCAATCTGGCCTTGTTGCTCTCAAGATGGATCCCTGATAGTAATGTATGATGGACCGGTAGTTGGTTGATCAACCATCCTCACTGTCCTCAGCCTAGTACTGATCTGAAAATCAAAAATGGGTGTCCTCCTCCCACCATCCCCATCATCCCCATCATCATCATCATCCCCCTCATCTCTGTCAATATCCATATCCTCACCACCACAAACATCCTCTCCTCCTTCAGTGGGATGCTCTACATGTGCCTATGCCTCACCCCTCTACTATCTATGTGCACATTGTAGTGTTGGTCCATCAAGTAATGGGCCAGGCTCATCAGGACTCGTCAACCTTAGGAATGGGGGTGTATGGAAGTATGTTTTGTACTCCTCTATCATTTGAGCATCTATAATGTCTGGCCTGTAGTCCTAGATCTCTGGTTGTAGAACTAACTACTCTGCCTTGGCTACCTCATAGTGAATGAATGGGCCCCACTCCATAACATCCTCCCTCCATCTCGCATAATGGGAAATTCCCTACAGAATAACCTATACCCTACCAAATTGTCTCAAAACCCGCATGACCAAAAATCTCTTAATAATGAATGGGGTCCACCCAATCAAATATCTGGATATACCCTAGTAGGGTAAATCAATATCATCCTCATCCCAGACCTCACAATCTACATATGGCCTCCAGATGACAATATCCATATCATCTAGTACTCTCCTCTAGTACTCCAACTTTCCAAGCTTAGGCAAAACAAGTGGACCTACGTATGCATAAACATATGGCCAACCAATGGGACGATCTCTCCCTGTAAAGGGGTGGGTGATAGCATATGCTCCCACACCCAAATCTGTAAGAGTGTAACCCCAAAAGGTATACTCTTCCCACCTATATATACCACCTAATGCAAATCATGGTATAGGTGGGCCAACATGCATGAACCCCATGCATACCTGGTCTAATGTAGGATCATGTCCTCTAAAATCCGACCCCAACCAATAGACAATCCCTTCAACCTGCGGTTAGGACACAAAAAGCCACCAATGAAACCATCCAATACTGAAGGGAGTGGGGAATAAACCTCAACCATCTCTCTCCAAGGGATCTCATACCCACAAATACCCAAATCCTAAAACACTCTCCATAAAGCATGGGTCTTACCAACCTCCTTGTGGTCATAGACCACAATCTCACCAGTCATTGGGATCCCTAGTATCCTATACACATCCTCAGGTGTGACTATAATCTCTCTAGTGGGAAAATGGAAGGTGTTATGCCCACTATGCCACCACTCGGCTAAAGCTATAAACAATGCCTTGTTGACCCTATACTGCAGGATCCTAAGCAATGAACCTAATCCACATCTAGCAATCACTCCAATCTCATGTTGAGATAATATGGGAATCATCTCCTAGGTCCTAGGAAATATCTCTCTGATCTGGAGGATCTTAAAATCCTCCTATACATCATATCAATACTAAGTCAATCATATCATAATATCAAAAAATTACATCAATACAATCATGTGAAATTAAATCAGCATCAATATCAAATCATCATTTTACTATTTGTTTTTCATCAAACATGAAATAAATTTATCAAAATCACACATCCAAAACATATAAGCTCATCATAACTATTTTTTTTTCATCAAGCATGAAAACAAATTTATCATCAAAATAAAATCATATCAATTCATCTCTACTATTTATTTTTCATCAAGTATGAAGACAAATTTATCAACCAATCAGCATCAAATCAATCATTTTACTATTTGTTTTTCATTTTCAACATGAGAACAAATTTATCAAATCACCATCAAAATCAAATCAATTATCCTTGATGCTACTCAATTTTTGTCAAATCAGTTGTCTAATATAGCCACAAACATCAAGAAATCATAAATTGATCCTCAAACATTCAAAATCAACAAAATTCCATGGATGCACTGAAATAGACAATCAATGCACCAAATCAGCAGATACGCTAGTTTATCCATGAATACACTAAAATAGAGGGTAAATGTGTTATTTCAGTGTATGCACTACTCTATCCGATGAATATGCTAAATTATCAAATAAATGCACTAATTCAATCTATGTGCTAAATCCCTAAATGTATGTGCTAATCTATCATCCTATGCGTGACATCTAATCTATGCACTACTTTATCATGCCTATGCACTAAATCGACCTATGCACTATTCTATCAATCCTATGCACTAACCTATGGCCTAAATGCACTACTCTAGATATGCTAAAATACCTAATCTATGTGCTACTTGAGGGCTTGCATGCGCTAAAACAACTAAGCAAATTTCAAAAATTTCATAAAAGCATACGAAATTTTCAAATAAAATTCACAAATTTGGTTTCAAGATCTTACCAGAGGGTTGTATGCAGTTGGTCTCTAATTTCTGCACACCCGCTCAAATCTGTGTCACTCGTAATCAATCACCATCTCGTTTCTACTCTCTCAAAGCTCTGTTTTCACCAAAATGCAACTGTACAAATGACAATGACTTTTACCTTTTTCCACCTTTTAAGGGGGTGAATAAGGTAATATCATTTTTATTTTTCACCAAATTGAATACTATTTTGGGAGATAAATTGGCAACACTATATCAAATCATTCAAAATCTTTGAAACATCATCAAAATCTTCAAACCATGTGATTTATCTCCCAAGGGGGCATATAGCATCATCAATCAATATTTTAAAGTTAGGGGAAAAACTTTCATTATCTGAATTTTTCTTTGAAGCAATGCATAAAACACATCACTTCAAAGAGGGGAAGAATGTATACATCTAAAAATGGTCACATTAAACTCGAGTCTGATAATTAATTAAATATGATTTATTTAATTAATCTTCTAAATTCATCTACATATAAATAAATTTAAATATTTATTTATATCGTTCACTTTCTAATTCTTCTATTTTAATTAAATAAATAATTTTATTTAATTAAATTATTTTCTATCTTCCTCTTAACTAATTAAATAAATTTTATAATTTATTTAAATTAATTGTCATATTAATTAAAGTTTGAATTTTTAAAGTCAAATAAGGATCTTCTTCTAAATTCATCATCATTTATAATTCTTTACTTCACATATAATTAAATATTATAAATATTTAATTAAGCACTTTTCATCCTCTTTTCATACATAATTAAATATTTTAAATATTTAATTATGGAAGCTTCTAATTCTACATGTCACATAAAATTTAATTATTTAATTATTTAATTATGGATTTATCTTCAACTACCAACTAACTCCTCATAACTAAAAATTCCAAATGACTACTTTCCTTCATTTTCAAATGGAGAAGATTGTGTAGGAGGAAAAATTTCCCCTCTTTCTCTCTAGCTTCCATTTTTCTTTCCAACTTCTCAATCTTCCACCATTCATCTTACTAGGCTCGATTTCAACTGTCTATCTTTTCCAACTAGGTTGTTTCCTCCAAAATTCTATAAATACAACCTCTTTGTGCTTTTAAAAGGATCTAATTGAATCTAGTTGCATAGCATGAGAATTGTAGTTGCATTATTGAGCACTTAGCAATCTTAAAATCTTAGATTTCGTGAGCATAGCATCTTCATTTTAGCGCAAGCAATCATGGTAGAATAATCTTGCATAATATTTTTTAGTTTCATATCCTAGTATAGCTTTATCCTATATCATTTAGCATAGAAATGCATGTTTCATATAATCTCATTCTCTAGGTTGTCATTCTATTGAGCTAGTGCTTACACAATCTAAGAGCAAGCAGCTTAAAACGAATCCTTGGAGATAGAGGACAATGGGATGTCTTTGAAGAATATGTTGAGTTTAGAGTTTGTTTATCTTTAAATTAGATTTCTTTGATACAATGTCTCATTGGTGTGTTTTTTTAGCTTATTAGTTTATTCCACCTATTCACACACACACATATAGTGAGCTAATTCTCACTGTGGTTTTTCCCTGATTAGGTTTTCCTAGTAAAATCTAGTGTTCTATTATGTATGGTTGTTGATGTGTTGATGTTTCATTTGTTTACATTCATGTTAATACTTAATAAGGGTTTAAATATTAATAAGTGTTTGAAGGTTTTAATGCACAAATAATTCACCCCCCGTCTCTGTTATCTTGTGTGTCTAACAATAGGTATCAAATCAAAGGTTCCTTGGAAGAAGCTTAAGTAGTTGAGGTAGATTCAGATGGTGCATAAGAATGGTGTTAAAGCCCCTATGTTCAATGAAATAAATTATGCCTTCTGGAAAGCAAGGATGGAAGCCTTTCTTGTCTCATTAGGGTTTGGAGAATGGAAGTTATTTCAAGATGGATATACTATGCCTACTACTCCTTCGACAAGTGAAGATGATATCAAGGATTATGAAAATAGTGGAAAAAAAAGGAATGTTATTTTGAGTGGGCTTTCTAATTTCGAACTTGTGAAGGTGATAAGAAACAAAATTACTAAAGAGGTATGAGAGAAGTTGAAGATAATTTATGAAGGAGATGCTAAGGTCAAGAAAGAAAAGATGCAATTTCAAAGCCAAGTTTGAAACCCTAAGGATGTCATAATATGAAGATATTGCAAGCTACATGCTAAGGGTGGATGGAATTGTCAATGCCATCAATGGTGTTGGTGGAAATCTTGTTAAATATTATATTTCTAAAGTTTTTTCTATTGAGGAAGCTTGAAATTCGGATCAATATTCTAGAGATCAATTATTTTGTGCTTTAACTACTTTTGAAATAAGAGAAATTAAAAACGATGCTTCAAGTAAAGAAATTTCTTTTGAAGTATGCAAGAAAGAGAGGAATAATGAATCTTATCTAGATAATCTTGATGAAGTGGAAGAAAATTTTGTAAGAAGATTGAAAAAAGGAACTATAAATACAAAGGTAAATTACCCTTCAAGTGTTTCAATTGTGGTAAAATAGGGCATTATGCTTCAAAATGTCTAGGAAAATTTTCAAATGAAAAACATAAATATCATAAAGGTAAATATTTCAAGAAGAGTTATTATGTTAAAGAAGACAATGGTACATCTGATGATGAGGAATCATACTATTTGGATGATCGAAGTGATGAATGCTTGTTCATTGTTTTGAATGTTAGAACTAATTCTACTAACCCTGAAAGAAGTGTGAAGGAAATTCCTCTGGAAGCAAGTCATAGTATTGAAGGAACTATGTTGACTACCTTTCATACAAGAGAGGAGAAAAAATACTGGATAATTGACAGCGGATTCTAAAATCATATGACAAGTGATAAGAGTAATTTTTTTAAATGTGAGAAGTATGATGTGATGGAACCTGCAAATTTTTTATGTTCCATCTCAAAATCTTGTCACATTTAAATATTGGGTTGGTACCTGAGGGCTATGGGTTTTGCTTCTCATCATTGTTGTAGGGTTCTGTAATATTTTAAATCCTCCCTTATAATAACTTCAATGTTCTTTTTTTAATCCAACGTTCTATTCCATTTTTGAATTCATGTTTCTCATTGTCGGTCACATTAAAACATCTTATGCCATTCATCATCGTAGGGTAACTAGTCCCCCACGCCTAGGTCTAAGTTTATTTATTGTATAAGGTTAAGTAAAGGGCCTTTTTGTCCTTTACATCCTTTGCATTTCATGACTTAGAGCTTTTGAAATCTTCTTTAGTGTCATCCTAGAGGGTCCCCTTCATTAGAACAACTTATGAGCATGTTCTTGAAAGCTTTCACTTAAGTTCCATTGGCCATCTCTCGTTATCACATATCATGAATTGCTTCTAGAGTGTATGTTTTAAACTGGCGATATGAGTGGTATCTCCTTTTATCACTCATTGTGAATAGCTTTTGGAGCTCCTAATCTCAATGAGTGATGATCGATGCTCTTTGTTTCTCCTTGTATTGTTGATTTCTCGCTTATTTCTAATGGCTTTTGAGCTTTGAGTATTGTAATAGCGATAAGAAATGGCCTCCAATCTTATGCTCTTCTCTACATTGCTCATCATGAATGGTTTTGAAAAGGTAAATTTCAAATAGCGATGAGCGATATGATAGATCTCCTGAGCTTCATGTATAGCAAATAGGTTTTAAATGATAAGTTCTACATTAGTGATACGTGATACGATTACTCAATGTCATTACAAGGATCTCTCATCACTAATTTCTTGCAAAATGTATGAGGAGGATTAGCAATGAGTGATGGCCTAGTGTTTTTATATTTCCTTGCACGCTCATCGCGGATTCATTCCAAGGCTTAAGTTCCAAAAGAGAGATGAGAAATGGAATCCTTTGTTCAAGTTTCTTTTGTTAATTTGAATAGATCTTATGTGTCATGTCTTTTGTATCATTGATGCTCATGCAGGTGTACGTGTCTTAACCTAGCCTCTTTGTTGTATCTCCCATTTCTAATAGGATCCAAACTGTGAAGTTACATTAGTGATGTGTGATGGGAATATGAACATGATCGAGGATGGGCCATTGATCCAAGGGCTAAGGTTTCATCGTATGCATTCTCGCATCACTGATGGAGCTGGTGAAGGAGGACATATGTTAGCAATAAGTGATGACCATTGAATGAAAGGGAAACATGGTAGAATCTTGAGGATATCTTATAAAGAAAAAAAGAAAGTAGCGGGATGAATGAAGAATCGTTGATATGGTTTTAAAGAAAGATGATCCAATAGACTGAACTTCATCATGACAAGACTCTCATCATTGATTGCACCCTAGAATTTGGGGCAAGTCCACAATGAAGGATGAAGTGTATAAGGAATTGTTCTCTTGAAAACGTCAATTTTATGTACTTCACCAATATTAATGAGGAGCAAAGATTGAGTTGGTGATACATGGTAATTGTCAGGTCGTGTATGATTAATCAGTATTAAGGGAAAACATGGTAGCATTTGAGTTGGCATCACTGCTTCTTAAGTAGCTAAAGGCCAAAAAATGATGTTCATGATCACCATAGATGAAGTTTTAAATCCTCTAAGATCAATGACCCAGATTCAAAGTTGAGCTACTGAGTTATCAATTCACTTGTGCGAGGAGTTCTTGAATCATTAATTTTTGCATGCTCCAAATTATCTATTTAATGCAGATTGCTTGCTATTCATTTTGACCATCTTTTCAAGTCTGCAGTGAATTTGAGCTGTGGGTTAGTGAAGAAGTGTGAGGGTGCTAATTCTCCCTGAGTTGAAAGGTGTGTTTCCCTACAACTTTGATTCAAAATCTTTTGAGTTATCAATTTTTTTTCATTTTAGAATAGCTACTTTTCATCTTTTTTTTTTAGAGATGAGAAAGACTAGTATGCCAATTCAGCCTGTTAGGAGGTCTAGTTGGCTTAATGTGTTTGAGTGCTATGAGGATATGTCTGTATTTGAGAAAGAAAACTAGGAAGCCTCTGAGGTTTCAAAGGGTAAGAGGAGGGAACAAGGTCAAAAGAAGAAATAAATTGTCCAAAGTACTTACAATTTAAGAAACATGACCATTCCTGAAGAATTGGTCAAGTTTAAGGGCAAGGAACAAGCTAAGACTAAGAAGGTCAAGAATTCTCCCATTGTACTCTCTGATAGTCCTTCAAATGCTGAAGGTGACACAGACTCAGGGTATAACCAATATCTTCTCTCACTGGTGCCATACAAGAGCTTTGATGATGTTGTATTGATAGTTCCTCCAATTTCATCACAAACAAGGAGTGGTCAAGCATCCTTTGATGTTGACGACTTGGAATAGAGTTTGCTCCTTGTTTTTGGTTTTGATGAAACCAATGTCTATGGTTTTGGTCTTTTACTCTTCCATGTTGATGTGGAAGTCCTCCAGCTAATATGATATAGAATATTTTTGTTCAACGTGGACATGGTAGAAATGGCTAATGATACCCTATGCATGTGCTCTATTTTTTATCTTCCCCTATTCTCAAATGATTACATAAAACCACCTGGGGAGTTTTTCGAGAATCGGTTGAAATTAGGTTTTGAAATGAAGTGAAATGAAATTGTAAAGTCAGACGCTTGTTGCTCCCCTATTTATAAAGGGGATTTCATGGCTGAAAAAAGAGAGTTCAAAGAAAATTTTGAGTTTAATAAAGGTCTAGGTGAAAGCTATGCTCAGAAAGTTGAAGAATGTAAATAGATAAACTAGTGAATATATCAAAAGTCAGTCAAGGGTATAAGTCATACTGTATGATGATCTTAAAATAGTTTTACAAAGAAATACCAATAATGAAAGAAAAAATTAGTTATAAAATGTGTGCTCTCCTGTGTGTTTTTCCTACGAATCATGAATGAAATTATTAATTGTAGTTTCATTTGTATTCTTTCATTTGCATTGAATGAATAGGTTTATTTGTGCTTCAATTCAATGAGTTGATTTAATGCTAAAATAAGGTCATTAGTTTGTGGGAAAAGGATGTGGGATTTGGTAAGGAAGCAATGTTTTAAAACACAGTGAGTTGGATACCACAAATTAGCATGCTAATAGTCCTCTGATTACTGATGTTGAAATATAGTTGTATTACTGATTGATTGCAAATATGACTCCATTATTCCCTTAGATTGGGCATTGGTTTTTTGGTTAGTTTATCTTGTGGTTGACTGATCTAGTGATGAACTTGGTCAAAGATTTAGAATGGTAATGAATTCATAATATAATTAAAATTACACTATATCGACCTTTAGTATTAGCATATTCCTTGCAATAAATAACAATTTCATAAGAGGTTTTCCAAGCCTTTGATGACATTATTTTATTTGCACTCCCTAAGGAACACATCTATGATTGGAAATTCTCTTGATCAAGTAGGGATATTATGAGCATGAGTAGGATTACCCTCCTGGGTGTCACAGAGCCCGAAGAGAAGAAGTGGGGTTCTAAGTACTTCACTTAGGTGTTGGCCAATCCTCAACCTTGATAATAATTGAATTTTGGAAGATTCATAGGTAAGGGATGAGATTAAGTTTGGTTCTTAAAAATAACCAACATGATGGTGGTTTTGTTAAGTTTGGTGATAACACATCTACTAAGATTTGTGGAAAAGGTTCAATTAGTTTTGATAGAAAGCATAAGATAGACGATGTTCTTTATGTCAAGGGTCTCCAACATAATCTTCTCAATGTAGGAAAAATGTGTAGCAAAGGATACAATCTAGTGTTTAAGGATCGAGGTTGTGAAATCACAAAAAAAAGTTTTTGAACTTTGGTTGCTATAGGAATGAGGACATAAGGGAATGTATATCAGCTCAAAGGTACTAGTGGTAAGTTATTTATGACTCAAATCAATTAAATATGGTTATGGCATAGAAGAATGCATAATATCAATTTTGATATCCTAGTGAAGATTAGCTCTACTCATGCTATGAGAGATATACCAAGAATTATAAAGCCTATCAATGCAATTTGCAAAGAGTGAGTTTGGAAAATAGACAAAGAAGAGGTTCAAAAATAAAGCATTATCTAATAAAATGCCTTTGGAGTTGGTGCATAAAGACCTATGTGGACCTACCAAAACAAGAAGCTCTCAAGGTAATAGGTATTTTATGTTGTTAATAGATGATTACTCTAGAATGACTTGGGTGACCTTTCTCAAAGAAAAATCAGAAGCTCTAGATAATTTTAAAGCATTCAAATATATGGTTGACAATGAAATGAAATAAAAATCAAGTGTTTAAGGTCTAATAGAGGTGGTGAGTTCACCTCCAATGATTTTAACTATTTTTGTGAAGATCATGGAATAAAAAGACATTTATCAACTCCTATGAATCCACAACAAAATGGAGTTGTGAAGAGGAAGAATTGGACAGTTCAAGAAGTAACAAGAACCATGTTGAAGGAAGACAATATATTGGATGTCTACTGGAGAGAAGCAATTCATACAATATTCTACATTATCAATAGAGGACAAGAAAGAGTGAATAGTTCAAAGACCTCCTATGAGCTATGTTATGGAAAAACTCCTAATGTAAAATATTTTAGAGTTTTTGGAAGTAAATTTTATATCAGGAGAGATGAAGAGATCTTAAGAAAGTTTGATGTAAGATTGGATGAAGTAATTTTCCTTGGAAGTTCTACAAAGAGAAAGGCATATAGATGCTACAACAAAAGGTTAAAGAAGATAGTTGAAAGTGAAAGTATAAAAGTAGATGAGGAATCACATTAGAGCTTAGTGTTGATAGAAAAATATGAATCTAATGAACCCCCTTGCATAGAAGAAGAAAAAGGAGAGCAATAAAAGGAGATTCTAGTGGAAGAGGAAGAAGCTCCAGAAAATAATCCAAAGACTCATAAGTATGTGCAAAAAAAATAATTTTGAGGATTAGATAATTGGAGACAAAGGTAGAGGTGTGTTGAAAAGAAGAAAAGCTACTATGATAGAGGAAAGGGTAAAATTTTGTTTACTTTCTGAAATAGAACCTAAAATAGTTACTGAATCATGCAAGGATGAAAATTGGATCAAATCTATGGAGTAAGAACTAAAGAAAATTGAGAAGAATCAGACACGGGAACTAGTCCCAAGACCAACAAACTGAATGGGTTTTCCGGAACAAATTGAATGAGAATGGAAAATTTATCAAAAGCAAGGCTAGGCTTGTGTGTAAAGGCTACTCACAAGTGGAAGGAATAGATTTTGAATACTTTTTCTCTAGTAGCAAGAATGGAAGTAATAGGATGTTTTTGGCTTTTTTAGCACATAAAGATTTCAAAATATATCAGATGGATGTAAAGTTTTCATTTTTGAATGGTGAGTTTGAAGAAGAGGTATACATTGAACAACTGAAATGTTTTTAGTTATTAGAAGACCCTGACATGGTCTATAGGTTGAAAAAGGCATTATATGGGCTCAAACAAGATCCTAGAGCCCGATATGCAAGATTGGACAAGTACTTATTGTAGCAAGGATTCAAAAAGGGTATTGGAGATAGAAACTTTTAGTTCAAAGTTGAGAGAGATCAATTTTTTATTGTGGTTCTGTATGTTGATGACATAATCTTTGGAGGAAATGAGGTAATGTGTAAAATTTTTACAGAGGAGATGCAAAATGAGTTTGAAATGTTAATATTTGGAGGGATGACTTTCTTCCTTTAGCTACAAATTAGTCAATCAAAAAAAGGTATATTCATTACACAATCAAAATATGTTAAGGAAATGCTAAAGAAGTTTGGAATGGAGGACTCTAAACTAGTATGTAATCCCATGGTTACTAGTTTAATATTGACCAAAAATGGTTAATTTCTTAAGAAAGATCATACAAAGTATAGATCCATGATTGGTGGATTACTATATCTAACTTTAACTAGATCAGATATCATGAATGTAGTATGTCTTGTGGCAAGATTTCAAGGAGATCCTAGAGAACCACATGTGGTATCAAACAAAAGGATATTCAAATATTTGAAGAGAACTCCAAATAATGGTCTATGGTATTCTAAGGATATTGACTTCTCCTTGAGTTCTTATACAGACATAGATTAGGCAAGTTGTGTGGATAACATAAGAAATACTAGTGGAGGTGCTTTCTTCCTTGGAAATAGATTAGTCTCTTGGTTGAGTAAGAAGCAGGATTTAGTGTCATTATCTACTACAAAGGTAGAATATATTGTTGTAGCATCTTGTTGCACACAAGTGTTGTGGATGAAGTAGAAATTGAAAGATATCAGAGTATCATATGATGAACCTATCTCTAACTTGTGTGATAATACAAGTGCTATCGATATTTCAAAAAATATAGTAATGTATTCAAGAATAAATCATATCTCCAGTATTAATTTGTAAGAGAGAAATTTGTTGAGAATGAAGTAAAGTTGGAGTATGTGCCTAAAAAGGATCAAATAGCTGACATTTTCATAAAGGATCTTCCAAAAGATACATTTGAGTATCTCAAAAACAAGCTAGGGATTATTTCCCATCCTTTCAACTAGATGCATAAGATGGTACATTTGTCTGGGGATGCAATTCAAGATGAATTATTTGTCCTAGACTAATGAAGGCTACCTCTTAGGGGCAGTAGGTAGTGGTGACTTTGGTTGGTGCAATCAGGGGGAGTATATCTTGTGCCTAAAAGTGGGAGAGATAGAAGTGAATTTGCAGGTGTTTCCCTTTGCCATTGATGTCAAAGGGGGAGAGAGATAATTCTAAGGAAATAAATGTTCAAGTAAGGGGGAGAGTTGCTTGAGTGTTGGAGATACAGAGTTTCTTTTGTTGTTGATGAATTTCAACAAGAGTTGCCATCAATGACAAAGGGGGGATTGTTGCACTATGATTTTATTAGTGTTGTCATTGATTTCAACCTCTAGTGTGGTCATGATGAGAAGGTATTTGTGGTATTGAGAAGGTGTTGCAGATGTAGCAAGATCACTTGGTTTCCAATTTCTTTTAATAAAATTTCTATAAAGAGTGTATAAGGTGACGAGAATGTGTTTTGTATTTTTCTCTAGATTTCTTCATGCTTGAATATGTGCTTTTGTGGTTTGAAAGTGATGATTAATTTTATTTAAAGGTTTTATATCTAGAGTTTCAAGTTTTGGATTGTGTGGCAGTAGAAGATGTGTTTGATAGTGTTTGGCTTGTGAAGAGGCATATCTAGGAGAAATGGAATTGATCCACATTTCTTCATGTTGAAGTCTCTTGTCTTGTGGATTTGGGAATGTTCTAATGACTCTTTTATCTATCTTCCCTTATATGGTTTGGTTTTCAACTATTTCGCAAGCTTGGTTCATGAATTGTATCTTAGTGGTAGTTTGACTGGTTGCACAAGATGATAGCATTTTCAGTTTCATGTGTGTGCACTAGTTATTTTGAATATTTTGTTGGTGTTGGAATATTCCAGGATATTATCTAATGTTACTACAAGGTCCACAAGATGTTTCCAAACTTGGTGAAGTGTGAATTTGGTTGCCTGATAGTTTCAATGTCAGTTTGTCCAACTTGGCGTGTTAGCGCTATTTATGGTTGTGCTTCATGGATAGTGGAAGCCTGTTGTAGTGTTTCATTATAGATTTGGGTCCTGATTAACCCTTGGTGTGGTCCACCTTCACTTATTTCCACTCTGAAAGTTTTTGGTGCTGACCTATTTGGTGGTTGCACGTTTGAGGTACATATGTTTCATTGGAGTTGACTTGGAGAGGGTTATTCATGGTTGTGGAAGATATATATGCAAGGTTAATTGTTGGAGAGGTGGGTGATATGATATGTGGTGTGAAATGATTTTTATGTGATCATATGTTGGTATCTGAGTGCGAGCATGAATGCTTAAGACTACCGAAAGAAATGAGAAGAAGGTGTCTTCATTTTAGTGTGCCTGAAGTTGTTGGAGGTAGTGAGTTGAAGGTTGCAGATGGTTGTGGTGGATTCTCCTATTGCTCTGAGTTAGTGAAACTCCTTGTAATAGTTGATTTGTAATCTCTTACATTTTGGAATAATTGATCTTCCTAGGTAGTGTGCCCTTGGTAGTGAGCCTTTCTTTCTTTTGGACAATGAGTCCTTTGGGCAGAGAGCCCTTCCAATAGTGAACCTTTTTTAATCAGTGTTGATATTCATATAGTGAGCTAATCCTCACCATGGTTTTTCATTGATTAGGGTTTTACAAGTAAAATTTGGTGTTCTATTGTGTATGATTATTGATGTGTTGATGTTTCATTTGTTTACATTCATGTTAATGCTTAATAAGGGTTTAAATATTAAGAAGGGTTTGAAGGTTTTAATGCAAAAACTACTCACCCCCCTCTCGGTTGTCATGTGTGTCTAGCACCTTCTTCATTACTTCTTAGGTTGTGCTCACAGTCATGAGTATTGTCTCCATATCTTCATAAGTATTTTTCTTCATTTGAAACCACCTTTCTTCACTTGACATTTATTCTCTTTTGAATCTTGTTACATAGTCATCTTTTATTAAGATTTACTCTTGTTATGACTGTAATCTCTTTATGAATATATGTAATATTAAAAGATTTTCAATAGATCAAAGAACTATGCTCAAACTCTAATTTTGATAGGAAACCTTTTGGACAATCTATAACCCTAAACCTCTTAAGATATGAATGGGGTTTAGAAAGAAACTAGATTTGTTTAGCATCCAAACTAGGTTCCTTTTAAAAAAAATTATGATGTACCTATGAGTTTTGATTAGTACCAATATGAGATATTTAAACAATGAATCATAATCCTAAACTAAGCAAGCACTTTTGCAACAAGGTTCCTTTGTGATCTTTGTAAAAAACACAGAAAATTCATAAGAATCTCTCTAACAAAACTAAAACCCTCACACAAGCTATGGAAAACTCAGAGGCATACCTAGTAACTGACACAAGGAAATATCATGCAAATTCTTCATCCTCTTAAGATTCAACAACTTGGGAAATATCTTAGGAGCCAAGAACTGCATGCCCCTTTCTTTAGATTGTCTCAATAAATTCTCTAGCAAAGACTTAACCTACAAAAATTCACTTCCAACATACCAAAACCCTAGAACTCTTTCTTTACGTGATGTTTTCTTTTCAATTTTGATCATACTTAGCGCTCAAACAAGAGTTTTCTTTTCTTTTTTTCCTTTATGCAATGCGAGTTCTTCCTTCCTTTGGCATGTAGTGAGGAACTTCAAGAAGAATTTTAATTAAAAAAAATTCTTAACTTAATAATGGATAAAAGGCTACACCCTTTTCTAAGGGAAGACTCAAAATAAAGAATTATCATTAACCCCCCGAAATTTTAAAATAATTCCAAGGAGTATGAAAAATTAGACTATAGTTGCAAAATAACAATGAGGGTTACTAATAACCCGTTGCGTTCTTCATCAAGTCCCTTTCAGTAGTAGAATTGAAGTATGATATTATAAAAAATAGGCCTATGCTCTTGTAAAAGTTGCACAAAAAAATTCAAGTCTTATTTAGTAGGTGCAAAAGTCATAGCTTATGTCCTAATGCTGCAATCAAGGATATATTTTCTTAGTAAGAAGTTATTGGAAGAAGTTGAAGATGGATCATTAAGATCCAGGATTTTAACATTGATATCCAAATAACTAAACTTGTTAGAGGACAAGGCTTAGCCAAATTAATGGTTAAATCCAATCTTGAAGCCAACGAAATATTTCATGCCCAAATCACATGACTGATAATCATAAGAGGACTCTAAAAATGGAAGCTATAAAATATGTTATAATCTAAGATTGTCTATATTGGAGAGAGAGAGAGAGTTGGTGTTATGATCAGATGTGTGGATGAAGAACAAGAAAGGAAAATTCTTGAATAAATGCATAGTGGTGTCTATGGGTTGCCCTCCTTAGTCACTAACATGCATGGGATGGTGAAAATATGTGATGCTTTCCACAAGATTTCTGGCAAGTTAAAATTATCAGGTGTGTTGTTTTTAAGAACACTGAGTGTAGAAGCTCCCTTTCAATAGTGGGGCATGGATTTCATTGGTGAGCTTAGTGAAAAGTATATTGGTGGTCATAGTTGGATATTGGTGGCTACAAACTATTTTACCAAGTGGGTGAAAGCAATCCCAACAAGGAAGGAAACTAGCAAAGTTGTCATTGGTTTTATCATGGAAAATATTCTAATTAGGTTTGGGACTCTTGTAAAGTTGATCATGGATAATGCAATGTGTTTCAAATTAGAGGATTTTATAGATTTTTATGGTAGTTATGGGCTTTCTATATCATATTCCTCCCCTACCATCCTCAAGGAAATGGAAGCTAATTGCAGTAATAAGAATCTCATGAAAATTATGAAAAGAGTGATTGAAAAGAATAACATATCATGGGACTCAAAATTGAAGTTGGCATTATGGGCTGACAAGACAACCATCAAAAAGGATACAAAAAATTCCCCCTATGAATTAGTATATGGATTGGATGCTAGACTACCAATTAATAATTTACTTCTAGTATGTAAGTTCATCCAAGAATATAAGGAGGATATAAATAACATGATTATCATAATTAACCAACTTACAAAGTTGGATGAGTCAAAAAGGAAAGAATAGAGCATTAACCTCAAGAAACAAATGTAGGTCAAGTATTTATTTAATAAAAGGGAATCAAACAAAAATTTCTTAATAAAAGATCTCATCTTGCTATGGAATGCCAGAGTTCAAGATAAGGGAAATCATGGTAAATTTGAAACCCTATGGATTGGCCCTTATGTTGTTGTATAGGAGTGAATTTGCACCCCTAACACAAATTCCACTTTACCCCTCTACACTTTAGAAAACCTAAGGTAGAGGCATAATTCCACTTAAGCCCACTTCTCACATCACACTTGGTGCCCTCTCTATGTGTCAGTGGAGGCGTTTCTGTTGAGGATGCCCGTGAGGCATGTAGAATTCTGTGTGGTGCACTTACATCCCTAGCATATTCCTACAGTAGGATTCTATAGAGATGTTACACTTCCCATTAGAAGTCAAAGTGTAACGCCTCCCTTCAGCTGGCTGACTCAAATATGGTAGTTTTTCATCCCTTCCTGCATATTCTCCATCTATCCATCCATTCTCAAGTTTTTCAAGATTGATTGGAGCACTCTCTCCATTTCATTCACTCATCCACAAGCTTCGTATCAACACTTTACACTCCATTGCAACAATCCACTACTCCATCACTCTGATAATGCGATCATAGGAAAAACACCATGGTAGCAGAGGCTTGAGTTCCTCTCATCTTCTCCTCCACTAGCCTTGAGCACTTTGGATAGAGGTGGTAAGCTCCTCTTATCTTCTCTATCATTTTGGTTAAGTAAGAACGTACTATTTTGTAGTGTCTTTTGTTTACATCACTTGTATTCCTTCTTTATCATTATTTCTATCATTGCAAACTTGGTTGTCTGTGGAGGTGGAAACAACAAAATGGGGGTCTGACTGAGGCAGACCCCTAAACAATCCCCCAACATTTTCCCACTTTTTTGTGTGCAGGTGGAGAGATCTTGAGCAAGCTAGCGAGAAGATTATTGTGCGAGATCGTCTTCGCCACCCTTGTAGTAATTTACTTCCTTTATCACGTTCATCTATACATTTCACTTTTCTTAGTCTTGTTCTTCACTTCCCGAAACTTCTAAATTAGGCTGCCAGTCCTTCTTTTAGAGTTTAACCTCATCTCTCTAGTTTTATGGTCGTACAGATTCCAGTGCACCTATGAGTTTCCAGCGCGCCACGTTGTCATTTCAGAACCACACTTTTGTCCTCTGACATAGAGCTACCTAAGACACAAAGTTGGCTCTAAAAAGTGACTCCTCTAGTATCCCTCCAACTGTTGATTTTACAGAGTGATCGAAGGACCTTATAGTCCTCATCATTCTCATCCTGTGTATCCTAACCTTCCTTTAAACTGAGGTAAGTTAGGGAAGCCATACTGCTCTTGGCGTTTCGTGACTTAGGGCCTCGCAGTGGTTGGTCCCCCTCTCTTACATTTTTGGTGAACCTGACATGAACCGTTTTGGTTTTGTTTTGTGATACTGAAAGTCCCTTTCCTTGTATTCTAGGAGTGTTCTAGGTGTGAGTGTTGTGATCCTTCTATCTTGCAACCCAACCTATGACCCCTAGTAGGCGTAGTTGGAAGGTTCTGATGGTGTTGTGTAATGAAACCTTGACTGGGTCATTGTCATGTCCCGTAAACCTTGGGAGGCTCTGTAGAGGTACTGTTTGGTGTGCGTGATGGCCTCTTTCTTGAATCAACCTATTCCCTCTATCCAAACCATCAGTAGTAGCACTAGCATACCTTTACTTCATAGGACCTACTGATGGAATCTAATAGGGAACCTTCTCCTCTCTACATTCCTCTGAGGATAAATGAGAATACCATAGAAGGTGTTCTTGTGGATCCGACATCTCAAGTGAATATCATAATTGAGGAGATCATGTTGATTAACTTCCTACATAAGGATGGGTATGATGTTCCTGAAAGTACCATTCGCACATGACATAATTTTGTACCCCCTATAGGGAGTATTATCCAATGGATCCTCGTTGGACCTAAATCTGTGAGCCTTAAATTTGTCATCATCCCAGGTTCTAAACTCTTCAAGGTAAAGTTGGGTATTCCCTAGCTAGTAGCTATGAAATCAATTCCCTCAGTTGTTCACAAGTATCTAAAGTTTTTTCATGGAGGTTCGGTACATGTTGTCCATGACACCAGTTCTAGACCATCGATTGCACATGGCAGCTATACCCTAGATTACATTTGGCCTGCACTTCTTGGTCCTATCCCAACTAGAAAGGACCTCCTGTACCATACATATCAAAACTACAAGAAAGGGTGTGCTAGGCCAAAATTAAGATACCCTCCTTCGCCTTATGTTGTTTTGCATAGAGCTTATCTGAAAGCTAATAGGGATGTTGTCAAGGTGTGTGGAAGGGAAGAAAAGAAGTGGTCTCGAGATCCTCCTTCTTCCTCTTCCACTTTTTAGCCCAATGCTTTCCTTTCCCTGTCATGGTGACATCTACTTCTATCTCATGTTTGTAAGAGAATCTCATGGTGCCCGCTTGGTGAAAGACCAAGCATCCTATATTTGAGCTTCCTATCTTGTCCACAGAGCCTAGACCTATTCAATATGGAAGACAAAAAGGCCCCCATGGAGAGTCCTCTCTATTTTGGCCTCCATAGCCCCCTACTATTCCTGTCCAAAATAATGAATGAGAAGAGGCCTGCTGCCGAGGCAATGGAGTCGATTCCTCCTATCATTTTGAACTTGTTCCTTCAGCTCTCATTTAGGAGCTTGTCCCTCCATTGGAAACAACCATAGAGGACACTCCCATGGTTGAGCAGGAACTTTCTATCCCTTTGCAAGCTCCAAATTCTAGTTCAAAGAGTCATAGAAACTACCTTCTGCATGAGCATAAGCATCAGTGAAAGGATCGTCTAGCTAAGCAAGCCTCCTTACAGAAGAAGGAGAAGAAGATGACCACACCTCCTACTATGTCCTCCTCTCTCCCCCCTACTGTACCTATTCAAACTAATTTTTAATCCCTTCCAGCTTCCGCTTTGAGTGCACATGCACCTAGAAAGGTGCAAGTGTTTATCGTTCCTTCTGTGGAGCCACCTCTGTTGACTTCCATCCCAGATGTCTCACCTTTCCCGAAGCCTGTGAATATGGTTAATACTTCGATTATATCCACTGTAATTCTTTCCTCTTCTCCCTCAACCCTCCTTGATTTTTCTATGGGGAGTTCACCTCCTCTGACAAAGAACAAGTTAGAGCGTGGTCTCTCCAGCAATGGAGGACGTAAGAAGATCCCACTTTCTTCGAAAGGTGGCCCTATGTTGACTTGCTTTGTCCTAGTGATAGAACTAGTTCTGGCCTCCCCTGAGTTTGTCACCGCTCCTGAGTCTCTCGGTGAGCCTAGCGGTGAACCTCAAGTGAGAACTCCTTCATCCACTAAGGTGAAACATGGCACTCGATCAAGTGTATGTTTAACTTGGTGGATGAAGTTTTGACCTTGTCAACGATCTTCGCGAAGTCGTTGACCTTAGACCCACAAGAGTTGAGTGATGGAGACTTCACAATAACCTTTTCCTTGGCCCTTGTTGTAGAAGGATTGAAAGCTCCTCCCCTTAACATTACACCATTGTAGGATCGTCATCCTCCCCCCTACGACAATCTAGAGTGGGAAGCTAATGACCTCTTGGTTGACTAGTGTTAGGGGGATACCCTCTCCTTGATCTTTAGATTAGATGTGTGTGTGTGTGTGTGTTGTGACCTATGTTCCCCTGTGATCGGCTATATGTTCCTGGATGACCCTCGTCACCCCTCTTGGTACTTAGATACAAGCATGGTGTTTGTGTTATAAACCTTCCTCTATGTTTATCTTCATTCTTCCATGTTTGTGATTGACTTTCGATGAATTGGGGACGATGCAAAGCATGAAGAACATTTTGGCTTCCTTCCATGTTGACCCAATTTTTTATTTTTACTGTCTTATGTGCATTCTTCCTGATCTAGTTGGGGATTGATGATCTTTTTCCTCTAACTGTGGTTACCTAATAAATATAAATAAAGGTAGATATGACCCCACGAAACTAGATCCCCCTATGCCCATTGTGTGTGTTCTCTTTTCTTTTGTTTTCTCTTGATCTTTCTCTCTTCCTTGCTTGATTTTTCCCTCTTATGTGCGACAACGCCACTTCTACACAACTTGGTCTTTAGAAAGTGCATTTTTTTCCAAACGAATATTTTCTCAAAGACCCTTCACACGCTTCTTCTTTAGATTTGTATTCTCGACTTGAAACCCTAATGAAACATGTTCCCTTCATCATGGGTTCGTAAAGAAAGGACTTGGGAACCTTCCTCCAAAGTGGGAAGAGTCTTGATCTTCCCCTCACATAGGCACATATCCTTCCTTTTGAATTCCTTGATGAAGTAAACATCTTTCAAAAGGATTCCTCGGTGATTAATCAATTTGATAAAGAAGACATTAGTTTTTTAACAGTGAGTCCCTTGAGTGGACCCCTCCTTTTCACGTTGGGTTCCTGGGGGACCCCTTCAAAAATTTTCAATGAGCTCTATAGCATCTAGCTTAGGGGTAGCTCGAATAGACCGGTTTCACTTCTTTGCATCTAGTCTAGGGGCAACTTGACTAGACCTGCTTCACATCCTTACATCTAGCTTGGGGGCAGCCTAACTAGACTTCACTTTTCAAACAGTGTGTCCCTTGAGTGGACCCCTCCTTCCTTTTGAAGGTTTCTTGAGGGACCCCTTTGAAATTATTAAAACTTAGCAATGGTCTATGTGACTGTCCATTCACTGGCCTTTGTGGCCTCTTCCTGACATGTTCTATCTGTAGGTAAACATGTCGCCCTCTCTAACTCTGCAAAGTCCTTTTTGCTTAGTCTCCTTCATCTAAGATTTCTTGAAGGATACCTCCCTTACAAGACCATGAGCCTGTGAGGCACTTTCATTCTTTAGCTTTATAGTTATGCGGAACTAAGAATTCCTTTCCTGCACTTATGAGTTCACTAGACTGTGCTCTGCTTCCTTATCAGTTCAAGTATACATCTCTTACCTTGTTACACCTTACAACTCTACTTTACTGAAGCACTCATCAGTTTTCATGCTCGTTAAAGTGGGAGTAAAATGTATAGGTCTGAATTTTCACCCCTAACACAAATTCCCCTTTACCCCTTTACACTTTAGAAAACCTAAGGTAGAGGCTTAATTCCACTTAAGCCCACTATTCATATCACACTTGGCAACCTGTCTGTATGTCGGTGGAGGCATTTCTATCGAGGACACCCGCATGACGTGGATATGTCCACATGGTGCACTTACATCCCTGGTAGATTCCTGTGGTTGGAGTCTATAGAGACGTTACACTTCCCATTGGAAGTCAAAGTGTAACACCTCCCTTCAGCTAGTCAACTCGAATATGGTCATTTTTCATCCCTTCCTACATATTCTTCATATATCCATCCATTCTCAAGTTTTGCAAGATCGATTGGAGCACTCTCTCCATTTCATTCACTCATCCACAAGCTTTGTATCAACACTTTACACTCCATTGAAACAATCCACTACTCCATCACTCTAGTAGTGTGAGCACGAGACAAACACCGCAGCAATAGAGGCTTGAGTTCCTCTCATCTTCTCCTCCACTAGCCTTGAGCACTTTGGACGGAGGTGGTAATCTCCTCTTATCTTCTCTATCATTTTGGCTAAGTAAGCATGTACTGTTTTGTAGTGTCTTTTGTTTACGTAGCTTGTATTCCCTTCTTTATCATTATTTCTATCATTGCAAACTTGGTTATCCATGGAGGTGGAAACACCAAAATGGGGGTTTGACTGAGACAGACCCCTAAACAGCCCCCCAATATTTTCTCTCTTTTTTTTGTGCAGGTGGAGAGATCTTGGAGCAAGCTAGCGAGAATATTGTTGCGTGAGATCATCTTTGTCACCCTTGTGGTAATTTACTTCCTTTATCACATTCATCTATACATTTCACTTTTCTTAGTCTTATTCTTCACTTCTTGAAACTTCTAAATTAGGTTGTCAATCCTTCTTTTAGAGTTTAACCTCATCTCTCTAGTTTTCTGGTCATACGGATGCCAGTGCACCTATGAAATGCCAGCATGCCATGTTGTCATCTTAGAACCACACTTATGTCCTCTGACAGAGAGATACCTGAGACACGGAAATGGCTCTAAAAAGTGACTCGTCTAGTATCCCTCCAACTCTCGGGTTTGCAGAGTGATCGAAGCACCTTATAGTCCTCATCATTCTCATCTTGTCTATCCTAACATTTCTTTAAACTGAGGTAAGTTAGGGAAGCCATATTGCTCTTGGCCTTTCATGACCTAGGGCCTCACAATGGTTGGTCCCCCTCTCTTATATTTGTATGCAATAATCAAGGTGAGAATTCATATTTTTTTGTAGAATATGGATGAAGAAATGTTGAATTTTCTAGTGCATGAAAAATTCCTAAAACCTTGCTTCTCACTAGTAGGACATATCCATGCATATTTATATTTTTATGTAGCGTATTATTTGGTTCCCTCATTTTTTGTCCTTCCTAGTTTTGTTTCTAGTCTACTCTCCTAGAGTTTCCTATATCCTCACCTTGTTTCTATTAAACAGACATTCCCAACTAGAGCCATTGGTGGAACTTGCAAAATTTTACTTCCCTTGTGGCATTTTGGCCTTTTTGAAATTTTAAAAATCCTTAATTAAGTGCAAGGAGTTAAAAACATGCATTAGGGCTCCCAAGACCCTAACTCTTGTCTATAACCCTAGCAAATATCCAAAACCTTGACACTTTTCTTAGTTTTCCCCATTGACTGATTATTAGAGTTTCCCCTCGTTTGAGTTATGATCTTTATTCATAAGTCTCATGCATTCACTGGCCCTGTCTATGTAGTTACTGGTTTGGTCCAGTATTAATTAAATCTTTAGGAACTAGGTCTATGTCTTTCTATATCATCAACTTCCTGACCCCTTTTACCCAGTGCTCACTTGAGAGATAAATCATGCACATGTTGTAGAATCACTTAAGTAGTATGTGCTTAATAAGTGGTCTCCAACATTCGTTATGCCCTTTCCATATTTTTTCTTCAAGTATTTTATTAAGGAGGTGATGATCAGTGAAAATGTGGAAGAGGAACAAGTGTCATGTTTAAAAAATAATTTTATGGTTTACAAGGCATTTCAAGGAAGGTTTTTTATAAGTTTTATGAAATGATAGCACATTGCAGGTGGTTAGAGAATTTTGTGAGTCTGTAGATGCACCATAGTACTTCTTTTTCGATTATCCAGAATAGCTGGAAGGCACCACATGATAAGAGCTCTACGTGGATTAATCTTGTTGGCTATAGAACTACCAGTGTACTCTTCAAGAAGATCGAGTCACTAGTCATAATCGATCTTGTACTTCCATCACCAGATGGATGATTCACATTCGACCTTGATAAATAGATAGTTGGATGAGCTGCTCTTGCATGAAAAAGGAGTAATAGAAAAAAATATGGATGGTTGCTCAACATTTACATTGATTTCCTTCATAAATATTGTAATTCAATTTAAGTAGTCTTTATACTGCAGATTTATTTGGCATAAAATAAAATTTGCAGAAACCCATGCTTTCTACAACAAAATAAAAGCTCCTAAAGAGTGAAAAATAGGTATGTATTTCTTTGATAAATTTTCCAAATTTTCAATCCTAAGCTTCATACTTGAAAGTAGTATATCATGTTCTTTGTCCAAAAGAATTTAATTTTTGAAATTTCACATAAAGGAGTTTGTTTGACACCAATTTGAAATCATGAGTCGATCAAAAGATCAACCCTCTACTTCCAAGAGACTATTTGATGAAGACATTACTGTTCAACTCCCTAGTTCTATAAAAAGACCCATTCATCTCCATGGACCTAGTGTGATTGATGGAATCATTAAGAATGCCATATAATGTAGGGATGTTGAAATTCCTCTTACTGAGTGGGAATTATTTGTGCATTGGTATGGAAAGAGGAACTCCAACATTCCCATTTCAAATGACTAGACCTACGATCTAGAAAGGTTGGTGGTCCCTAATGTATTCATGAACATAGAGTTTTTCAAACATGTTAGGATGAAAATATAAGGGTTATTAGAGTAGAAAATGGAAGGGAACTAATGGGAATAAATAAAGTGTTCATCTCCGTATTCTTCAACCTTAAATTACTTAGAAATAAGGTTATAGATTTTAATTCTTTCAAATTGAAATACCAATAGGACAAAATCAATTTCAAGGTGCATTGGCTTCCAAGGTTTAGGTTGAAGGGTTTTAATGGAAGGTCTATAAGAATTCTTGAATAAGAATCTAAACCCTTCAACTTGACTACATTTGATGAATACTTTGTTCAAAAATATTATGCTTTATGTCAAGTATTGGGAGGAGATACAAATATAAGAATTTCAGTGCCTCTTATGTATTGGCCATAGATGTCTAGAATCCCGTGATAAATAGTGAGTTCAACTTTTCCACCTTCATAGTTGATGCCATCCAGAAGTAGCTTGTGGAAGTTAAAATAAATAGAAAAGTGACAAAATTTAGGTGGTATTATTTCCTATGACATATGTTATTATATGTAGGGAGAGAGAAATGGGATAAAGGCATGTAGATTCACATAGAGCGTGAGGATCATAGTCTTCTCCCTGTACAATGCTAGACCTATATGGGATAGACATTGCAATGTGTCCAGCTATGTCATTTTTGAAAACCATTTGGTAAGAAAAATCCTCTCACATTTAGGAGTTCTAGAGGTCAAATTGCATAAGGAATTTTTGGATTTTTGCAAATCCAAGCATAGAAGAACAAACTAGCATTTTTGGAGGTTATGTGGCAGCTAGGTGAATCAAATAAGGCCCATCTCAAGGACAAAATAAGGGATCATTTTTCCCATTTTCCACTACTTTCTCTGACTTCACTATTACAAGAGAAGGATTGGAGAAACTTAACCAAATGCTCCAGATGTACAAGATGTCTCAAGAAAGGATCAAAGCTTGTGATCCTAAAGGATTCATCAACCAAGTCAAGGAAAACATCAGAAGGTTAGCATTCCAACATCAACTCCACTTTAGTGAGGATATTTTGAGGAATTGCAAAGATGACAAGGAGGCTACTAATAGAAGGGTAAAGTGGGTGGAATTCACCAAAGAAGAGGTTGTAAGGACACAAAAAAATAAGAATTACCATGGGGCTTTCTCTGAGATAAGAGATCCAATTACTAGGATCCAAATGATCTTGAAATTTTTTGGTAGAGTTGTTAGAAAATCCCCAAACCTAGAAGAGAAACCAACATACTGGACTAAGATAGATCCTTATGTCTTTTCTTCTACCAAAAGGCCTAGGGGGCCTATCATCAGGGAAGTTTCTCCACCAATCCCACCACATTTTAAACCCCCTTCTCCCCCTAATATGCTAGAATCCCCTCATATGATTTATTTTGATTCTCTCCCAAGAGAAAAAACCTAGTAGAGGAGAAGAATAGAGAAACCATCATTGGTTGGCTATCCACTTAGTCTTGATGAGGATGAGGATGTTCAAGTGATTGTAGAAGAAGTGCATCAACAAATTCCTTCTCCCCCAAGAGAAAATACTTTTGGGATTCTCCAAAGCATATTTGGGATAGATGTAACAATGGGGAGAGATGAAGGTAATGATGTTAGAGCATTGACATGTACATAATTCATCTCATATGATGAATTTGTAAAGTCAAAAGAATTCAATTTTTTTTGGGGGATAAAAGAAAATAATTTTAGAAGACTTGAAAAAGAAAAGGTAGGAGTGCCTCGAGAACAATATGAAGACGTC
This sequence comes from Sequoiadendron giganteum, assembly GCA_007115665.2. Taxonomy (NCBI): domain Eukaryota; kingdom Viridiplantae; phylum Streptophyta; class Pinopsida; order Cupressales; family Cupressaceae; genus Sequoiadendron; species Sequoiadendron giganteum. Next base: position 473,675,869 of record CM021102.1, on the reverse strand, counting down.
ACCAAAAAAATGGTGGCATAAATGAATTTTGTTGCCAGGAACATTACCCCAAAGGAGGGGAGAAAAATGGTGCGAAGTAGTTGATTGATGTTCCTCCTAGAGTGGGATATTGCATCAGTAATAATATTTGACACAATCAAGAGGCAAGATGAAGAGGTCTTTTCTTCTAAGGAGTAGGAACAAGTGGCACTATCAGGATCAAGGTTCAACCCAAAGTGGGAAACCCTTGCAATATGGGCTCTAGTCCCAAATAAAAATAAGCTTGAGTTTGCAAAGGCATCAAAAGATATTAAAGGGGGATTAATTGTAAATAGAGTATCAAATACCTCTACCCTTGAAGCTACATCATTAATGGTAGATGTTACCAAGTTTACTAAAGCAACTTTCAAGAGACTACAAATCAATTATGATAAATTATTGAAAGATCATCTATCACTTACTATAGAGTATAATAAATTAAAGATGAAGGAGGCTTAAGAAACACCTCCTCCAACTAACATATAGACAACAAGTTCATCTTCAGCAACACCTCTAGAGGATTTGATAAAAGAAAATTAATGAACTAAAGGAGAGAATTCAAATGATGGTGGAGCTAATGAAGAATGATCAAAAGACCCAACATTAGGAAATGGTGCATCTTGCATCAAGTATTTTAGGAAATGAAATGTCCAAAGTTATAAGTAGATTGGAGGATGCTTATACAACCTACACTAATCTCAAGGGTGCAATTTTCAAGGTGGTTGGGGACTAGGATAGACTTAAAGAAATATTATAAATAAGTGGGTCCCTAGGATTACAACTTTGTAGGGTATGTACAAAGGATTTGCAAATATAAATGAGTCACCAAAGGACATTTATCCTAATTATAAAATCGCCAAGGTAGCAGGAGAAATGAAAGCATATATGGTTAAGTTAGTTGAAAATGTGCAAACAAAGCTCAAATATTTTAAAAATATTGAGACTAGGATTATGCCTTGCATTATGAAAGAAGATGGGGAGCTAAAAAATCTTGATGAATGGAGAGAAATTTTTAATGCATTAATCCCTACTCTTTCATTCCTAATATGTGATGAAAATAAGGTTGATACAAATTTGTTCAAAATTATTTAGATAAATTAATTACTACAGATCATAGTATAGAGGCTTTTTGCAAGGAGACCAGCATAGTTATGGATACCAAGTATCAACAATATTTGTATAATGTTTATTTAATTATTTCTTACTGATGGCCACCAGAAGGGATGCATATGGCCTGAGATGAAAAATATAAATAGTTGCCTAGTCTATAGTTTCTTTTTAGTCATCAATTATTACTTTCAACTTCCCAAATCTTACCTATTAGAAAATTTGGGCTAATAAATAGAAATTTTATAATTATGAAGGTGTAGTTAGAGTAAGGTACTTCTCAGATCAATTGGTATTATACCAAGATGGATCAACACAACATTGATGGTGATAAAGAAAGGGATGGTGTGGAATATTTGAGTTGCATTTCAGTTGAATACCACTAACCAAACATAACTAATGCATGGGATTGTCAAGAATATAATGTTAGAAGCGTCCTATCACCTACAAAGAGAAATTTTGAGGAAATCGCATGTATATGCCAATATAAATGCTTTGGAAGATTTTTAAAAACTTTTTGAAGTGGTTACACCTTTTGTTTTATGTCTTATCCTTTGTAAGTAGTGCAATTGCCTAAATTTTTATTTTTAGTTACTTAAGTGGTTGAATGAGGCTTTTTTCTTGTTGCTTCCCTTATGTCTATAAAAGGGGAATTTTGAGATCCTCATCAAAAATATTCTAAATTCTAAGTTATGAGTCTTTAGTCTTGTAGTTTTCTATATAGAGTTAGGTTTTTGTACAAATAAGTCCTCTAATTTAAAGAAGAGATGTAATTTTTCTCTATAATAATGACATATGACTCGAATACTTAGTGTATATTCTCAAATTTGAGTTTCAATCTACCATGCTCTCCATGTTTTAATGCATTCTCTTTTGAATCAATATAATCAAATATTATTTATGATTCTCATATCACATTTTCTGTTGTGGATGCCTAAATTATTAGCTTCTATTCAAGGAATGGATTAAATTTTCTTTCAGTTTATTCATCAAATATTGTGTTGTTGCAATAAGGATTTATAAGTAGTGTAATAACATTCTCTTTGTCAGTTTCTCACTATAATGCAGTGAGGGTTAAAGAAGCCAAATGGTTAGTCTGTTGTAGGAGGTTTTACTTCATTTCATGACTTTGCAATGGATAAGGCACTGGCCAAAATGATTCATGGATTTCAAGACTAAACATAATCATATAAAAAAAAATTGAAAATTAATTTTATTGTTTTATGCTAAAATGCACACTAATAAGGATTAAAGAGTAGATAGAGGGGTTTGAAGATGATTTATCCAATGAGGCTCACCTTTTATAAAATTAGTGTGAATGATTTTCTTCAAAGACATCATTGTAAGTACTATTATATGTTAAATGATGTTATAGGGGAACCCACCTTTGTTTTGCAGAGCCTAAAGTGTAGAGGAGAAAAATATAAAATCTATCTCCTATTTATTTGCCACTAACTTAGGGTTTTGATCATAAGATCTAGCTAACCTTTCAAAAAACCTAGACAATCAAGTAGAAACACCAACAAACTGTTAGGTAAAAATATCATGAAGATGAAAAATTTAGGGTTTCTTAAGCGTATCAAAGTTGTTTTCTTTGTGTTCCCTTCAACTATCTAGTAATTTGTGGATGACACTATCCTATTTGGTATGACTTATACCATTGAATCCAAGTATTGGAAATAAATCTTGGAAGACTATGTTGCTAGTATCAATTGTGATAAGAGTCATATTTACCTCTTCAATTCAAAAATTAATCTTCAAAAAAAGATAATAGTTATCCTAGGTTGTAATTGTGTCATATTTTAGTAACCTAGCTTGGTATTCCTCTGACTATTAAAAAGGCCACTCCTAATTTCTAGAATAGTGTCCTAGAAAGGATACAAAGAAAGATTGGGGGTTGGAAAGGTAAACACTTAAGTCGAGATAGGAAGCTACAAATTCTCAATATTTGTCTACAAGGTATTCAAATTCCTCTCTTTATTCAAAATACCAAAATGCATGAATGGGTTGTTTGAAAAAATTTGAAAGAGATTTATTTGGACCAGAGTGGAGGAAAATAAAATAATGACTCTTTTTAGCTAGGATAAGGTTTGTTATCCTAAGATTTTTGGGGCTTAGGAATTAGAAAGATTCATGTGATATCAAGGCTTTGTTTCCTAATATTTGTTGGGAGCTATCTTAAAAGATAATAAGGATTGGAGCACTATCATGAAAGTTAAGTATTTAAGATGTGATGATAGGATGACTATATTTTTAGATGGTATCATCAAAGGATCTATAATTTGGAATAATATTCTTAAAACTAGGGGGTTGTTGAGGAAAGGATTAAATTAGATAATTGGTAGTGAAATGAATATAAGGTTATGAGAAGATAGTTGGTTGGATCAACAACCTATTTTGTCCCATCTCACATTTTTCTTTACAAGATATTTCAAATAACCACTTTGGATCCTTGGTGACAGACTAATTTTACAAAAAAATTTAACAAACCAATAAAAAAACCTTCAAGATTACTATCAAAAGCATAATTGTATGATCACTATTATTAATGAATTACAAAGGATACTCCTTAACTATAGAACCCGTATCTTTCCTTTTGAAAATGAAATCATTTGGTCTTCGTTAAATATACTTAGGATTTCTTCTTAATCCTCCCAATTTGACTTCTTGTTGGAGGAAATTATGGAATCACTAAATTCTCCCCAAAATCATTTTTTTCTAATGAATTTCTAATCATAATAAATTTATCACTTTGGATAACCTTAAAAAAAGGGATTTTCATTTTGATAATAGATGTATCTTATGTCAAAAGGAGGAAGAAATGGTGGATCATTTATTCTTCCATTGTGAATTCTTTGGGACCATTTAGGAAAAAACCTTGCATAATTTTGAAATATGCTAGTTCATGACCAACAATATATTCAATTTTATGGAAATTTGGTATCCCCCTTTCTCTCATACCATCATTAGGAAAATGTGGGCACAAGTTCCTTCTCATCTAATTTTGGGGATTTAGAAGGAGCGAAATAATCACATTTTTTATAATACAGGGATGAGTGTTGATGGGGTTTTCCTTTAACTTTCTAAAGTTCTTATTGATAATGTGTCCACATCCAAAATCAAGAATCCTAAAGGTCTTCATCATTTTAGATAAGTTTGTATTGCTAAAATTTAGGGTATTGTTAAAGACCTAAATAAGGTGGACTTGAATAGAAAAATTTCTTGTTCTAACACCTTCTGGGAACACCCCCCATAAATTTTGTTAAGATGAACTTTTAAGGAGCTTATGAAGGTAGTCCTAGGGTGGATAGTGGTTTAAGTTTTATTAGGTCATATAGAGGGGGAATGGTTGCTAATTTTTGAGGATACTTGGGTATTGAGACTAATAATGAAGTTGAGGCTTTAGTTGTTCTTTGGGGTATGGAGTTTTCTACCTCTCTTGGTGTTCAAAAAGTGAAAATTAAAGGTGATTCCAAAACTATAAATGATTCTATAGGTAGAAATTCTATTTTTGGTTGGAACTTGGGAGACATTATCAAGGATATTTACTGTCTTATTTTTTGGTAGTTGTTGTCACTGATGTCAACATTCATTGTTGGTTGTCATTTATTTCAACACTCACGAAGTAAGGTGTTGTTAGTCCTTTCTATTGGTTGTCATTATTATATTTAGTTTGGGCTAACATTGGTGATGAAGTTTATGCCTTATCAACGAAGAATTGCTGAATTTAATGATTGGATGTCATGACTTATCTGAGTTGTTGAAGTTCATATAATGCATTATTATTGTTAGCAGAGTTGATTTCACAATGATATATTCATATGAGGATTAGAAGCATTAAGATGAAGATTATAAGCATGACTAATTGTGGAGAGATGTTATTGAAGGTCTAAAGTATGTCTTATTATCTCTCCGAATGTTCCTAATGAAGTATGTGTTGTTGAAAGGAAGTTCTAGCCTTTGCAATTTGCTTAAGTTTTTCTAGTTCAGTAAGATGTAGTGAAGTCTGTCCAGGAGAATGCTCTACATTCCTCCATTGTTAATGATTTGGTCTTGTAGTTTGGTATTCAATTTCAATATTATGTGGATGTTGAACTCCTATCTTCTCAAGTCACTTGTGTTTTTGAGGAGATCTATGTGAATTGCAAAAGGTTGGTAGTATTGTTGGTTGTCTAGATTACTCTAGGAAATGCTCCACTTTCCTCTACATTGATGTCTTTGCTCTTGTGGCTTGGTGAATTTTCTCTCAATATTTGTGCAATTTCTTAGTTCCAATATCATGTATTGAAGTGGTCCACAAGTTGATATGTTAATGTTATATCTCATGATTAAGCATTTTATGTTTTTGGAATATATTATTTTGTACCTATTTTATCTTTTGTGGTTGTTGATAGCATGAAAGTATGGAATAAGTGTATGAAATTGTTTTTGGATGTTCAGGTAACATCCCCGCATGATCCACACATTGCTAATTGGCTACTTTGGTGCTACATTGAGTCTTGAGTTGGTTTTATAAGATATTTATGGATATCTAGACGATAGAGCTTGTTCCTTTGCTTGTGTCATGTGCTTGGGGGCTACACCAGTACTGGAAGATGTGTTATGATATATTTGGGTCCCGACCTATCTTTCTTGGGACCACTTCATGTTAATTCAATAAGTATGTTTATGGGCCAACTACTTATGTGCTTCAATGTTTCATCCATATGCTTCCTTCATGTCGACTTAGGTTGATGTGTGCATGTGTGTGAATGGTTGTAGATCACATTGGAAGAATTGTTAAGAGTGTTTTTGGTCCTCTCTATATTTTGGATAGGACCACATTATTTTTTTGTAGTCGACCAGTTAATTTCATTTTTTATCCTTTTCTTGGGTGACCTAATTGAAGTTTTCAAGTGTTGTGGTGGATATAAATACAAGATCATTTCAAATGAAATAAGGTGGATAAGTGTACAATTGTGAAGAATTTGCATGTGTATGTGAATTATATTGAAAATATAGTAGTGACAATGCTAAAGTGTGTGAAAGGAAATATCAATTGTACTATAACACCTCAGTCAGTAGAGTATCATGATGGAAATCACTGTAATTCTCTCCAAATCTTATTGTATCCTACTCTGAGATATTGAATCTCATCAGGTCCCTATATCTTTCTCCTAAAGTCATGTTGTCTTTAGTTCATCAAGTCCTTTGTATATTTCTCTAAAGAAGTGAGCCTTCTTGCAAGTCTTTCGGCAATGTGCCTTATATTGTGAGTTAACTCTTACCATGTGTTGATGGTTAAAATGACACAAACAACATTAAAACAGAATATTTCTATTCTATTTCTCCTGAAAAAGAAAGACTACATGTAGTGGCCTAACTCCCAAGGTCCTGGTAGTTGGTTCTCAACTATCTGATGTCACTCAATTGGTTCATGCAACTATAATATTCAAGGGGCCTGGACTGGTAACAAAGGATTCAAGCTATGACTCTCTTTGTCAAAATAGTTTTTGTAAATCAAGGGGTTTAAAATAAAAGAAAAAGATAGATCCAAGGGGTAAATCAGTAAGTATGAATTAAATTTATCTACTATCTAGACATATACTTTTAACAATGAATGTTTTCTTAACCGATCACAAAAACCATAACATGACACAACCCACAATATAACTGTACCATCATATAAATCTTAGGTGCTTAATTCAATTCCTCTATTCGCCTATCACAAATATTTCCAAGATCTCAAAACCACACACATTCATTCATCATTAAAACTATAGATCAACAGACTTTAATAACCTTAATTCAATGACAATTTAACAAGATAATCTTTAAACCTGGCTTCTTCTAATGACTTTCATCATATAAGAAACTATCATGCTTCAGCACAATCACTGGCATTCAAGTGGATTATAACTCATTAACCTTATCAAACACACAATTCAATGCCAAACTCCATATTTCATAAACCTGCAATTCTATTAACTGTAAACAAGATCCGGTACAATGTATCTCTGCAAAATGCTCTCTGAAAATTCTATCTCCTAACACTAGGTAAGCCAATCCAATTCTCAATTAGCCGACCCTTACAATGTAATACCCCACTGGTATTTATAGAATACAAAAAAAAAAGTTCGAACTTTACTTCTATCTTAGGCTTTCCACCTTTTTAGGAACAATCAACTGTCTTGGAAACTTAGATCAATTTTGATCTTGAGTTCTTACATTACACATTCAGTTTGATCTAACAATAGAAGATAGAAAATAGGAGAAAAGAAGATCCCACGTCCTTGAGACTGCTAGTGTTGCATGCATGCAACATGCAAGGAAGAAGATCATCATGTATCATGCAAGGAAGAAGAATATCATGCATGCAAGATTTTATGCATGTGATGCTGGATCCGCTATGAACTCATCATAACTGGTGAAGACCTGTTGTAGCATATCCATATCTGGCCCATCAATCCAGTTATCTTCAAATTTGATGCGATCTAACTCAACTGCAGCAAATTCTTTCATGCTTTTTACCTTGACCAACTCTCTTCCTGCAGCTTTTATCTCTTCCTTGACCTCTACAAGTCGATCTATCACCAAGTCTTCTCCATCATCCTGCATGAGTCCTTGGAATCTTTCCTTCCATTTCTCTCTAACCTGACTTAACGGCATGCCATCTTTAGTCATTACATTCACATCTACTATTATAGCCATAACCACTTCCAACTCTTCCAACTGCTCAGTTAAATTATTAACTGCTCCCTGAATTTCATCCTTATGTTTGCTCAAGAAGCCAGTCCTAAACTTAAGGATACGAGAAGTCTTTTCTACAAAATCTTTATTATCATCTTCGAGTATAGATTCTTCTAAAAGAGTAGTTAGAGGCAATGTATTTATCTTCTCCAACTTTTCACTATACTCTTTGCACTCTTCTTCTAACTTCTCGGAGGCCTCAATATATTGATGCATCTCTTTTATTACTCCTTCCGCCTCCTTATAGGTTTCAAACCCCTTTTCCAAAACCTCACCTACTTCCCAGTTCACTTTGTCTATCCACTTGTCAACCATCTCCGCCTTACCTCTAACCTGCATCAAATCATCAACCTCCTTTTTGCTTAGCAAAATAGGAGTCTCAATTGCTGCAACCTTTTGTGACCTTGGAGAGGAGACACTCTTCAAAAATGAATGTAACTGATCTAACTGAGCCTTAAGCTCATCTTTCTTTTGTTTGTCCTTGATCATTCTAGATTTTGTCGTTGAAGCCAACACATCAATCAAATTCATTTGTTGATTTCTAGTGGGTCTTCCCAAGTTAACCATACTCAATTGATAGTCTGTAAGCTGCATATCCCCTACCTCCTTTTCAATCATAGGCACGACACATTCAACAACTATCTCCCCTTTATCTGTGAGTCTGGTAGAGTGCAAAACTTTAGCCCTCTTCTTAGGCCTTTCCTGTTCAATCTCCTTCATCATGTCCTCCCAATTAAGAGATTGAGGAGGTGTTCTAGCTCTTTTCTGTAGATCTAATTTCAACCAAGTAGGAGCACCAGGAGCCATCATCATGGAAGAGGAAGCAGCAACTGTAGAGGATGGCTGAATATCTACCTTAGGTTGAGAATCAACCTTTGCCTTTTCTTGTTGCTCCTGCAGTACATGCAACTGCACCAACTTCTCAGCCTCCTCTCTATCTCTTTGTTCTTGCATCTTCCTATCTTCTTCTTCTTTTCTCAATCTTTCATCTTCCAAGGCTATGATTTTCTCTGCCTTCTCCCTTTCTTTCTCAGCTAGCTGTTTCTTTACCAGCTCTTCAGCCTCCTTTTCTTTCCTTAGAGCTTCAGCCTCTTGTTCTTTCAGTCGAGTCTCCTCTGCAAGCTTCAATCTAGCAACAAGGGCTTCCTTTTCCCTTTGGTTTCTTTCTTTCTCCTCCTCGAGGTCATGGATCTTCTGTATCAATTCTAGCTTGTCATTTTCAGCTTTGACCTTGATCTCATGCTCTCGTTGCCTCATTTTCTCCTCCATTGTATCAGCTATTGTCCTTATTTCAACTTCTCTTTCCTTCGATTGTTGCTATTGAAGTAGAGCATCAAATTGCAACTTTGCCTCTTTCCTTTTGTTTCTCCGTAGTAGCCCTTGCATCAGATTCTCTGGTAGCATCTTCAAACTGTTTCCATTGCTCCTCCTGTGTAAGAATCTGCTCAATAGTAGGATCTAGAGGCATGTTTTCTTGCAAGTCCTTCTCTGACAGAGTTTCATCTGAATCTGTCTCAATTTCTACCAACTCTTCCTCCACTTCTTTTCCTTTAGTAGCTTCAACCATGGCATAAAGCACTCCTTGAACTTCTTTGCTTTTCTTTCTTGTGAGTGGGGCTTGTGTAGATGACTCACCCAATGCGGGCATAGGAACAACAGATTCAATTGGAACATCTCCCTCAGGTGTCTCTTCTTCTTCATCAACCACCTCCAACTCTGTTTCTTCAACATCCAGAGGAAAGAATTCCAATGGTTCCTTGGAAGGTGCCTTTCTTTTAATCCTCTTATACCCTTTACCTTTCTTGAGGATTGGTCCCTAAGGAGCTTGAGTCCTCATCATCAACCATTGCACACTTCTATCCAAGACCGTTCTTCCCAATTTCTTAATGTCAATCATTTCTTCTTCACTCCAGTCTATTGGATCTAAGTTTTTGGTGCCAATATTCAAAGCTTCATATGAGGGATCTAATACCACTCCATCATCCACCAAAGTGTCAGGAATATTATCTTTAATGCCTAGCTCTACCATAAGTGAGACTAGTAATATCTCATAATTCTTCCTCCTCAAGTCAAATTCATCCTGCCTATCACACCAAAAATCCTCTAACAAATTAAAGTGTCTAGTAAACACAGAAGGTAATAAAGTATACATCTTCTTTTTCGGATCAAAATACTTACGAGCTATATACAATCCCAATTTCAATTGTATCAACTCATTACAAACCACCTTAGCCACCTTCAAGTGTTGACAACTATATTCCCCCAGTGTCATAGGAAACTTATGGCATCCTGTCTTGTGCTTCATCCCAAATCTAGCATTAAATCTGATGGCTTGACATACAAATTCCATAAGCACTATTCTATTGTTGCAGCATCTTGGAAGTAAATGAGGATGACCTTCAAACCCAAATAATCTGAATTATGTAAATTTGGGGTATTGGATGTACCAACTTCCCCATTCAGAAATGAAAGCCATAGCTTCCTGACTTAACCTATATCCTGCATCTCCACTCAACTGATTGATAACCACATATAAAAATGCATCATTGACTCTTCTAAAGTGAGTCTCAACAACCTGAAGGGATAATTGATCATAGTGTTCCCATACCTTCTTTTGTCCATCCAAAGCTCCCATTATACCTACCCTGTTTAATCCTGGGAAAATCCCCAATCTTGTTGCAGCATAGACCACATATGAAGTCATGAAGAAATATTTGGTCTGTCTGACCCTTGTGAGCTGATCATGTATGGCATCAGAAACAATCATGGACCAATCAAATTGATAATCACCCTGAAAAATCACTTGAATAAAATGAAACATCCATTCCTTGAAATGGAAGGCATCCCTCTTCCCAAACACTCTGGACAGCATCAATATTAAATTAGATATCTCCTTCTTGAAGTCTGCCCTCTTTGGCTGATCTGCCAATTTGCTCAAAGACTTCTTCTCAATACTTAACCATCTTTTGTTTAAATGAGACTTATTGGAGTCTTTATGCTTACTGTATTTCTCCAATGCCTCAACCTCAGTTAACTACACTAAATTCTTGGGATCAGGAACATTGAATATGTTTTGGAACATCTATGGAGTAAGATCTATAATTACATTATTCTGTGAATCCATGCATAATCTTGTAGCTGGATTATAAGTACTGGCCACTGTATATATCAACTCCAGACACTGAACTGACAAAGGAAACACAGTGATATGTGCAAGACCGGAGTCAACAATCCTTTGAGTTCTCCCTGTCAAGTTTTCCCTTTCTGCAAAGGTCTCTTCATGTAATTCTTCGAAATTATACTAGCCCAGATTGGTATCTGTGATATCTGACCAGTTTGATTCCACCTTGCTCGCCTTCACCACCAGATTCCTATGATCATACCTTAATGTATAAGGTAACTGTTCTGGTTTCACCTTCTTGATCTTTGGTGCAGGCTTTGATGTTCCATCTGGTTGATTCCTTCGAGCAGCCTCTCCTGACGTTCCTAACATCTCTCAAATCTCCTGCAAGTAAACCTCTAATTAGACCCCTTCCAATAAATCATTATAAAACTTGTTTTAAAAACATACCTGTTACATATGTATCGGAGTCGGAGTCGGACAGAAACATAAAATAATCATTTTTACAGGACTGGCGGACTCGGAGCAAAAACCAATATAGGAACTTTAGCTAGTAACAAACGGGCTCGGAGTTGGAGTTGGGGAAGTTATCGGAACCGGGATCGGAATAAAAAAGATATTTGGTTTTTCTTCAAATTCCTCTCATTTCATATTCTATTTCCATTCCGCCTCTGCCTCCGATTTGTTTATCGTTACTTCGACAAAAGACTTTCCACAATATGCGGAGCCGGACATGGGATGAAAACAGAACTAATAACCTTTACAAACAAAAATTCTTAAGTTTAAGATCAGTTATTATCCCGCCTCCAATAATTATCACATACTTTAATAAAACCTTTTTAGAACTCGAAATCGAAAACGATATAGAAATGGAATTCACATCTTTGGTAAAAACAAACTCTTATGCCAATACCCATTCCAATCCCGCCTCCACCTATGCTAATCATGACATCATCAAATTTATTCATTTTCATCATAACTTCATGATTAAACCTAGGTCGCCATAACATAGCAAAGGAGCTTAAAAACTCTACCCTCATATGACCATGGGGGAACAATTATATTTTAGAGCCATTTATTTAAAACTTATTGCAGAGACCGACGAAACCCTAATCTAACAAACTTAATAAAACTAGGGAAAAATGGCTTTGAGATCTCTTCCAAAATATTATAATCACAAAGTTTCTTCCATTGAAGAGTTAAAGAATTGGATTAGTATTCAATTGATGAAATGTTTGGTACTCTTACTTCCTTTGAGATGAGAGAGTTTGATAAAGATGTTCCAAAGAAGGAAGTTTCATTCAAAGCCAAAAAAAATATTGAGGATGAAGTTGTTGATCACAATGATGACCTTGATGAGGTTAAAGAAAACTTTGTGAGAAGACTGAAGAAAGGCACTGACAACTTTGGAATGTGTTGAGATGATGTTGATTGCTTGTTTTCATTAATGATTGTCATTGATGTCAACATATCTTGGTTGTGTGACCAATGTTCTGTTTTGGTGATTTGGTGATCTAGATTGGCCTGGTTCTAGATGTCGTGTTGTAATGTTCTATCCTAGGATGTATTTGTCTTGGTCCCATTCCTCTTGTGACATAATGAGATACCTTCTTTTGGGTCTGAACCAATCTGGTAGTTGTTTAATGTGCTTTGGCACATGGTTTGCATCGTAACATGTATATCTTATTTTGTGGTTTCAGATATCATGTAGCATGTTGATTTGAGTGAGGAGGTTTTGTGTGGTCCATGTTTCAATCCTCTCCATCATGGGAACTTTTTTGTGGTGACCTATTTCAATTTTTTCTTGGTCAACTTAAAAATTATGAAATTGTGTTTGGTCGACTCGGGAGATTATGGAAGCATGGAATGATATAAGTATAAGATTTTTTTGATTGATGAAGGCAACTGTGATGAATCTAAATTTGAATATCCATACATTGTGAAGTTTGCAAAAGTATATGACTGGAGGCAACAAATAGTAAGATTCTATCTAGTGTCATTGTTGGTGATAGTTCTTTTTCAGTGGTGGATTCCCTTTCATCATTCTGCAGATAGTGAGCCATTTGTTGTAGGTAGTGAGCCTTTCTCTTTTAGCAGTAAGCCTTTTTTTTTATCTTTGGCTATAATAGCTAGGAAGTGAGCCCAACCGACTGTGAGCCACCCTACAGTGAGAAACTTGGCAGTGAGCCCTTGTAAAAATCACCTTAATCGGTTTTTTATAATTGAGAATTAACATTCTTCGTGTTTTTTCCCTTCTTGGGTTTCCACATAAATTTTGGTGTTCTTTGTGCATGGTGTTGTAGTGTGCTTACATGTTCATTAATATCTTATTGATTTAAGTTTGCTTCGGATTAATTGAAGTAAAGAAAATTGTTTGATAATAATTGATTCAATCCCCCTCTTAGTTATCTAGAATATTCAACAATTGGTATCAGATATTTTGTTCCCCAAAGAAGAGCTTAACCACTTGGGGTAGATCTAATGACACACAAACTGACAATTCTTGTGTTTGATGGATTTGACTATAATTTCTAGAAAGTAAAGATGAGAGGTTACCTGATCTCTCTTGGCTACAAGACTTGGAAATCATTGAGACAAAATATGTTGAGCCAATAAAAGGTGTTTCTACTGCAGATGATATTTTAGCCTATGAGGAGAATGAAAAGGCAAGGTATGCAATCTTTAGTGGTTTATCCAAAAATGAGCTAACAAAATTTATTTTGGACATCACTTATGAAGATAGGGAAAAGTTGAAATAAATATATGAAGGAATTGATAGAGTCAAATTATCAAAGAAGTTGATAGCTAAGTGTAGATATGAGAACTTGAGGATGGAAGAAGGTGGATATAGCAAGCCAATTTCAAAGGGTTGATAGTGTAGTAAATGAAGTTAAAAATCAAGGACGTACTCTGATAGATGAAGATGTAATGGAGAATATTTTAATGACCCTACTGGAGAGCTATAAGAACAAGATCTCAACTATAGACGAAGTTTATGATCCGAATAAATTCACTAGAGAGCAGCTATTTGGAACCTTGACCACATTTAAGATGATCCACAAAAATAGAAGATGATCCGGATAGTTAAAATTCTAAAGAGTTGGAAGCAAATTTCATAAGGAAACTGAAGAAAGGTATCGACAAGTATAAAGGTATGTTACCTCTTAAATATTTTAAATGTGGAAAGATTGGTCATTTAGCAACTAAGTGTCTGGAAAAAGGAACAAGACAAAAGTTAAAAAATATCAATAAGAAGGCCTATTATTTCAATGAGAATGCTAGCATTTCAGATGATAAATCAAATCATGAGGATTGTTTGTTTTTGGTTGAAAAGGATGAACCTAGATTTCATATCTCTAATATTTGTCTGAAATATGATGATAACACTGAGATTGCATTATTTGCTAAAAGAAATAGAGATGAATGGTTGATTTATAGTGGATGCTAGAGTCATATGACCAATGAAAAAAGTAAGTTTGTGAAGCTTGAGAAATATGATGGAGATTCTATTAATTTGGAGATGATAAAACAACATAGATTGTTGGAATTGGTTCTATTACCTCTGATGGAAAACATAACACTGAAAATGTTTACTATGTGAAGGGATTATATCATAATCTTCTGAGTGTTGGATAGATGTTTGAAAATGGTTACAATGTGGTGGTTTAGAATAATGGTTGTCAGATCCAGAAGAAATCCAGAAATATTATTGCAGCTGGAAAAAGAATAAATGGAAATATGTATCAGCTGGAAGGAGCTACAAAAAGATTCTTGGTATCTTAGTCCAATGACAGTTGGATCTTGCATCGGAGGATGTGTCACATTAAATTTGATCATTTGGTAAGGATAAGTTCATCAAGAGAACTTAGAGATTTTCCAAGACTGACCAAACTAGATAGTACTATCTGCAAAGGATGTCAAGAAGGAAAGTAGACCAGAGAAGTGTTTCGGAGAAAAGAAGATACATCTACTAGACTATTGAACCTTGTACACACTGACCTTTGTAGTCCAACCAAAACAAGAATCTTACAAGGTGACAAGTATTTTTTGATTTTAATAGATGATCATTCCAAATTTACCTGGGTTACATTTTTGAGAGAAAAATCAGAGGCATTGGAAAAATTCAAGATTTTCATAGCAAGAGTTGAGAATGAAAATGATAGGAGAATCAAGTGTTTAAGATCTAATAGAGGAGGAGAGTTTACTTCTGATGAGTTCAACAAATACTCTGAAAATCATGGCATTGAGAGACAACTATCTGCCCCTAGAACACCTCAGTAGAATGGTGTAGTGGAAAGAATGAGCCGGATAGTTCAAGAAGAAACTAGAAAAATGATCATGGAAGCAAGTTTACCACATGTCTATTGGAGAGAAGCAATACACACAACAGTATACACTCTTAATAGAGTATTATTTTGGAGGAAGTATGTAAAGGCATCATATGAGTTATGGTATGGAAGAGCTCCCATAGTAAAGTACTTCAAGAATTTTGGAAGCAAGTGCTACATCTGAAAAGATGAGGACAATCTTGGAAAGTTTTATAGCAGAGCTGATGAAGGCATATTCTTGGGTTACTCTACAAAAAGTAAAGCATACTTGTGTTAAAGTAAAACACTAAAAAACATGGTTGAAAGTGTGAATGTGAGAGTAGATGAAGATGCTCAAAGAATTCCTGGTAGACATATTGAATATTAATCAAATAGCTCGGATGATAAAGGAGAGAAGGATAAGAAAGAAGAAGAAGAAGAAGAAGAAGAGACAAAGGAGGCTCCGACAACTACAACTAAAACTCCAAGGTATGTATAGAAAAATCACTCTGAAAAAAGAATTATTGGAGATAAGAATAAGGGAACTACAAGAAGCAAAGCATCTCAAGAGAAAGTATTATTGTGCCCACTCTCGAAAACTGAGCCACATATTGTGGAAGAAGCATGCAATGATCATAATTGGGTGAAGGAAATGAAAGAAGAGCTTGATCAGATAGAGAAAAATTAGACTTGGGAACTTGTGCCCAGACCAGAAGACAAACAGGTAATTGGAACAAAGTGGGTGTTCCAAAACAAGCTGAATGAATATAGAAAGGTAATGAGAAACAAGGAAAGATTGGTTTTCAAAGGTTACACTAAGATTGAAGGTATTTATTTTGAAGAAACATATGCCCCTGTTTCCAAAGGGGAAATAATTCATATTTTCTTAGCTTTTGTAGCTTTCAAGAATTTCAAATTTTATAAAATGAATGTGAAATCTGCATTCTTAAATGGAGAAATGAAGGAAGAAGTCTACTTTGAGCAACTAGAGGGATTCAAATCTAGAAGTGACCTAGATGTCGTTTGTAGGTTGAAGAAAGCTTTATATGGATTGAAGCAGGCACCTAGAGCCTGGTATGGAATATTAGACAAGTACTTGAGTGGACAAGGATTTCAAAAGGGGTCTGTTGATAGTAATTTATGATATGTAGAACTCACTCATGTTAGGAAAAAAAATTGAGTTCAGAACAAACTTTCCTAATGTCAAAAAACTCTGAGGAGAAAGGAGATATGCCTTTAAATTTTACAATTACAGTTCATTAAGATGCACATGAAAGAAAAAAAAAAATGGAGAAATAAACTCAAACACAATTGACACCAGATTTATGTGGGAAAACCCTTATGGGAGAAAAACCCACCACACCAAAGAAAATCACTTGTATTATAGCAATCAAAATTACATGCAAGTTACAGACTCTCCTTTCAGATGTCAATTTTATAGCAACAAAATTTCTTTGATCAACCTTGTACAAAATATCACTATTACAATGCTCTCCTTCAGCATACAATGAATTCTTGCGTTGATCAACTGATCATCGAACATCCAACCATTGAACCTTTCGCAGTTCTTGTACATTGCAATGTATAACAACACCCATGATTAATTCGTTCTTTGTGCAATTGATTCAATTCAACTTCCTCTATTGAACAACTATTGAACTTCCTAGGAATCCAAACAGCCTCATTCCAAGTCAGAAAACTCCACATAACAACTTACACCTCAACAAACATTCATCCTATGCTTTTATCCTTTATACCATGCTACTGCTGCATATTAAACAAGCTCTCACAGTGTGGTGGTTTACCTCACTACCGCTGGACAGGTTGACAACACTCGAGGTATAGCAGTAATCGCACTACCGCTTGACAATTTGCACACCTTTGCGGTATGGCGGTAACACCTCACACTACCACTGCACACCTGACGACCTCCTGCAATATGGTGGTAACACACTGCACTATTGCTCGATAGGCAAGAGGCTTCCGTGGTATAGCAATAATCACTCTACCGCTAGATGTCTGGTAAGCTTCTGCGGTATGGCGGTAACCATGCCATCGCAGCCCAGAGAAAAGATGCTCATGGTATGGCAGTAAAGGCACAATCAAAACTCTTATGAACTCTTTGTTGCTTGGTGATAGAACTAGGGTCTCTTCTAGTGAGTTTGAGGCACATTATCTCAACAATCTCCCACTTGACGAAGAACTCACTAAACCTCATTCAATACCTAAAGTCATCAAATATTCTGGACCCCAAGTCCCATCAAATTTCCACACCATTTGAACTTGTTCGTGCTCACTGGCTTTGTCAAAGCATCAACAACATTCCTCAGAGTATCCACCTTTTCCAAATAGACCTTTCCATCCTCCACCATATCCCATACTAAATGGTACTGCAGATCAATATGTTTCATCCTAGCATGGAAAGTAGGATTTTTCGCCAAACAAATGGCACTCTGACTGTCACAACTGATAACAATCTACCCTGCATCAAAACCAATATCAGAACACAATCTTCTAAGCCAAATGGCTTCCTTACAGGTGTGAGTTTTTTCCATGCACTCAGCCTCTATAGTAGATAAAGTGACTACAACCTACCGCTTGCTCATCCAACTAACTGCACCACCATTCATCATGAAACAATATCCACTGGTGGATCTTTTGCTGTCAATGTCCCCTGCCCAATAAAAATCTACATATCCACGAATGTTGAGAGTCCTCTGTGATCCAACCAAATTTCCATGGTAACACAGAGCATATTCTGAAGTACCCTTTAGATATCTAAACACTCTATTCACAACATCACAATGTGTCCTTCCTGGATTCACCATAAATCTGCTAAGAACTCCCACTGCTTAGGAAATGTATGGCCTTGTATGTTAATATACTTACTCTGGTTGAGCCAAAGTTTTTCTCTCTCTTTGTCCTTGGTTATTTCCATCCCTAGAATATATCTAGCTGCACCAAGATCTTTCATTTCAAACTTTGCAGACGACTAAGACTTTAGATCAGAAATCATTAACTTACTATTTCCTATGAACATCATATCATCAACATCAAAGGCAATAATAAAAACTTGATCATTTTCAATCTTGTAGTACACACAATGATCTGATTTTGATCTTCCAAATCCCAATGAGAAAACAAATGTGTCAAATTTTTGGTACCACATCCTAGGCTATTGTTTCAAACCATACAGAGATTTTTTCAACTTGCAAACCAGATTTTCTTTACCTTTTTTCACAAAGTTCTCAAGCTGGGACATATAAATTTCTTCTTCAAGATCACCATGAAGAAACATTGTCTTCACATCCATCTGCTCAATCTCCAAATCATATGTAGCTGCAAGTGACAAAAGAAATCTTATGATGTCAACTTTGCTACCAAAGAAATTTTTTCCCCATAATCAATTCCCTCTACCTGGGAATAACCCTTCGCAATCAACCTCACTTTATAATTTTCAACATAACCATCCAGGCCAATTTTCCTTTTAAACACCCATTTGCAGCCCATAGGCTTTCTACCTTCAGGCAATGGAACCAGATCCCAAGTATCATTTTTCCTTAATGATGCCATTTCTTCATTCATGGCTTCCAACCAAGAATCTAAATAAGAAATTTCAGTTGCCTTTTTTACATTCCTAGGCTCATCCGTGTTAGTAATCAAATTGTAGGCACAACTAGACTCTAACATAGAGAATCCATACCTATCTAGTTGTTTCTTCTCACATGTAGACCTCCTCACAGGTTGAGGCTAAGGTTGTGGTTCTTCTTCTTGTTCAGAACTCTCAGAGCTTCTCGAAATCTCCTTAGATTTAGGTACACTTTCAATGTGTTGTTCCTCTTTCTCTAGAGTTAGAGGTATCTCAACAACATCATTCTTCTCTTCTTTTTCTTTCATCTCTGACTGCAAATCCACTAAAGAAGGTTTCAGTTCCCAGAAGATTACACTTCTTCTGTACAATACCTTCTTAGTCACAAGATTCCAAAGCTTGTATCCTTTCACACCAAGGCCATACCCAATGAAGATACATTTTTCAGCTTTGTTGTCCAATTTAGATCTCTTTACATCCAGCACATAAACATATGCTTCACAGCCAAAGACAAGAATATGTCTCAGAGAGGACTTCTTACTAGACCAAGCTTGCATAGGTGTTTTATCAACAAATGTTCATGAGGGAGACCGATTTAACAAGTAACATGTTGTAGCCACAACCTCATACCAAAAATTCTTCTCTAGACCAGCATTGCTCAACATACTTCTAGCCTTCTCCATCAACGTCTTGTTCAACCTTTCAGCAACTCCATTTTGCTATAGAGTGTAAGGTGTTGTTTTATGCCTCTTAATCCCATGGTCTTTGAAATACCTTTCAAACTCATCGCCATTGTCAGTCCTTAGACACTTTTTTTTCTTCCAGTTTAATTTTCCACAAGGTTTTTAAATTCCTTAAAATGACTGAACACTTTTGATTTAATTTTTAAAAAATACACAAATGCCCTTCTCGAATAATCATCAATGAAAGAAACATAATAATTAGACTTTGATAACGAAGGAAAATCCACTCGACCACACACAACAGAATGAATATAATCCAAAACACCAGAAGATTTATGAGGACTAGAGTAAAATGAAACACGGTGTTGTTTTCCATATATACAGTGTTCATAGAATTCAAATTCAAGGTTACAATCATCAAGCCCCTCAACTAGGTTTTTATTTTTCAAAAATTTCAAACCTTTTTCACCAATGTGACTAAGCCTTTGATGCCAGAGCATAGTCTTTTTTGTTGGAAGTTTAACTTCCAAGGAATTTGTCCCAATAGGAACATTTTCATTCTTCTCTTTACAAACAACCTCTTGTGACTTTGCAGAGACACTATTGCATTCAACAACTAGTGTGTCCAACTTGTACAGAGTACCAATTCAGGCACCCTTAGCTAGCACCATCGAGCCTCTAGTCATTTTATAGCCATTGCTTGAGAACGAGACTTGCACTCCAACATCGTTCAAGTTTCTTATAGAAAGTAAATTTTGAGCTAGACTTGGTATATGCATTATGCCATCAATTCCCTTAATTCTTCCATTAGGAAATTGAATTCCGACTCTTCCATGACCAATTATTTCTAGAGATGAATCGCTTGCCAAATACACCTTTCCACCATTTTATTCTTCATAATTTGTAAATCAGTCTCTATGAGATGTCATGTGGAATGATGCTATCAAATCAATCAGCCAGACATCATCTGATGCGTGAGTTGCCAAGGATGCAATGAAAGCATTTGCATCACTCTAAGAAGAATCATTGTCGGAAGAATGCTTCTTCTTCTTCTTTTTCTCCTCTTTGCAATCCTTTCGAACATGACCAGGCTGCCCACAATTCCAACACTTCACCTTGGACTTCTTACTAGGATACTTTGATCTCCCTTCTGATTTCAATTTGTACTTCTTGTCCTTCTTCTTGCGTTTTTCTTTAGATCTTCCTTGAGAAGCAAGAGCCTCCTTCACCATCTCAAAATATTTCCTTATCATCTCTTTTGATAACAAAGAAGAAACCACATCCTCCATCTTGAAAGTGGTTGTTGTGCTCCTAATTGCCATCACCAAGTGATCCCAAGAATTTGGAAAAGAACATAACAATAGCATACAACAATCTTCATCATCAATCTTCACACCCATAGATGTTAACTGAGCAATTAGCATATTAAAAGTATTCAAATGATCAACAACAAATGTTCCTCCTTCCATTTTCAAAGAGTACAACTTCTTCCTCAAGAACAACTTATTCACCAAGGACTTTCCCTGGTAAATATCTCCCAGTCTTTTCCATAAAGAAGATGTAGTCTTCTCTTCATGAACATTCAAAAGAACTAAATCTTCCAAACAAAGCCTTCTCAACCCCTTTTATTTTTGATCTACCAGTTCCCAATCTTCTTGCAAATGCTTGTAGCTCTTGTTCCAGACACAACAACCCAAAGTTCATGATCAACCAACAAATCTTCCATTTTGAGTTTCCACAACTCAAAATTGCTACCATTGAATTTCTCAATCTCAATTCTTCCAGACATACTTGTTGCCATCTCAATCTGTAATTTAAAAAATTTCAAGACTTCTACAAAACTTCCACTGAACAGAAATTGACACAAAAAACCCAACCTACCCACAAGGATAACACAATTGGCCAGGCTCTGATACCACTTGTTAGGAAAAAAAAATTCAAGTACGAAACAAACTTTCCTAATGTCAAAAAACTATGAGGAGAAAGGAGATATGCCTTTAAATTTTACAATTACAGTTCATTTAGATGCACATGAAAGAAATAACAAAATAGAGAAATAAACTCAAATACAATTGACACTAGATTTACATGGGAAAACCCTCACGGGAGAAAAATCCACCACACCAAAGAAAATCACTTGTATTACAGTAACCAAAATTACATGCAAGTTACAAACTCTCCTTTCAGATGTCAATTTTACAGTAGCAAAATTTCTCTAATCAACCTTGTACAAAATATCACTGTTACAATTCTCTCCTTCATCATACAATGAATTCTCACATTGACCAACTGATCATCGAACATCCAACCATCAAACTACATAACCATTGAAACTTTACAGTTCTTGTACATTGCAATGTATAGCAACACCCATGATTAATTAGTTCTTTATGCAATCGATTCAGTTCAACTTCCTAGGAATCCAAACAACCTCATTCCAAGTCAGCAAACTCCACATAACGGCTTACATCTCAGCAAAAATTTAGCCCATGCTTTTGTCATTTATACCACACTACTGTTGTGTATTAAACAAGCTCTCGTGGTGTGGTGATTTACCTCACCACTACTGGATAGGTCAACAACGCCCGAGGTATAGTGGTAACTGCACTACCACTTGACAGTTTGCACACCTTCATGGTATGGCAGTAACACCTCGCACTAGCGGTGCACACCCACCGACCTCCTGCGGTATGGCAGTAACACACCGCACTACCGCTCAAATGGCAAGAGGCTCCCATGGTATAGTGGTAACTGCTCTATTGCTAGACATTCGGTAAGCTCCTACAGTATGGTGATAACCGTGCCACCGTAGCCCAAAGAAAAGATTCTTGTGGTATGGCGGTAAAGGCACAATCAGAACTCTTATGAACTCTTTGTTGCTTGGTGATAGAACTAGGGTCTCTTCCAGTGAGTTTGAGGCACATTATCTCAACAACTTAGATCAGATTGTGGTTGTTGTGGTTTATGTTGATGACATAATTTTTGGAGGAAATGATGATATGTGTAGAAAATTCATAGATGAAATGTAGAAGGAATTCAAAATGTCTATGATAGGTGAGCTAAATGTGTTCCTTGTATTGCAAGTAAATCATAACAACAAAGGAATTTTCATTTCTTAGTCCAAGTATACAAAAGAACTATTGAAGAAGTTTGGGTTGGAGAATTCTAAACTAGTTTGTACACCTATTGTTACTGGATGAAAGTTGAAAAAATAAGATGAATCACCTAAAGTTGATGCAAGCATGTTTAGATCAATGATTGGACGATTATTATATTTGACTACCACTAGATGAGACATTATGTATGCAGTTTGTTTAGTAGCAATATTTCAGCAAGAACCAAAGGAATCACATGTTGTTGTAGTAAAAAGGATCTTTAGATATTTGAAAGGTACAAAAGATTTGGGGTTATCATATCCAAAGAACCCATATTTCACTTTGACATCCTATATTGATGTTGATTAGGCCAGATGTTTTGATAGAAGATGAAGTACAAATGGTGGAGCTTATTTCCTTGGCTCCTGGTTGGTTGCTTGGTCAAGTAAGAAACGAGACTATATATTTTTATCTACTGTTGAAGCTAAATACATTGCAACATCCTCATGTGGCACTCAAATACTATGGATGAAACAAACGTTGAAGGATTTTGGTATGTCATTTGATGAATCAATCTCAATCATGTGTGACAAAACCAGTGTAATAAATATTTCCAAGAATTTGGTACAACACTCTAGAATGAAGAATATATCCATAAGATATCATTTCTTGAGAGAGAAGGTGCTGGACAATGAAGTAAAACTTGAATATGTACATACAAAAAAGAATATTACAGATATTTTCATAAAATTGTTGAGAAAAAATACTTGAGTATCTCTAGAAAAAGTTAGGGGTTCTACCCCCTCCTAGTCTACAATAACATGCACCGGGGTGTGCATTGGTCCAGGGTGTTATATGCTCATTTTTATTTGGATCAATGTTTGGTGGCTTCCTCATAGGGGGAGTAGAGTAAGTTTTCAGGGGGAGGTTTTCCCTTTGTCTTTGATGTCAAAGAGGGAGCAGAAAAGAAGATAAGATGGTCCTTGATGTTGACATTGAGTTGTTTGGTTTGCTATTGATGAATCTTGCCATCAATGACAAAGGGGGAGATTGTTGGAATGTGTTGAGATGATGCTAATTACTTGTTTTCATTAATGGTTGTCATTGATGTCAACATATCTTGGTTGTGTGACCGATGTTTTGTTTTGGTGCTTTGGTGATCTAGATTGGCTTGGTTCTGGATTTCATGCTATAATGATCTATCTTTGGTTGTATCTGTCTTGGTCTGATTCCTCTTGTAACATAATGAGATACATTCTTTTGGGTCCGGACTGATCTGGTAGTTGGTTAACATGCTTCGACACATGGTTTGCATTGTTATGTGTATATCTTATTCTATGGTTTTAGATATCATGTAGCATGTTGATTTGAGTGAGGAGGTTCTGTGTGGTCCACGTTTCATTCCTTTCCAGTATGGGAATGTTTTTGTGGTGACCTATTTCAATTTGTGCTTGGCTGACTTAGAAATTATGAAATTATGTTTGGCTGACTTGGGAGATTATGAAAGCATGGAATGGTATAAGTATACGATGTTTTTGATCAATGAAGGAAAGTGTGATGAATCTGAATCTGAATATCTATACATTGTGAAATGTGTGAAAGTGTATCCCTGGAGGCAACAAATAGTGAGATTCTATTTGGTGTCATTGTTGGTGATAGTTCTTTTTAGAGGTGGATTCCCTTTCATCATTCTTCAGGCAGTGAGTCATTTTTTGTAGGCAATGAGCCTTTCTCTTTTAGTAGTGAGTCATTTTGTATCTTTGGCTATAATAGTTGGGCAATGAGCCCAACTGATAGTGAGCCACCCTACAATGAGAAACTTGGCAATGAGCCCTTGCAAAAACCATCTTAATTAGTGTCACCTTAACCGGTGTTTTATAATTGAGAATTAGCATTCTCCTTGGTTTTTCCCTTCTTGGGTTTCCAAGTAAATTCTAGTGTTCTTTGTGCATGGTGTTGTTGTGTGCTTATATGTTCATTAATATCTGATTGATTTAAGTTTTCTCCAGATTAATTGAAGTAAAGATTTCTTTTTTATAATAACCGATTCACCCCCCTCTCAGTTTTCTAGACTATTCAATAGGCAAGTACAAAGGTAAGTTTCCATTCAAGTGCTTTAATTGTGGAAGAATAGGTCATTTTGCATCTAAATTCCCTTATAAAGAGTCAAATGATAGAAATAAAAGAGATACAGTTAAAAAGGGTCTCTATTCCAAAGAAAGAAATGGTTCCTTTGAAGATGAGGAGAATGACTCAAATTATGACACTCTCTTTAAGGTTTTCAATACTGTTGAAATAAAGTGTAATATTGAGAAATGTAAGGAGTCTGGCTCCTTAAGTGATGAAGATATGTTTTCCTCTAATGTAGATCTGGAATCTATGGACCTAAAGGCTAGGAATTCAATTCAAATGATTGGGGAATAGACTTTGAAGGAAAATCTTGGTCAACTTTAGAAGACCTGAATGAAGCAAGGGGACTAAATCAGAAATATGAATGCTTTCTTGCAAAATCAAAGGAATAAAATGACAAATTGAAAATACAAGTTGAAAAAGGAAAAGAATGTGAAATCAAACTAAAAGAGGTAGAAGGTATGTTCTCTAATTTGAAAATAAGGGTTGAAGAAGGCAAGATGATTGAAGATTTCTTGAATTTCAAACTCAATGCCAAGACTATTGAATGTTTAAAGATTGAGGAGGAAATTGTCACTCTAAGGAATGCCTTGAAAAGAGAAAAAAAGCAAATTAATAAAGGAGAGAAGTCTGGTCTTGAAGTTAGCTCCAAAACATTTGAAAGGCTTGAGAAAAAGGAAGACAAATATTAGATGCAAAGATTGTTTAGAATGGCAAGAAAGAAAGAGGATCCAATCCTATCTGGAAGAAAAAAAATAGAAGTCCTCCATCTACAAAACAACATGCTCCTTCTAGGTTCAATCAAGCCTTTCAAGGTTACTATTTTTCTTGCAATATTTTTAGGCATAAGCCTCCTAATTGTAGAGTTAGACAATTAAGGAATAGTAACATGGGTAGAAGGTTATTCATGCCTCAAAGAAACAATACTATCGTTTTTCATGGATATTGCTACGCTTGCAACAACTATGGTCACAAGGCTAATGAGTGCAGATCCAAGGTGAAGAGAAACAACCTTGTTATAGAGCACAATATTGTGTGCTACAAATCCGATAATTTGGGACATAAGGCAAACTACTGTAGAAGTGGCTTTGCAAAGCCACTAATTCAGAAAAAGGTTGAATCTCATAATCAACAAAAGAAATGAAAAGGTCTAGAAAGAAGACCATGATAAGAAGGATGATAATACACTTGTGTACTCTACGCAAGATTCTAAGATAAATTGAGATAAAGCATTATCTCAAGGGAGATTTCACTTGCAAAATGTTTTTGCCACCTAAAAAGAAAAAGGTGCTAAGGATTTCAATATGAAAGATGAATTGAATCAAATTAGTCAGTGTGCATAAATGGACCTTCATTGAAGATCACAATGAAGGTAGATGGTGTGTGAAGGTTGGTACACTTGTTCTGATTGATTCCATTCCAGTTTGGTGTACCACACTTAAAGATAAAGTCTCAAAAGAATAAGACATTCATGGTGAATTCTCTTTGGTGAAGTCAAGGTATTTTTGTCTGCTCCTCTCTGCAGAAAAGGATTTTGTCTTGTAGTCCAAAATTTAAGTTAATCAAGGTGTGAAGGTATTATATCCAATATTTCAAGTCTTTATACCTATTGAAGTGGAAGATGTTAGTGACAAAGTTCCTAACTAGCATAGTGAAGAAATGTTGAAGGCTTGTTGGAATGTTCTAAAATTCTTCCTGAAGCAAAGTTTTGTCCATACAGATATGTGGACATGTCCAATGCATTCTATCTTATTATATTAGAAGATATAGTGAAACACAAAGTTCTATTTTTCAAATAATATTGTGCTATAATATCTATTTGTTCTATAGAACATATGTTTGGGTACTTGCAAATTACATGAGTTGGTGTAGTTGTCAATTTTTCTATGCAAATGGTATGTTTGGTTGAAAAATCTATGAAGAGAATCTCCAGATACTTGAAGGGTACTCTAGATTATGGCCTGTGGAACAAAAGGGATTAAAATTTCTCTTTGAGCACCTATACTGATGTTGATTGGGCGAGTTGTGTTGATGACCAAAGAAGTACAAGAGAAAGTGCATTCTTTTTGGGAGAAAAATTGGTCTCATGGTTTAGTAAAAAGAAGGATTCAATGTCTTTATCCATAACAAAAGAAAAATATATTATTGTACTCAAGTGATTTGGATGGAGAAGACTTTGAAGGATGTGAAGGTGGCTTATGATGAACTTATTCCTATACTATGTGACAATACAAGTGTAATTAACATTTCCAAGAATCTAGTAATGCACTCAAGAAATAAACACATATTAATCAGGTACCACTTTTTGAGAGAGAAGGTTGTAAAACATGAAGTTAGAATGGAGTATGTACCTACCAAGGACTAGATTGCAAATATTTTCACTAAGGAACTTTCAAAGGATAGTTTTGAGTATCAGCAATAGAAGTTAGGGGTAATTTCCCCTCCTTGTTCTAACTATATGCATAAATGGTGCATCTATCAAGGGGGGAAATTCATGTCATATCTTTTTTCCCTGGATTGATGTATGCTACCACTCAAGGGGAGTTGGTAGTAAGGGGTTTTTTTTGCAATTGTAAAATTGTTGTTGGTCAAAGGGGGAGTATGTGTTGTTGCTTCAATAGAAGATATTGTTTCCCTTTGTCCCTAAAGTTAGAACATATGCTTTTGCTTTATACAAACACATATGGCCATTTGTCCTTGATGTCAAAGGGGGAGAGTGAGCACTGTGTGTTGTCATCAATGCTAGAGGGGGAGATTGTTGGTATTAATTTTAATTGATGCCAACACTAAGGAGATTGTTGGCAGTTGTTGTCATTGATGTCAACATTGATTGTTGGTTGTCATTGATGTCAGCATTTGAGAAGTAAAGTGTTGTTAGTCCTTTATACTAGTTGTCATTGTTATATTCAGTTTGGATGAACATTGGTGATGAAGTTCATGCCTTATCAAATAATAATTGTTGAATTTCATGATTGGATATCATGCCTTATCAAAGAAGAGTTGTTGAAGTTCATATAATGCATTATTACTGTCAGCAGAGTTGATTTCAAAATGATATATTCAAATGAGGATTAGAAGCATTAATATGAGGATTAGAAGCATGATTGATTGTGGAGAGATGTTACTGAAGGTCTATAGTATGTCTTATGCTCTTTCTTGATGTTCCTAATGAAGTATGTGTTGTTGAAAGGGAGTTCTATCCTCCGCAAGTTGCTTAAGTGTTTTTGGTTCAAGAAGATACAATGAAGTCTATCTGGGAGAATGCTCCACTTTCCTCCACTATTGATGTTTTGGTCTTGCAATTTGGTATTCAATGTCACTATTTTGTGGATGTTTCAATCCTATATTTTTAGGTCACCTATGTTGCGAAGGAGATCCCTATGAATTGTAGAAGGTTCACAGTGTTGTTGGTTGTCTAGACTGGTCCAAGAAATGCTTCACATCCTCCACATTGATGTATCTCTTCTGCATCTTGGTGAATGTTCTCTCAATGTATGTGTAGTGTATTGGTTTTAATCTCATGTGCTAAAGTGGTCAACAAGTTGATATCTTAATGTTATATAGATCATGATTAAGAATTTTGTGTGTTTGGAATACATATTCTATACCTGTTTTATTTGTGATGGTTGTTGCTGGAATGACAGTATGGAAGAAGTGTATGAAAGTGGTGTTGGATGTTTAGGGAACAACCCCATGTGATCCACATGTTTCTAATTGGTCGCTTTGGTGTCACATTGTGCCATGAGTTGGTTTTATGGGATAATTATGGATATCTGGTTAATAGGGCTTGTTCCTTTTCTTGCATCGTGTGCTTGGGGGGTGAACCTACAATGGAAGATGTATTGTGATATATTTGGGTCTTGACCTATTCTTTTTGGGGCCACATCAAGTTAATTTGAAATAAGAAGTATGTTTATGGTTTGACTGGTTATGTTATTCAATGTTTCATCCACACATTTCCTTGATGTCAACTTAGGTTGATGTGCATCTACATGTAAATAGTTTTGGATCACATTGGAAGAAGTGCTAAGAGTGTTTTTTGGTCCTCTCTATCTTCTAGATAGGACCACATTATTTTTTGGTGGCCAACTAGTTTAATTTCACTATTTATCATTTTCTTGGTCAACCTAACTAAACTTTTGAAGTGTTGTGATGGATATAAATATAAGATCATTTCAAATGCAACAAGGTGGAGAATTGTACAAGTGTGAAGAAGTGTGTGTGTGTGTGAATTGTATTGAATATCCAATAGTGACAGTGCTAAAGTGTATGAAAGGAAAGATCAATTGTTCTATAACACCTCAATCAAAAAAGTGTTGTGTTGGAAATCATTGTAATTTTCTCTAAATCATATTGTATCCTTCTCTGAGATAGTGAATCTCATCAGGTTCCTATATCTTACTCTTGAAGCTATGTTATCTTTAGTTCAACAAGTCCTTTGTATCTTTCTCTAAGGCAATGAGCCTTCTTGCAAGTCTTTTGGGAGTGAGCCTTATATTGTGAGTTAACTCTCACCGTGGTTTTTCCCTCATTGGGTTTTCTATGTAAATCCGGTGTTCTCCTTGTGCATCTGTTTGTTCTTTATTTCTCATTACTGTTGATCTGGTTAGAAGTAGAATTTCTATATCTTTCATTGTTCAAGAAGTGTTGAGGTTGCTAAGGATTCAAACTGCTATATCATTCTTTATTCCTATTTTGGTTAAATATTTCTTGATATGGTAAAGAAGGTTGTCTTGTGTTGAAAGAGTTAAGTTCAAGAAGGGATTAAGTTTTCATAAGTTTGATTCACCCCCCTCTCAATCTTTGAAAGTGTTCAATATTATCAAAAATATTATATAATGTGAATTTCTTCATATATACTAGAGGAAGGGAACAAGGTGGTGAATGACTTGGATAATTCTACTAGTGTGACTTAATGACATTACTAGCAGAGGGTTGTAGAACTTCCTAATACTCTACCTTCCATACTTTTTCAAAATTCTACCCATTATTGGATTCAAATCCTTAGGAGGGAGAAAAATTCTTATAAATTATGGTTTAAAAATGGAGAATCTTAGTCATTAGTATTATTTTAAATTTAAGGTGATGAATATCATTATCATCATATGACATACTCACAAGGGGTATTACAAAGAGACCGCTATGGAGTACACCTACTTTCACAACTATTATTTCCATCACATAAACCATCGAGCCTTATTTAACATAAGGATGGACTCAATTTTTTAAAATCACATAATTTTTATGTGGGATTTTCTCACCCAATTGTTGATTGATTATGATGGATTCTCTCATAAGTTTCAAACTAAGCCTCTATTCTAAAAAGAATTTAAAAGTGATAAAATCCTATATAATATCTATGAAGAGCATTATCTAACTCTCTACTTGGAATGCTTGAATGACTTTGATTAAGTCATATCTATCTAGTTTGTAGAGTTTTAGAGTAAATATTGTGTCTAAATTGGTGGGGTTAGCTTCAAAGTCATGGAAAAGACCATTGCTACTACTACTAGGCTCAAAAGTGGTGGAAAAAAGGCATAACAATAGAGTATTTAAGTCAAGGATGGGGAGAGCTTTAACTAGTTTTTGAATGAGGGTGAAAGTGTAATTAATTTTTAGAATGGATTTAATAGGGGAAACTACCACATCTATGGGACTAGGTAAGCTACATGCTTATTAAATATTTTACCCTTGAAGGTCAATTCAAATGTATTTTCTATTATCACTTCCCTATATTAAATCATTTTTCATAATGTCTGTCTCAACTTCCCCTTCTTCCTTTTTAGCTCCTTGGAAAACTTTGTCAAGAAAGCTAAATTTTTCATAAAAATATCTCAGTAGGCCTATCACTCCCTTTCACTAGGGTTTTATTCTCCACTTGTTTCAATTCCACTTGGTATTATATCCTTAAAAACCCATAAAAGCTAGTCTAGTGGATAGTCCACCTAAGAGTGAATTAAAGGGCTAGGGTAAGAAACCTATAAATTATTCGTGTGATACTTTTGACATGCACGCCTTTATTGGTGCAAAGCCTTCATTGAAACCTCAAGATTTATATGTTGGTGGGGATAATAGTCAGCCCAAAGATAATTCTACCAAAAATAAGTCCCTTATTGTGGTAAGAAACCCCATGCGACCTTTAAAAAAATTGGCTCTTCCATGGCTACCACCTCTCTTAGCAAAGGTCCAAAAGGTAAGAATTCCATATGTGAAGAAGGGGTGGTGACAAGATTGTGTTCCCTTAAATAATTCCCTACCTCTCTTGTTGATTTGGAGCTCACAAAAATAGGGGATATGAGGAAGTTTGTGACTCCTATGGTTAAACATGCTATTAAAAATCTTTGCAATAGGAAAGAGGTGGTAGGTGATCATTTTCATGTGGGTAAAGATCATTTTGTGGGGAAAGCCCTCTTTAAACATACCCCTATTAAGATGAATAAGGAGGGAAAGGTTGTGGTGGCTCAAGAGAAGTATTTTGGTGATACAGTGGGGGTTAGGAGATCTTGTAGACTAGTTGACAACAAGCCTCCTAATATAAAGGAAATTGAATTGTCAAGCAACCCTTGTACTTCAAAGAAGGATGAATCTAATGAGAATAGAGTGTTGGAGGACACTACGCTTGAGCATACATTGTCAATGAAATGGGAGGGTACAAATTACTTTGAAGAAATGAATGCCCTTGACTAGGACTTTGATTCTATAGGTAACCTTAAAGCCCTCATTGTTGAAGTTGATAAACAAAACCAATGCTCCATCTATGGTGAAACTGCCAACCAGATTTCCACTTAGAATAAATGAATGAAGGGCATGGAAGAAAAACTGAATAATATGGTAAAATTCATCATAATGGTTACGTGTAGATCAACTACCACCATTTCTTTATTCCAAGAAAAGTATCTCAAGAAGTAGGAAACCTCCAACCTCATAATGAAAAAATATGATTTTTTCAAGTTTTTATCTGAGGAAGGGGAAACTCCTTTGCCCCCTAGTGCTTTTTTCTCCTCTATTTCTTATTTTTGTGTAATTCATTTGTTGATTCTAGCTAGTGTGGCCCTATTTTAACTAGACTTCAAGTAGCTTTTGTGAAGGGATGAGACCTTTTTTTTCTCGCTTAATTATTCAAAAACAAAAAAATGATAGAAAAATATTAATTTTTAATTTCAAAACAATTATAGATCAAGAAACTATTGAGAAAATGAGACAAACATCAGGTAACATCATCTTTAAAGTCTTGATTGCTTGGTACATCTAACATAGTGTGAAATGTTGAAAATGCTAATTTTTGTGGTCCAATACATTTTGAAAGTGGGACACACTATTGTTCTTTTACTCAATGGGAGTGAATGACTAATATATTTAATGTACTTACAAAAGAGGAGACAAAGTGTATACATTCTGATGAATGCTTATTGAACTATCTCATAATCTCCTCGTGTATAACTATACCTAAAATAATTTATGTAATAAACACACAACCTTAAACAAACAAATTTAAAACATTAGTACTTAGAGTAACATGTAATGCTTAAAATTTAAATCTTAAAATAAAAAAAATAAAAATTTAGAATTAGGAAAAGGAATCATACTAACATGAAGATGGGCGGAGAGTTGAAAATTGTGTCGAACATATTTTTAACAAATCAATTTGACATATCTAAGTAGAAGATCAATTCTTGAGTCAATCACTTCTCAAAAATAATCAGAACAAAAAATTAATAGAAAACAATTAGAACAAAAAACTAAATATGAGAATGAGAAAGTGTAGTCACAAGATAAATCAACATCTATCCAACACTTTAAATATAAATTTGATGTATTTAATAATTAATTAAAATCTAAAATTATGTTACATTTTAATTTTTCATTAATTAATAAACACAATCAAATATACATTCAGATATGAAAAATTATTGATTCAATCTAAGAACTACATACTGCCTAGAAAAATATACATTCAGATATGAAAAATTAGTGATTCAATCTAAGAACTACATACTGCCTAGAAACATCAAAATACACTTTTGACAATTTATTAATTAAATAAAAATCAGAACATTTTTTTTTTTTTCGACTAATTAATGAAGAGTCAAATATGCATCCTCGTGAAAAAGTGGGGAGTGCAGAAACAAGTTCGTTCGTGATGGATTGCGAGAGCACAATAAATAGAGCGTTTGATGTAATGTGATCTGTGTACGCCTGTGAACTCAGAGCGTCCACGTCAACTTTACAAGCAGAGCGATGAAAAGCGAGGCTGGTATGTTATGTCGCATTAGATGACCATTGCTGACAAAAAAGCACCCGTGAATCCCAGAAACACAATCCAGATCGCAATATAGGATTCAACTCTTAACCACTCACACACAGCCACGTTGTAGATAAGAAATCTATCTTAAATGCCGGATAACACCCGATAAGCAAAGAGATTGGGAGCAACCACAGGCAGAGTGCAGACTGGGCCGCCCCAGCAGCCCAGCACACTTACAAATACAAATATTACAGTTACAAATGCAGTAGCCAGTGCAAGTGACAGCTTTGTTAAATGCCTGGAACCCACGATGTCTTGCACTATTCCACCCATTAGACCAAAGGTATTCCCCCACTATGATTCCAAAAGCTCCCTCGCTTCCTCCTCCTCCTCCTCATCCAGCGCAGCAATAGCTGAATCAAAGAACGCCAACATATGCTTGGCAAAACCAGGGGGAGGAGAGTCGAATTCCACTGTGAAGAAGCGCAGAACGCGAAGGGGCCGACCGCACAATTCGTACAGCAAAGCAATCGCAGCTTTCTACACGATTTATCCCCGACTTTTTCCTGATGAGGGCGATGTTTGTCCGCTGGTCAAAATCGAGCCGAGGAGCCCTGCCGAGAAAACGGAGCTCCTGCAAGAACTGCCTGCGTTGTTGAGCAAGCTCAGGGAGGCCGAGGAGGAATTGCCCCTCATTCTTTCCAACTTCAATCATGTCGAATCGCCCCTGCCTTCTCCCTCCATTCCCACGGTCGACTCCCCGGGATTCGATCAAGAGACCGAGGAAGACACCCTCACGGAGGAGTCGTTTCTTGAGGTGAGCGAGTTTGAGGGCGGGATGGACACCATTCTGGGCGATCCCTCTTCCGTTGAAATTCATTCGCCCGAGCAATGTCGTACGGATGCGGTGGATACCAGAGCTTACGCTTCTGCCATTCGAGGCCTCAGACGGAATGGTGATGGTCTTCGGAATGGGCAAATGAGGTTTAGGCATAAATTGAAGGCGGACAAGGATAAGTTGCCTTCCTTAGATTGGTTAAAGTGGGACAACCCTTCTCGTAATCTTTCTCTCAAGCTGGATTACCAGCAAGTGCTCAGTGCTTGGTCTGGCAGAGGTTCGCTTTATATCGACGATGGCCAGTGCCCCTGCTCTGAAAACGAAGAAGACTACGAAACTGTAAGCTCTCTCGACTTTCTTTCAATGCTCTGTCTTTAAACTTTTGAGTTTTTTACTATCCCTGCCTTCTCCAAACCCAGGAAATACATCACTAGTCCTCGTTCATTTTTTGGTTTTAGAGATTTTGGATGCAAACAACATATCTAAGTTTTGATCACTAGTCCTCGTTCATTTCTAATTTTGATCACTAGTCCTCGTTCATTTCTAATTCAATCCTATTGGTTTTAGAGATTTTGGATCCCCGTTCATTTCTAATTCAATCCTAGAGATTTTAGATACAATTTATTTAAGTTTTGATTTGTTTGGATGATTCATCTTAAATCACATTAATAAATAATGAATCATTCTAAAAACACAACCATTTAACTATTGTCCTGACTGATTTATTTTATTTGTATCCATAGTAATGTTACCCTTAAACCCATACAACACTGATTTTGGGTGATAGGAATGGGAGAGGACCTGGTAGTTGAGTGGGTCTCTGAGAGGTATTTGACATTGCGGAGATTTTATTTTTTAAAGATAATAATGGTCCGTCAAAACTAATATATTTAAGATTATCATATTTAATTTTCATATGATATAGTAATGCATAAAAAGAAATCAAATTTAATATAATTTTTTTCTTTATCATTGTTTTTAATTATATTTCATAAACTATCATCAGAAAGAGATAATCAGAAAAGAGAAATGAAATTTTTAAAGATGGACTTAACAGTCCAATGAATTCTAAATTCAACTTTGATGGAAATAAAATCCAAAAAAAAGGTTGAATACATTTATAAATGCATATTTTTTATTACATTTACATGTGCATATCGTTGCCATTATAAAGACTGAAAGACGAGCCCGTGTGTATCAGCAATAAACATGTGTATTTTTATCTAATGGTCATACTCTGGAATCCAAATTTACAATTTTTAGTTTGTCCAGTCTGGTTGAGTTTTGGCTGGGCTTTATAGAAAGAAGACTGCCCTAACAATGCATGATTGAACAAACTATCCATATCTAACGGATATGATTACTATGCAGGAAAATGTGGACATTGGTTTGGTCCCAGATATGAGCTTTTGGAGGGGTGTGGAGGACTGTAATATTAATTATATGCAGAGCAGTTACATGATAGAAGATGGGTCGAGAACTGTAGAGAACAGAGTGGAGAAAAATACAGGAGTGAGAGAAGCTCGTGTACTGAGGTACAAGGAGAAGAGGCAAACACGGCTTTTTTCTAAGAAAATACGGTATGAGGTCAGGAAGCTCAACGCAGAGAAGCGCCCACGAATGAAGGTTTACTTCTCAACCATTACTCCCATATCATTGCCTTTATGCTATTGCTTCTCCTCTAAGATAGAACTCTTTTCAGTTCGATATATTTCGAATAAGTTTGGAAATAATGGATCATGAATTTTGATTTAAAATATCAATGAATTTTTTTACATAATCAAATTTACAAATTATTATATAACATCAGGATCTGTAAAAATCTATTGTTTTTATTTGTTTTTGCAGTGGTTTCTGGATTAGATTACATTTTGGATCACACTCTGTGATCCATCATGAAAATGAAACCACTACAATAAATCGCAGCAACAATAAATGATAACGGAGTGTGATCCGAAACGTTGATGCAAAAAACACTCATGCAATTTAATCCAGAAACCACTTATAAAAACTTAATATCATTAACTATTATTTTTAATCAAATAAATTTGTTATAAAAACAATAGATGTTGCAAAACTTTACTAAATTGATCTGTATTACTTGTGTAGGGACGTTTTGTTAAGAGGTGACTTAATTGAGGAGACACCAACTACTTTTTGGAAGTCAGGAGATCTACCAATGATTACTTCCAATAATTTCAGTCTACATGAGAAATATAGAAGTAGAAATAGGAACAGGTAATAAGCATTGCCAAGGAAAATGTTTTGATATGCAATGTCAGTCAAAAGAGTTGTGATATTCCTTTCCCATGCCTTGTACCAGAGGATGATAAAATAAAAGTCAAAGAATGCCATCAGTGTTTTTCCATTCATCTAGGAATGAAATAGGGATGATCAAATGTTGCATTATTTCATTTTTTTCAGGTGGTTTGAGAGAATCATATGCTGGGGAGAAAAATAAATAGCTGGTCTTGTCAACAGATTCTTTCCATTCGGGAACATTCAATTATTTGTGTAGTTTGTCCTACTCTGTCTTTTAGATTCTTTGGTTGAATAATAAAACAAATTTTGTCTATGGGAATCTAATATTTATTTTTCATACCATCAAAATTTTGTTTATCAATATCTAATACAGAAATAAGAGGGGTGGCTTGTCTTGGAAAAGAATATCTAATATTCAGTTTAAGATAAATGATTTCTCATTTATTGGACGATGTAACAATCGAAGATTATCTCTTTTACATGATTTCTTTCTAAGCTTTTAGCATGTGTTGAGATGAAGAAATCCATGGTAGTAGAATGTTCAATGGCAAACAACAAATTTTCACAGCTGAATGATGACAATACTCTTCAATGAAGAAACCTTTAAAAATGTAAAGAATTATGAATAATCATCCCATAACACCCCAATGTTTAATTTTAAGATCGGTTTCGTAGAGGCAATTTTATGGTGGACTGAGTATCTATTACGTATTTAGAAATGTAAGAAATATCAATTTTTTGAATTCATTGGGGCGAGATTTCTGCACATGGATCTCAGGTATCTTGCAGGGCCTCATGTGGCTTCCCCTTCTGCCCTCCCAAACATGTTGATCCCCAATTCATCAGCTTAGTAGAGACAATTTTGTGGAGGTCTAAATTTATATTTATGCTGTATTTATGAATGGCGCAAAATTCAATTTCTTCAATTTTGTTGGGTGGGATTTATGTGCATAGATCCTAGGGATCTTAGGGGGGCCTCATGTCACCTCCTCTTATACCCTCCCAAATATTAGGATCCCCAATTTGTTTGTCAAGATCTTTTTTAGAAGTAACATTTGGTCTAGATTGTAGAAAGAAACTTTAAATTTGTTCGACTTTTAAAAGGAATCTCAAGGTGCCTTCATTTTTGTAGAATCTAGTAAGGGTCAATGTCTAAAGTTTCCTAATATATTTATTGATCCAACAATCCCAAAGATGAGCAACTCACTTGTGAGATAGTTTTTCAATACTCTCCCCAATATTGATTTTATGTGGTGTTCAATTGCTGCAAAGTGGATTGTTAAAGGAAATATTGAGGTTAGTACCTTGCCTAAAGACCTTTTACCTTTCAAATTTTCTTTGAATGAAGATCTATTGAGGATTTTAGTTGAGGGACCTTGGTTTCTACGCAAAACTAACCCCTCTATTAGCAAGTGGAGGTTGGGCTTCAACCCATTGACTGACCTTTATATGTTTGGCACTGACACAAGCTCATTTGTGACGTCTACCTCTTGAGTATTTGGATGAGGGTATTATTGTTGGCATAGTGAACACCTTTGGCTTCTTTCTTACTATGGATAAGGTCACTAAAGATGCTAGATTTTGTGTTAATGTGGAGATAAACAAAGCGCTCCCCACCTCCATCATACTTGAATCAAAATTTTAAAAAATGGAGGGTATAAAAGTACAAAGTTGTGTCATACTTTTGGTAAACTTATCAACACAAGTGAATTTAAACATTTCTAATTAAAAATCAATTTTGGTTAAACATATGATTTCACTAGATTCATTCTAACTAAGCTAGATATGGGCCATACCTTTTCAAGTAAAAGTGTACATTAAATGCATATGTAGCATTACTTTGGGCCCAATTTACCAAAAAAATAAAATCATTAAAAAAGTGATATTTCAAGAATTTCTACTCATGTAAATAATATTTTTTTAAATATATAAAAATGCTCTTTTATAGATATGTAAACTTGTAGTTTTCAAAAATATAATTTTTTAGTTCAGTTTAATTATTGTTTTATTTTTGTTATTAACTTTTACTAAAATTAGGTCATCAACACAAAAATATAAGGTTGATTATCTTGTAAAGAAAAATGCTAAAGGTTATGTAAAAAAATGACTCATTAGAGAAAAGATTCTATGTCAAGATGATATACCTTTTTTTTCTATTTCAAATAAATAGTTTATACAAATAGTGAAGTTCTATGAAAATAATTGTGGTTTTAGTACATGCAAGGGTAAGTGCACCAAGATGGTTCCCAAAAAGGGGATTTAAGTGGACAATTTTTTTCTGAAATCAGGAAATACTGACCTTGGATGTGAAATTGAAGATAGTTACACTCAAAATTTTGAGATGGAACAAAAACAAGGATCGAAGTGCTCCGAGTCTACTTTCTATAATTCTAATTTATTTTTAAAATGGTTGAAATTAAGGGGTTCAAAAGAGGGACGTACACACATTGGTATTGTTTTTGTAAGAAAAACATAACATAGCAACTCTTGTACGACCCTCGTACTGTGAACTTTTTTTTAGTATTTTTAAAATCGCAGTGAACAGAAGTTAGCTAACAATATCTAGTTGATGCACGATTTTTCTGATAATTTTTTAATGAATATTTGATTTTTTACTAATTTTTGAAGTGGACACTTCCTGAAAAACATAATTTTGGCCGTGCTACCCCTACAAATTTTGGAAACTAATTGAATTTTTAATTTTTAAAAAAATTTGTAGAATGGAGTCTAGTTTCTAAAAATGTAATTTATTTGAAAATTCGATGAACAATTAATTTATAATGAAAAAAATACCAAACACTGCTTTTTGACAAAAAAAAGACATACAAATAAAAGAAATTATGGATGAAAGGCTTCACATTTTTAGAAAGTGAAAAAAATTATATCATTGGATAGCTAAGAGAGAACCCAACATTACCCATGTGTTCGATTTTTTCAATATTGAACCACGTGCAATCCTGACAGTGAGCACGAACTCGATTATGTGAAATAGGGCAATTTTTTAAAACACGTCTCTAGTCATTGGGAATGCCCTCCAAGCCTTTGGGTTGGTATTCCAAGGCAAATACCAATCCTAAGGCTCGAGAATTCCCAAATCAAGATATAACGCGAGCGCGCTATAATGCGCTCGCGTTATATCTCAGTTTTGACATGGTTCTTGATTTTGCAGGAAACATGTCAACTAAGACATAACGCGAGCACGTTATAATGCACTCGCGTTATGTCCTCCTTTATGTTAAATGCCAATATATTGAATGTATGTTGATAAATTTGTATGTTTGTATGTACATGTATGCTTGTATGTCATGTATGTATGCATGCATACATGTATGTATGCATGTATGCATGCTTGTATGTATGTGCATATGCCTGCATGTATCAATGCATGTATATTGTATGTATGCATGTATGTATGTAAGATTGTATCTACACATGTATGTATGTATGCTTGTATGGATATAGGATTGTATGTACATATGTATTATGCTTGTATGTATGTATTTACGTGTGTCTTTAGAGGGAGGGAGAATTTAGAGAGAGAGAGAGTTTGGAGAGATGGAGAGGGGGTGGAAGTGAGAGTTTAAGAGAGAGGGGGTGGGGGAGAAGGGGTTGGAGTGAGAGGGACTTAGCTAGGTAGGTTGGGAGGGATAGAGCAAGGGAGAGAGAGAGAGGGGGGTGGGAGAGAGAGAGAATTGAGAGAGAGGGAGAGACAGAGAGACAGAAAGAAAGAGAGAGTTATGTAGGTAGGGTGCCAAAGGGAGAGACTTGAGAGTGTGAGGGGGGTGAGAGGGAGAGACTTGAGAGATAGGTAGTGAGAGGGAGTGTGAGTGAGAGACCTGAGAGAGGGAGAGGGTGTGGAAGGGAGTGACCTGATAGAGGTAGAGTAAGAGGGGGGTAGAGTGAGAGGGACTTATCTAGGTAGGGTGGGAGGGATAGATAGAGAGAGGGGAGAGAGACAAAGAGAGAGTTACCTAGGTAGGTTGTCAGAGGGACAGACCTGGGAGTGAGAGGGGGTGCGAGGGAGAGATATGAGAGAGAGGGAGAGAGAGGGAGTGGGAGAGAGTGGGATAGAGTGGGAGGGACATAGAGAGAGATGGACAGAGGGAGAGAGAGAGAGAGAGGGTGATAGGGATTGAATGAACGAGAGGTGTGCAGAAAGAGGGAGATGGTAGATAGAGACAATTAGAGAGGGTAGGAGGGAGGGAGTGAGGGAGAGGTGAGATTTATAGATAGAGAGAAAGTGATAGGGGTTGAGGGTATAGGGTTGAGGGATTAGGGTGGAGGACCTATAGGGTTGATGGTTTCTAGGGTATTAGGGTTTAAGGTTTGAGGGTTGAGGGAATAGGGTCGATGGTAGAGGGTATTTGGTTGAGGGTATAGGGTAGAAGGTTTAAGGGTTTAGGGTTGAAGGGTTTAGAGTTAACGGTTTACTTGGTTGAGGGTAGAGGGTTTAGGGTATAGGTTTGAGGGTATATGGTTGAAGGATTAGGTTCAAGGTCCAATGTAAGGGGTAGA
>CM021102.1:473383727-473635210 GCA_007115665.2 Sequoiadendron giganteum | reverse complement strand
GGGATTAGGGTTTAATGGTTGAGGGTTGATGGATTAAGAGGGTATAGGGGTTGAGGGATTAGGGTTGAGGGTTGAGGGATTAAGAGGGTATAGAGGTTGAGGGATTGGGGTTTAAAGGTTGAGGGTTGAAGGATTAAGAGGCTATAGGGCTTGAGGGATTAGGGTATAAGGGTTGAGGGTTGAGGGTTGAGGGATTAAGAGGCTATAGAGGTTGAGGGATTAGGGTTTAAGGGTTGAGGGTTGAGGGATTAGGGTTTAAGGGTTGAGGGTTGAGGTATTAAGAGGCTATAGGGGTTGAGGGATTAGGGTTTAATGGTTGAGGGTTGAGGGATTAATAGGGTATAAGGGTTGAGGGGTTAGGGTTTAAGGGTTGACGGTTGACGGTTGAGGGATTAGGGTTTAAGGGTTGAGGGTTGAGGGTTCATGGATTAAGAGGGTATAGGGGTTGAGGGATTAAGAGGGTATAGGTGTATGCATCTCTCCCACTATCTCCATCTACCCTATATCTTTTAACCATTTGAACCCTTAACCCTTAAATCCTTAACTCTTAACCCTCTACCCTCTATCTCTCTCAGTCTGTCTCTCCCTCCCTCTATATCTCCATCTCTCCCACTATCTCTTTCTCCCCCTCCCCCTCTCCATCCCTCTCTCCCTCTCTCTCCCTCTTTCTCTCTCACTCTCTCTTTCTCCCACTCTCCCCCTCTCTCCCTCCCACTCTATCTCTCTCCCACTCTCCCCTTCTCCCACTCTCCCACTCTCTCCCACTCTCTCTTTCTCCCACTCCCCCTCTCTCTCATCTCCACTATCCAACCATCTATTCTCCTCCCTCTCTCCCTCTCCCTCCCTCTCTCCCTCTCCCTCTCTCCCACTCCTCCCCTTCCTCTCCTCATTTCTCTCCCTCTCTCTTTCTCCCACTCTCCCCCTCTCTCCCTCCCACTCCATCTTTCTCCCACTCTCTCCTTCTCCCACTCTCCACTCTTTCTTTCTCCCACTCTCCCCATCTCTCCCTCCCTATCTATCTCAATCTCTCCCACTATCTCTTTCTCCCCCTCTCCCTCTCCCTTCTCCCTCCTTGCCTCCCTCCCTCTCTCTCCCTCTTTCTCTCACACTCTCTCTTTCTCCCACTCTCTCTTTCTCTCCCACTCTCCCTCTACCTCTCTCTCTCTCTCTCTCACACACACACACACTCACCTCTATCTCCTCTACTAAAAGGGTTCGTGGGAGAGATATAGAATTAGGATAGAGGGTATAGACAAAGAGGGAGAAAATACATATATTAAGAAAACCATATTTCATATAACGCTTGCACGTTTTGAAGAAGTAGAGATGTTTCCGTTTTAGCAATAAATAACATGCTCGTGTTATAACGCGAACGCGTTTTGTATTCCACTAAAAACAGTAAAAAAAACTCAATATACTCATGATGTCAAGGCCCACAGTCTCCATATTCTCCTGGTTTTGTGCGTGCTCTAACAAAAAGTAGCTTTTTGATGATGTTGTGAAGTGTGCAAGCATGTTTTTCACATTCCACCACCTTTTCCATGATATTTCTACCACCTTTGCATGAAATAACAGAGTTTCCACATTGAAAGACATATAATATCAATTGAAGTTTGAATTCCTTTGAAAATTGATATACAATTGAAGTTTGGAGGGGAACAGGCTTTTGAACAAGTCAAATTGTTGTGGAGTTTGAAGAAAGAAGAAGCTAAGGCTGCATAATTGGGTTGAACTCCTCCATTTGAAAGTCTGGTTTTTTAGGTATGTGAATTCTTTACACATTTTCTTTCATTCTATTATGGCTTCCTCTCATTTTTTTTATTTTTCATATTCCATGTTGATCATTGTTTATTTGTCATTATAACCTTACGTTGTCAATGCACATTTTAAATTACACAATTATATACACTTTCCAATTACCATTTTAAACCCGATGCAGAGAATCTACCAGGATCCACAAATCATCATGGGTACT
This sequence comes from Sequoiadendron giganteum, assembly GCA_007115665.2. NCBI lineage: Eukaryota > Viridiplantae > Streptophyta > Pinopsida > Cupressales > Cupressaceae > Sequoiadendron > Sequoiadendron giganteum. The sequence continues at coordinate 473,633,235 of CM021102.1, read as the reverse complement.
TCTGACCCTAATTTAAATTGAAGAAGATCAACCAACAAACTCAATCATATTTTCATCAAAATCCTTCAATTTCACTTGATTTCATATTTCCACAAAACATTAGAACTTAGTTTCAACTCTTTGTCAGACTCAAAAATAGATAAACCATCATAAAATTGATTGTAACATGGCATAAAACTGATTAGAAACTCAAAACCATTCAATTCATTCATGATTCACTAATTCAAGAACTCAATGTTGCAACTTACATGGCAAAATAAAAACAAATCATGGAAGGTAACTACCAACCTTTATCTAAACATCCAAGACACTATAATTAGCACATGTTATTGATTGAAATAAACCAAATACACATTCCAAATATCTCACCAAAATTCATCCTTTGAGCATGCTTCCCCTAGCAGTATTCCAAACCCGTGGTGCAAGGGCACCTACAACCATGTTTCAAAATCTACTTTGGTGACAATATGTCTTAAGGTCTTTGGGTGAGTTCAATATTTTTTAGATGTTTTTTCATAGATTTTATTGAAAATAAGGTCTAAATAGACCAATCTTTCATGTATTTAAGGATTTTGTGAGTTTGGTGATCAAATGTGCAAGTATGCACTCTTGCTTCAAAAAATTCTCAATTTTTCCATATAATCTTTGAAGGAAAATTATTCAAATTGTAAATGGAAGTGCAAGACAAGAGTCTATAAGTTGTATTAGGGATGAAATAAAGGTTTTTGAGTGGTCTTAAGTGTCTTGGACAACAAAGTTGCATAATGTTGCTTATTTAGCAAAAGTTGTCAATGTTAGCAATTTTTAAGACAAATGAAGGTCTTGGTAGTTAACAGGTGGTTATAGGTTGGTTATGGATATGGATCAGTTGGATAAGGGCCTAAAATTTTATTTTAAAACCTGGTATGGCCTCGTTCAAGAGGTTGGTGGAGTTTGAATAAGAAAAAAACTTGCATTTACACTATTTTTCTGAAGATCTCACTGCTTTTTGTGTATTTGCAGACCCTGTACGGGTTGTATAGGCTTAGTAATGATGTGAAATTGATATTATTCCATAAAGGAATTTTCATACTTTAATTTGGCTCCCTTTGAAGAGGTTTTCATTGAACTTTGTGCTTGGAATTCATAAATTTCTAAAAATTTGGTTCTTGGACAATCAAGGGTTTGAGGGCAATTTAATCTCTTATATGGAATCCCACCTATTGTGCTCTCTGACTCGATGGAGTGACCATGTAGGATTTACTTAGTATTTTCATAGGAGTAGAGAAGAACAAGTTTTAAGTTTCCTCACGAATGATGTTGGTTTAAGGGGAAATACCCTATCTCATAGAAAACAATGGTGCAGACCTAAGAAAGAGGGGTGCAGCATTGCCAAAGGGAATATGAGGGTTCCTTAAGCTTGGGGGGACCTATATAGAGGTGTATGGGTAGTTGGCTTGAATTGGGCAGTTCTGGAAGGTAAAGTTTCAGTAAGGAGGCCTAAAAACCCTTGTTTCCTAGGTTCTAGAGAGGGTTTTGAAATTTGTTGATGGAATGAGTACTTGGGGTCCTCGAACCTTGATAATTGTTAGTTTTGAAACCTAATACAAGACTTTTTTCAGTCATGGAGGCCTGGTGGTGGGTTCTTGAGGGGGTCCCTTTGTAAAATTGGCTAATTTGGGCCCTAAAACAGTGAAATTTGTCATTTAGTGTCTTAAAAGAGTAATATGTGGATTTTTTATATGTCTCATACCACTGAAATGGATATTTATATCAATGATTTTTTTGATAGGTGTTTTGGGAGGTTTGTGAGAAAAATCCCTAAAACTGGTTTGTGAAGCCTACAAGGCAATTTCGGGTCAAAAGGGGCTTTTAGAAGAGTTTGTTTGATCTTTTTTTTTGTAGGTGGTTGAATTTCAAGATGTTGACATCTTAAAGGTGTTGAAACTCTTTTCCTGCATCAAATTTCAATTCAGAGTCATGGTTGATAGGTAACCCTCTTGTCTTGTTGAGTCAATTGAAGGTTGATGTCTTGGTTGGCATATTTTAGAGAAGTTGTGTCAATTTATATCTTGGGTTTCCACCACTCTGCATCAACCCGATTCTAGGCACACAACATACATCAAAACCAGGGGTGACTTCTTTGGACTATGTTTGACTTCCAATAAGCCTACCTAGTAAAAGGCTTCCTAATTACCCCAAATTTGCAAAGGAAGTACCTTTTAAAGGTGAGGTTTCCACTCAAACACTGAGAATATTCAATTTTCATGATACCAAACCACCAATTTCATGATAACTTTTCCCACATAAGGTCATTACCCTACTGTCCCAAGAAACCCTCCAAAACACAAGCAAAAACAAGGGTTTTCAAGGATTTCACAACTCTGAGCCTCAACCATTCCTCCCAAGGGTCCAAACACCTTCCAATACCTCTAAAAAAACTTATCAAACACTCACAATGCCATTACACTCATTAGTTTTCAGAATCACCATCATGGTTATTCACTTTCGCATAGAAATGTGCTCTAGCCAGCCTAGTGCATCACTCCATCGACCAAACCCATGCTCTTCAAGACTCCCAAACAAATTTTACATGTACATTATTATTTTACACACCAATCAACCAAGTTACAGATCCATCACAATGGGTGGATTGGTGAAAATCAATACATTATAGACTCAAACCCTTACACTGTCAAAACAGGGAAAACTTGGAGAAATGACTGAAAATCTCTTCTAAATTGGTATTAAGACACCAAATATTATTCAAGTGAAGATAAATTCATCCATCAATTATCTCCCAAACCTTCAAGGCATCACAACCTTGTACAGGTCCGTACATAGAGAAAGAACACATAAAAATCACAAAAATCAGAGAATTCCTTTATTTTATTTTATTCAAATCTTGAAGAGCAGCCTCAATTCGAGAATTTACATGATATTTATCTTATTTCCCTTCAAAATCAACTCCCCCAATGTATCTAACTATTTTTGTAACTTCTTAACTAACTTATCTCTTCACAACTTTGCCAAAAACTGCAATTTTTTGCAAATGTCAAGCCAAATCTCCCCCCTAAACACCTAGAATGACTCAAAAGAAATAAATGCATATTAAGAGTGGTCTCATAGACCTTATTTAACATAGATCATTATCTTAGACTCAAAAACAACAAGAACCTTACTTTTACCCATCTTCACATGCACCAAAAACCCTCTTTTTTACCCATGTTAGGTTAACTCTTGTACATGATGATTGTAAGTATTATTTAAATGAAGCCTTGAATGACATATATTTTTCAATTAACTTGAATGGATACATTTTTTAGGAACTAATATTCATCTCATTACCATGGTACAGATAAAATTATCTGCCATGTCAAAGAAAAAGACAAAGAGGAAACTAACAGATGAAGAGAACGAAACCTTCAAAGAAAAGGAGAGAGTTCGGGTGGTGACATATCGTGAAAAAAAGAAATTGGAAACGATTGAAGAAAACAAGCCAATTGAAGAGGAACCTCAAATGTCAAAAAAAGAACGAGAATTGGCAGCACAAAAGGCATGAATGTGAAAGCATCGTCGTAAGACAGATTCATATATTGTAGTTGGAGACACACCCTCTATGACAAGTGGATATGAAGGGACACCATTAAGCGGAAGAAAATATGGAGGGATTACCACAAGTGAATATGGACAGACACCATCTACTAAAAGTGAATATGGAGGGACACCATCTACCGTAAGTGAATATTGTTGGACACCATCCAACACATCTCAGGTTGAGAGTACATCATCACTTGGATTTGACGAAGAAGGTATGCCATCATCCCCACATGAACCTCAAGGTATGTCTTCTTCTCCACCCTCGATCGAAGGTACGCAATCTTGCCCACCTCAATTAAATATTGATTAAATTCCTAATGTTGAGATGTATGTACCTAGGAGAACACCATCTAGAATTTTGTATAGAAAGCCAAAGTATTTGATTAATATTGATGATGATATTTTGCAGCACATGGAAGGAAAGATTTCGACACGCACTTGTAGAAGATATGCTGATAATATTTGGGAATGATTCTTTGAAAGGATAAATGAGACCACAAGATGTCAACTATTTGTTGAAATGATGCAGGGTGTAAAGTATAGGAACATCATCAAGACTCTTGGGTTGAGAACATAGAATGCATCGAGTGAAGACACTATTGTGAAGAATCTAATGGATGCTTATGAGAGTGTGGGTAAGACCTCACACTCAAAGGATAGTAATGTCACCCAACGTGTCATTACATTGACTTTGGTAAGCCGTCAAATAAAGAGATCTCATCTCATTAGAAAGACGAGTGAACAAACAGGAATTAGTAGAATTTTTTTATCAAGAGCCATTCAAAGGCGGCAAAGAATTGAGGGCACTAATTCAAATGAATTATGGGCATTCTTGATGAGACTGTCACAAAAAGATAAAGAAGATGTCAAACCCTTGAGAATACTAATTGAAGAGTATTGGAAGAATAACACAAGGCCATCTCTGAATCAAAGGGATGTGGTAAGAAGGAGAATCGGTAGTCAGAATTGTGAGCCACATCTAAAGCATTTTTTGGATATGACTCAAACCCGATTTTTTCAAAAATTTGAAAATGATTATCCTCAAATTAGTATTTCTCAAAGATTTTTTGAAATGCTTAAACCTTTTTATGTCAAGATAAATCACACATGCACTACTTGTTGTTGTAGACTACATATTGAATTTTCTAACCATTATGATGTTTATCGTTCTATATTTTTAGATTTGCATACTAATGATGTTTTACAGGATTGTGGCATAGAAGCCCCACAAAAATCTTCAAGAGATTTCTTATCAAAAAAATTATGTGAAATAGAGGATGGCCAAATATTCTATAGGACAACATGCTTGGATGGTTCATGCGAGCGTTGCAATGTCTTCCAGTGTATGCTAGTATGTCAACATATGGAAAGCACAGATGAGGTGGGACATAAACTCGTAGAGTTCAGGAAGTATAAAATAGTGGCATATGCTACAAAAGATGGGTCTCAAGAAAAAAGGTGTGATTTGGTTATTGAGAAGATTCTAGTGTACCAGTTTATGTCCATGTTTCATGACAATATATTGTTGGAGTATGCAATGCATACCCATAGAGCCCAATGGTTGGACACACAATTAAAGCTATGCAAGGACACCTTTCCAATTGGAAGCATAGTATCAGTGGTTGACTTTGTGGAGAACTACACTCTACAACCACAATGTGAGGTGCAGTCATAGTATTACAACTCCACATAGGTTTTGATATTTGTGCACATAGCATTCATTCATGCATCTGATAGTACAGATGACCAAAGGAAGGTATTGAGGGAGTACCACTTTTACATTAATGATGATCACACACATCTATAGAGTTCGTGCAAGGTTGCTTCTAGATATTCTACAGTGGTTTGGCTAAGAGGGGCATAAAATACAACCAACATATAATATGGTTTGATAACTGTGCAACACAGTTCAAGAACTCGCACATGTTTTACTAGTTGTGCAGGATGCATGTCATTATAGGTGTTCAACATATGTATAACTTTTGTGAGGTCGGACATGGAAAGGGGGAGCATGATGGTGCAGGAGCATGCATGAAAAGAGCATTAGCATGAGAAGAGTTAAAGTATAAAGACAATGCAAAGTTTACAGATGCAAAATCAATCGTCGAGTGGTGTAATCCTTCGATGGGTCTAGGTAATGAAGGTACATCTTCAGTTCATATATTTTTTTGGTTGATGGATGATACTAACATTGCACCATATGAAGACTGTTGTACACTAACAAGATCGAGTGAGGTACATTCTTTCCTTAGTCCAAATGTAGGTTCATGGAGTATCAGTACATGAAAGATGGCATGCTTTTGTTCTTCATGTACAATGCAAGCCTAGAATGATTGTGAGTCAGGGGAGTGGATTGGAAAATGGTTGACAAGTTATCTTAGCCCACTTCACATGTATCGCCCTCTAATGGAATTGTAACTGATACAAATGGAATCATCGGTCAACTTTTACCATGTATCAAATCTAGTTCAACCAGATGATATATCTACTTGCTTAGTTGTTGAAATTCCATATCGTTATATTCGTAATGTTGACAAATTTCAAGAGATTTTCTACACATATCAATGGAGGGCATGCTTATGCAGTTATTGCAGATGAAGACAATGAAGAGGGAACAAACTATTACTTGTGTCATTGTGTTGAGGCCAAAAATAAATTGGAGGCCCACAATTATAGATGGAGAAAACATTGAATACCCTACAGGCTCAGTTGGGGTTACTGGGACGTGGCTTAGAAGGTACCCACATTTGACTGTAAACATTGGTTATTTCAGGACTTTGACACACAGTGTAAGATTATTCATTACTCGAACCTTGTCATGGCATCCAATGTTCATTTGAACAAATATGGGGGTAGACCTTTGAACAAGACCTTGTGGAAGGTCTATGAGTCTGACCACGAGGCAATACTTGACACAATAAAAAGTAGAGCAAACCCAAATGGTTCATTGGATTAATTTGTAAGTATATGCAAGTTGGTTCTTATTAATTTATACTTGTATGCACATTAATTTGTTTGATGCCAATTCTATCATTTTCTTTTACTTTTCCTATTTGTAAGTAACATACAAAATAGTGATTGGTGTCCCCTTGCAAAGAATACAGATATATGAGCCATCCAAGAGAATGTCAGCCAAAAATGCAATGCAACATCCTTATTTTGATGATCTTTACAAATCTCAGTCATGATTTTAAGCCAATAGAAAAGTGTGTGCAAAGCTTGGTGAGGGAATCTCAAGTTATTCATTTGAAGTTAACCTTATCATGAGAAGCTATGATGTAGACATTATAAGAGCATCTGAAATTTCAACTTACTCTATTCATGAGAGGTGTTGTGTGCAATAGGTATGTTGGAATTCCCAGTGAAGATGTATGACCACGAGTGACTAAGTTGTGAGACCTGCATGCGTATCTGTAAGTGCCTTCCATCTATTTTTATTTTATTTCCATTTTGGATGCTCTTTTTTTCTCTCTTTTACTTTGCGTATTTGTAAGTAAACTACTAAAAATTGATTGATCTCTCATTGCAAAAAATGTTGATTTATGAGCCATCAAAGAGAATCTCAACCAAAAAAGCAATGAAACATCCTTATTTTGATGATATTGAAAAATCTCAATTTTTATTTCAATCCATTATAAAAAAGAGTTTGTGAAGCTTAGCAAGGGAATCTCAAGTTACTCAATTGAAGTTAACCTCATAATGAGCACCTATGATGTAGACATTTAAAGAGAATCTCAAATGTATGAGTGACATTGTAAAAGATCTGTGAGAATGAAGTACCTAAGACATTGTAATGATATTTGCTTACATAATGAGATTTACTCAAATACTATAATTTTGGAGTTCATGCTTGGTGCAGTAGCACTTTGTTCTGTAAATGCTTTCAATAGGCAGATTTACAAAATTTGAATTTTGGAATGTAAACAATGTGAAAAAGGTCATGTAAAGGTTATATGTAATGTATTCAAAGTCTCAAAGAGGTCATTAGGTGATTAGAGAAGTTATAAAAAGCATGTAAGGTCGAACAAAACAAAGATCTTCTGTATTTTTCAATATTTACAATCAATAAAGTCCCTATTTTAGTGATTTTATGAGTTTTTCCAGTTGTTAATTAACTTGTATGACCTATATAGTAGTTTAAGGACTTGAATCTTGTTTTTTAAGATAGAATAGTGAAGTATCTTTCATTTGAATCTATTTAGGAGGGTATCCATTGAGTTTATCATTAGTTTGAACTGATTTTTCTCAACTTGATCTGTAAACCAATAATGACTACTCCACCAAATTTGATAGTTTAGATCAGTTTCCAATAAGTTAGTATTAGGATTTTTTAGGTGTGTGAGTGTTTATTTGTGCAGGGGAATTCAAGAAACAAAGGTGGAGTTGCTACTAAAGGGTTTTATGATGAATTTTCAAGTGAAAAGAGTGGCTCCAAGTGGTGTTTTGAGGAAATCTTCTCAAATGACTTCACAAACAAATGATTGATCTAGATAACTATTATTGAGTTACAACACATACTTCAAAATCAACAGTGACTATCTTGGAACATGTCCATCAAAAATGACCTTCTTCAATGTCCTCATTAGGCTAACTAGGCCTAATTTACAAAGGAACATACCTGTAAACATTCAAGAACCCCCTTACCTTGTTGGGGCAGCAATTATCATGTATCCAAACCCTCAGATCCGCAATTTTTCTTAGGAAAAATTCAGTCCACCATGCCAAACCAAAACCCTTATTTTATGCTAGTATAAGGAGGGTTTATTGAAAGGAATGGTTCCACACCTTACCAGAACATGCCACCACCTCATACCTTCTTAAAATCATCTGCACAAACTCAAATGACAATCAACCAACCTCTACATGCAATATTTTATCAAACCCTAGGGTGAAACCTCATTTTTCATGCCCTTTTCCATCAAAATCTACAGGGGCAGCAACACAAACCCCATAAAAATTATTCCCTTTCACTTATAAAATTTATCGTCTAATCCTATAGGATAGCATTGGGCCCCTCTACAAAAACCTTTCTCGATTTTGGCTATCTCGGAGTGATTTTCTCGTGGCAGTGAATTTTCACTTGATGGAAAAAGTGTCAAATTCAAGCTGTACAAAGTTGCAAAGTGGTGCAACTTTCTCTCTGCAACTCGTGTGACCAAAATAACTACTCTAACGCATCGAAATAGGTATGTTTACACTAGGAATGGTCTTGTTTCACATCGAAAAATGCGGAATCGCTCTAAGCTACGTTCCACCGGATCGATCCCTTAAGGGTCTAAAGTGCAAAATGGCTGCAAACTTCAACATGCTATTACTTGGATACCGTGATGCTTAGAAAATTCTCATCTGATCCTATAGGATTGTGTTGAGACCCTCTACAAAAACCTCTCTCGGTTTTTGCTATCTTGGAGTGGCTTTCTCGTGGCGGCGGATTTTCACTTGATGGAAAAAGCATCAAATGCAAGCAGTGAAAAGTTGCAAAGTGGTGCAACTTTCATTCTGTAACTCGTGTGACAAAGCGAACTATTCCAAAATGTACGAATGGGTATTTTTATGCTAGGCATGGTCCTCTTTCACCCTGAAACACACGGAATCACTCCGAGCTATGTTCCATCGGATCAATCCCTTAAGGGTCCAAAGTGCAAAATGGCTGCAAACTTCATCATGCTATTACTCAGATACCGTGATGCTTAGAAACTTATCATATGATCCTACAAGATCATGTTGGGCCCCTCTACAAAAATATCTCTCAGTTTTGGCTATCACGGAGTGGTTTTCCCGTGGCAGCAGATTTTCACTTGATGGAAAAATTGTCAAATTCAAGTTGTGCAAAGTTGCAAAGTGGTGCAACTTTCACTTTGCAACTCATGTGACCAAGTGGACTGTTCCAATGCGTCTAAATAGGTATTTTTACACTAGGCATGGTTCTCTTTTGCATCGAAACACGGGAAATCGCTCTGGGCTATGTTCCACTGGATCGATCCCTTAAGGATCCAAAGTGCAAAATGGCTGCAAACTTCAACATGCTATTACTCGGATACCATGATGCTTAGAAACTTCTCCTCTAATCCTACAAGATCACGTTGGGCCCCTCTACAAAAACCCCTCTCAGTTTTGGCTATCTCGGAGTGGTATTCCCATGGCGGCAGATTTTCACTTGATGAAAAAAGTGTCAAATTCAAGTTGTGCAAAGTTGCAAAGTGTTGCAAATTTCTCTCTGCAACTTGTGTGACCAAAATAACTACTCCAATGTGTCTGAATAGGTATTTTTATGCTAGGCATGGTCTTGTTTCACACCGAAACACACGGAATCGCCCCGAGCTATGTTCCACCAGATCGATCCCTTAAGGGTCCAAAGTGTAAAATGGATGCAAACTTTAACATGCTATTACTCAAATACCATGATGCTTAGAAACTTATTGTCTAATCCTATAGGATCATGTTGGGTCCCTCTACAAAAACCTCTCTCAGTTTCTTCTATCTCAGAGTGGTTTTCCCATGGCAGCGAATTTTCAGTTGATGGAAAAAGCATCAAATGCAAGCAATGCAAAGTTGCAAAGTGGTGCAACTTTTGATCTACAACTCGTGTGACCAAGTAGACTGTTCCAATGCATCTGAATAGGTATGTTTACACTAGGAATGGTCCTCTTTTGCACCCAAACATGCAAAATCGCTCTAATTTACGTTCCATCGGATTGATCCCTTAAGGGTCCAAAGTGCAAAATGGCTACAAACTTCAGCATTCTATTACTCAGATACTGTGATTCTTAGAAAATTCTCATTTAATCCAACATGATCGCGTTGGACCCCTCTACAAAAACCTCCCTCGGTTCTGGCTATCTCAGAGTGGTTTTCCTGTGGCAGTGGATTTTCTCTTGATGGAAAAAGTGTCAAATTCAAGCTGTGCAAAGTTGCAAAGTGGTGCAACTTTCGCTCTGCAACTCATGTGACCAAGAGGACTGTTCCAACACATCTAAATAGGTATTTTTACGCTAAGAATCATCTTGTTTCACACCAAAACACACATAATTGCTCCGAGCTATGTTCCACCGGATCGATCCCTTAAGGGTCCAAAGTGCAAAATGTCTGCAAACTTCAAAATGCTATTACTCGAATACCATGATGCTTAGAACCTTATCGTCTAATCTTACAGGATCACGTTGGGGCCCTCTAAAAAAACCTCTCTCAGTTTTGGCTATCTCGTAGTGGTTTTCCCGTGGCAGCGAATTTTTGCTTGATGGAAAAAGTGTCAAATTCAAGTTGTGCAAAGTTGCAAAGTGGTGTAACTTTCATTTTGCAATTTGTGTGACCAAACTAACTGCTCCAATGCATCCCAATAGGTAGGTTTATGCTAGGCATGGTCCTCTTTCGCACCCAAACACGTGGAATTGATCTGAATTGCATTCAACTGGATTGATCCCTTATGATGGCATGCAAAACAATGGAAAAGAGAAACATACAAACGACAATTGAGAAGTTTGAGTAGTCCACACAAAAAATGTATGATCATTGGTGCAAAGCACCTTGTTCCTCCATTTGATGAAGAAGGTCTAGCTCAGTGGTTTTAGTGATTATCTGATGGTGAATAGGTTGTTGTGGGTAATTTGAGAATGCTTTGTCTTGAATAAGGTCAATTAAGACCATTAGGTATGTTTTAGGGTGACTTTTGGGTATAGTGATAAAAAATGTGAAAATTTCAATCTTGCACTTGAAGTTGTCTTTGTAGCCTTTGAAGGAAAATTTATGAATTTGTATATGAGTGTGAAAGAATGGAGTTTTGTTGATGTAATAAGGCTATTTATAAGCCATTTGTGTGGGTTTAGAGGTCATTAGATGTAGTCATTAGGTTGGAGGAGTCTAAAGTTGCAAATTTGTAAGTTGCGTAAATCAACAAATGTTAAATGCAACGGTTACTTGTTTTGAAAGTTGGTTTTTAGTTAGTTGAGGGCATGGATTAGTTAGAGAAGGGTGTAAACCACTATGTAAAACCTTGAGAAGCTCGAATGGAGGTTGTTGATGAAATTTTGGAGAAGATCTAATAAGAATTATTCACACTGTTCTCTATTTTTTAGATTTTTGATACAAACTTGTTGATCTCGTACTTGGTACAACTTGCAGCTTTCCTGTACGGTCCCAAGGATGACATGGATTGAAAGAGGGCTGAGTTGGATTTCTTTTGGCAGTGGTTTGGTGCAAAACCATAAAGGAATAGGAGAGTTCTTATCGTTGAGTCAAGTGAATGTTGGAGTCTTAGTGGGCATATTTGAGAGAAGCTATGTCAAATCACAACTTGGTTGAGCCACTCCGCATCACCAATGGTGCTTTGCAATTCGAAGAGTGATTGAGAGCATGTTGCTTTGTTAAATAGACCTATTTGGGGGTCTAGGACAACGTTGAGTCCATTTCTTATCTGTATTATTAATTATAACTTGCTTTCTCCCGAGTCCATTTCGTATATAATAAATAATATTGCAAAAAGTTGACATATAAATCTTTCGATAGTGACGCATCAAGAACATATTGAAATATTTTTATGAATCATTTCATGGAATACCAATTGAAAACTTTTTTTTTTCTTTTAGATAAATTTGTTTAGCATCAATCAATTAATATTCAAGACAAACCATGAAGGACAACAATGATCAATGCTAGGGCTAACCAATTAATAATTATACACGTGAATAATTCAAGCATGCACATGTCAATAAGGGAAGCACAAGTACTCAAAAACACGTAAGCCATAAAGTATACATTCAAACACACGTAAGTCACAAAGTATACACGTAAGTTGTAAAGTATACACTTGAATACACGTAACTCATGTCTATTGAACCATCAATTTAGAATGCAAATATGGACACCATCGATAAAAGATATTTGTATTAACCAAATAGCCATGTAGGCATACATCATTATATGTCGATATAAATATCAAATATATGTACAAAATAGCCATATAGGCTTACGAGAATCCCATATAGGTATACAATGTCAAATATGTCCAATACAAAATATGTACAAAACTGCCATGTAGGCATACAACAAAGGGCTCTGGAATCAAAAGTCATTTCTCTTCATGCTCTGCAAATAAAATCTTTCCCTTTGCTTTTCAATTGGATGGCGATAGGTCTATCACTCATTTCTACTGCGCTCGAGGAGTGCTCCTGCTCCTCCTCCTAGTGTTTAGTTCATGGTGAAGTTTTAACTGTTACAATAAGAAGTAAAGATATGAATACATAAAAATTACATTATAAAAAATGATATATTTGACAAAATAATCACTTACCGCCATCTCATGATCACTGTCCATGAGGGATATATTCTCACACCCATGCTCAGGTGTGCTCAAGCCCTATATAAACCATACAAATGGAAATTAAACTACGTGAATCAATAATGGCTTGATTTTTCACTAACTAACATCTATAACAACAAATGTAAATGTAAATTTACTAATTTGCCTCATACCTCCCCTGTCAAAGCCATCAAGGATTGTATAGAAGATGACACACCAATCTCCATTTCCCTCATCACATTCAGAGGTGTTTCGACTTGCAACATCTGAAAATAAAACAATAAATTATTCAACATAATCAACGATGTGCATATAAACTACACAAATCTATTAAGTACAATTCATTAGTTAAACTCTTTATTCTATTACCTCTGTGTAGGTTTGAGTAAATCCACCACCATTGGGAAGTGTTCCATCGAAACCTCTAATATTAGTCTGTTCAACATCCGAAATCGTATATTAAATTACCATTCATAAAATAATGCTATTAACATGCGATAAATTTATAATTTTTTACTAGTTACATACCCCAACGATAGGTGTACTACAAAAATAAGTAGGTGGGGGGCCGGTGTATCTAGTATCAACATTGCGACCCTGCAATTTTGTTAAAATCATAAAACATTTTTAGTTAATCTTGCATTTCAAAATCAAAATTTAATATATTAAATTCAATGAACATGCACTAACTTTTACCTGACTATCAATGCCATATGCCTCATGGAAAATGTTAGTTGCCCTCTCCATCTCCATAGCTACAGACAAATCCTGCATAGTAGTCTCCTGAGTTTCGGTGGGGTCATATGAACAAGTAGCCTCGCAAGATTGACACACATGTGTTCGAAGGCCACCACTCGAAGATTCCCTTGGATGGCGCTATAGAATAGGGCTAGTATTATGGATGACACTCTGGGTCAAAGTGTTGATCGCCTGCAATGTCTCTACATCAACACTTTCCTTCACGATGGAAGGCATAACAACGTGCTCATGAGGTGGCCTAACGAGAGCTCGTCTACCTTGCTGCATAGGATCCAGTTGTGCACCAGGTCTATCCTGAGCTGACACCCCACCTCTCCCCTAGAAATCTCTCATCTCAAAATAATTTGGGATTTTATTCAATATGAACTCACTATATAGTTTCCTAAGGAAATATTGCGGGACCTCACAATTGTTGCACGATGGGTAATCAAAGACCATGTACCACCTATCATAAAACTGGTCCCTAATTTGTTGGTGGTGGCACCAATGGATATGAAACCTCTTCGCATTGAGGGTAAGATTTTGATTTGTGCGTGGATCTATGAATAATGAGCACAAATCACCTTTTATAATTTTTATATCTTATACATTTTTGTATGATAGTTTATTTGCATAATAATCCCTAGCCACCTGCCTCCTATCTCATCATCCAGTTATTTGTTTTCTAATTGAATCTACATTTTTTAACGTATCTTTGAATGAATTTGCTAGGGTCATTCTTTTTGCAGTTGAACCATTTGGATCACTCAACCTACTGATCAAATCCTCAATTTGCTTTTTGTTGTTCTCAATTTCACTCATTAAATTTTGTTGAGTGCCAAGAAGGGGTTGAGTGATTGGTGGAGGAGGTTGTTGTTGTGTTGATTTTCATCTTGAGGATTTGGTTGGTCTTCCTATTGAGGATCTTGAGGGTTTGTAGGTCGATTTGCATCTCCTAAAAATTGAAACAAATATATATCAAATTCAACCTAAAACTAACAAATTCAACCTAAAACTAACTAATTCAAAAAAAAAACCACAAAATCCTTACCTCTCACACCTCCTCATCATCGTGGTGCCATCGTTGTGAAGAAATAGCAATTGTTGGTGAAGAAATTTTCTGAATTGCTCCTCCTAGAACATGAGCACGAAATATGGGGGTTTTGGCCACTGCTAGAAGAAAAAAACAATTGAAATAAAAATGACAGGTTTTCTCTTTCTTTTCTTTTTTAACAAGAAATAACGCGAGCACGTTATAACGCACTCGCGTTATGAATTTTCAAAAAAAATTGAAAGGTGTCCACGAAATGGCTACCCATTTCCATGCACCCGCCCGCAAGCTTTATGATTTACTGCAAAAATGGGAAAAAATAAATTTGTACACTAAAGTTTCAAGTACACAAAAATAAATCTAAAGAAAAAAATTCTATATAAAGATCAATGTCCCATTTAATTTTATTGTTTAGAATTTTTATCAATAATTAAAGTATAGTGTCAATTTTATACAAAAATATTTTCAAATGATTTTAAACTTTTCTAAAAAATTACAAACATAAAATACACTAAAAGATGAATATCCTTAGATTACATCATTTCAAAATTCAAAGAATATATGTTACTTTCTAGTGATTCAAGTTAAAAATTTGGATTGATGGTCATTTCTTGTATAAAAGTGTGACATTGTTTGTACTTTTGTCCTAGGCTAAACCTTGGTCTACGAGAACCTTTTACCTTTTTTATGAAGCTCACTTCAAAATTAGTCACCTAATTAACCAATGTCTTTAAACCCCCCATAAACCAAAGCAAGATCCAAAGAATGATCCAAGTGGTGCTAAAAAATCGATGACAATCCATGCCCATAAGTGCAACCATTCTAATTTAGTTTCTTCCCTATGCCTAAATGGATCTAATAAAATCCCCACTTTTTTGTAACTAGACTTTATAGCTTCCACTTCTAGGATACTCATATTCCCCAAAGTATTTAGCTTATCGGTACTCTCAATCGGTCCCACTTTGTTGGACCTAAGGTATCAAGTCAATGCAATCCCCCTTATGTTGTGTAACCAATGGCCCCTTGAATTTATTTTCTATGATAGTGGATGTCATTTTTGGTTCTTGTGAATCACCTAAGGTTGATTTGTTGGCTATGTCTAGTATTTCTCACTTTGTTGAACCCAAATTGTCAATTGCCACCATTCTCCCAAGAACCCTCTCATTCCTACTTAACTTTTCTCAAATCTAAATTCTCAACTAAGGGTGAAAGCATGAAGTTGATTCTATTTAAGGTGGAAGTTTCGACCTTAGAAAAAATCCCAAAATTGAGTTAACGAATAAGGATCCTGATTTTTAGAAATCAGGATCATGTTTAGCTTCAAGGTCCCGAGCCTAAAATTAAAATGGGATCTTGATTTTTAAAAATTGGGGTCCCATTTGGTTTCAATGTCTCGAACCTGCCCCAAGTAAATGGGATCCCGCTTTTACAAAATGAGATCCTGATTTCCATGAAATGGGGTCTCGATTTATAAAAATCAAGATCCCGTTTCTTAGAGGGTTTTTTTTTTTAAATGACAACGAGCTCATTTTCACTATGCAACATTCAAGATTCTAGTCCAGTAACAGCGACTAGCGGCTACTAGATAAGTATTCCCACCATTTTTTTTTATTTTTTTGGTTATTAGCTATGAATTTAGGTTTTTTTTTTTGCGTGTTTGTATTTGTATGGAGATTTTTTCATTTTAATTTTCCTGAAAATAATGAAACCCTTACATTGAAACCAAAAAAAAAAAATATCAACCATAAATTGAAATCAAACAAAAAAAACCTTCAAAACCAAAAAAATTCCAGGGTTTAATTTGCATTGTTTAATGTTTTAAATATGTATGCAACTATTTCAAAATGGAAAAAAATAATTTGCATTGCTTTATGTTTTAAATCTGTATGCTTGAATATTTCAAAATGGAAAAAAATCATTTGCATTGCTTTACATTTTAAATTTGTATGCTTGAATATTTTGAAATGGAAAAAATTCATTTACATTACTTTATGTTTTAAATCCGTATGCTTGAATATTTCAAAATGGAAAATATATTTCATTTGGATATTAAAAAACATCTACTCTCTTGAAATCACATGGAGCTCCCTTCAGGTGGTGGCGATGGCAGTGGAGCGATTTCAAATTTGGAGAAGGTGGGAAACATTGGAGCTGCAGTAGGCATTAATGTCAGACAACTTGTTGATGGTAAGGTGATGTCAAGTGCATCCTTGGTTGATGGTAAGCGACATGGGTCCCCTCTTTTGGAAAATGAGTTTTCTGGTGGGAAAGGAGCCCCTAAGGTTTCTTGTCCTTCGCACTCTCTAGTGTCCTTGTTTGAACAGGGGAATCTCATTGCTAAAAAGTCAGGCCTCGATCAGTCTGGTGATGCATTGGGTGAGGTTTTTTATCCTAGTGCTAATAAGACAGGGGGTGGTCTCTTTTTGGAGTCAACCCTTAAATGGTCAAACGTTTTTGGAGAAAATTCCAAAGGTAAAAGCTCTTCGCCTCCTGTTGCCTTTGTTTCTAATGCGAAGACAAGAGAATTTTCAATCTCTTTCCTTGATTGTATTATTGAGAAAAGGGTCTCAAATATGGAAATGACTCTTCTGGGAAAATTTGTGGGGCCTCATCCTCATATTGAGTTGGTCCATAAGTTTTCTTTGAATCGATGGCATCCCAAGGGCCAGGTGGATGTAGCTATTATGGCTAAAGGATTATTTTCCTTTACCTTCAACTATGAAGATGATCTCTTGCTGGATTTGACAAGTGGTCCTCAGTTTATTGGGAAGTCCTCCTTGATGCTCAAAAGGTGGGAACCAAGGTTTAATCCTAACTCCTATTCTTTCTCTGCACCCCTATTTAGGTGAGACTTCGAGGTCTCCCTCCGAAGTTTTGCAACAAAGAATTTTTTAAAGGGATAGTGAGTACCTTTGGTTTTTTTTTATCTATTGACCAAATGAATGCTTCTAAAAAGTGTCTTGTTTATGCTCAATTTTGTGTTAATGTTGAACAACCAATGGATTTCCCTTCAATTGTAAAGATTAATTCTAAGTTTAGGGTCTGGGAGCAATTAGCGGAATTCGAATCTATTCACTTTGCTTGATTTCATTGCAAAAAGCAGGTCACTTTGAAAAAAAATGTCCTCTAAAGGTGCAAAAGTAGGTGGTCAAGTAGTGGAGAGAAAAAGAAAAGGGTTATGGGGATGAGGGTGCTTCTACGGGCCCAATGGAGAAGGCAGGGGCTATTCTTGTGAATGGAATGCCTATGGAAATGGACAATAATAACTTGGTCTATGAGGGTTTAGATGAAAGTGAGAAACTAGGTGGGGTTCTTGATCCAATTGGTGATAATGTTGTGGTTCCACCCGGTCTTGACAATGGGGTGACTAGTGGAGGTATTATGTATTTGGCTTCCTCTTCAGCTAAGGAGGTTGAAGATTTGGAACTTGAGGCTAATGGTTTGGGTTCTCTACCTCTGGTATATCTAGTTAGTGGGTTTTTGAAGCCTGAGGACTCAAAGGATTGTTTGAAGCTTGGATAGAAGTAAATTGAAGAAATGGTTGACCCCCCCTATATTTCAATGAAAGGAAAAAATAGAAAAAAAATAATCTCCTCCTCTAGGAGTTGTGACCAGAAATAGACAAAGGTCAGACTGTAGGTCTGATCCGAGAGGTAAGGGTTGTCCTACTTCACATGTTACTAGGGATAAGGAGAGTTGAATGGATATTTCAAATGAGACTCAAAGGACTTTATTGGAGATGTGATCAAAGAGCACCCCTCACAAGTTCTCATGAAGATAATATCCTAGAACATGAGAGGGTTAAATCACCCTCACAAGCATGATCTCCTTACAAATTTGGTAAGGGATCATAAGCCTAATATTATTTTGATTCAAGAAACTAAAATGGGGTTGGACAAGTTGTCTAGAATTAAGCATAATATTTTCAAATACTGTGGTATGCATTGTTCTAAGGCTACTAGATCATCTGATGGTATAGTTAATTTTTGGAATCTAAAGATGATTCAAGGTTTGGTGATGTTTGAGGACTGTAATCATGTGGTTATTTCTTTCATCAATTTTTAGGATCAATTCTCTTGGAATCTTTCTAATATTTATGCCCCATAATAATAAGAGTGCCGGGAATAAATTTTGGAAAAACCTTAGTTCCTTTAAAGATCTACATCCTATTGCTAACTAGCTAGTTATGGGGGATTTTAATATGCCCCTGCATGATGCTGATAAACTGGGAGGGTCTCAGATTGTGGATGAGAGTAGGTTTGTTCTTATGCATCTCATTAATGGAGATGCTCTTCTTGATTTGGACCATAAAGGGGCCTCCTTCACTTGGTCTAACTGGTGAGTAGGTGAAGCTCTGATTTAGGTTAAGCTTGATCAGGCACTTATCTCTCTTCATTGGCTTATTTCCTATTCTTGCACTCTTTCGGCCTTGAGTAGGTTGGGGTTTGATTATTTTCCTCTCCCTTTCAGTGGACCTACTACGGAGGAGAACAAAATTTCCTTTCTGGTTCAAAAAGATGTGGACCTATCATCCTGACCTGAAAGATTTGATTCAAGCCTATTGGAATATCCAAGTGGATGGTTTGGCCATGTATAAGGTTGCCAAGAAACTAGCCAATAAGAAAAATAATTTTAGGAGATGGAATAGATATTCATTTGGGAAAAAAAATAGTTGAGAAGGAGGATCTTAATAGGGAGCTATTCACTATTCAACAATCTATTCAGGCATCTAGTTATGATCATGATCTTGTCTAGAAGGAAAATGTTCTTTTATCTAGGTTGCATAACATTGTGGGTAAGGAGGAGTAATTTTGGAAACAAAGGTCTAGAATAATGTGGTTAAAAAATGGGGATAGGAATACAAGGTTCTTTCACCTATCTACACTGAAACATCAAGCCTCCAACCATACTAATTCTATAAGGTTCAATAATCAGATGTTGGATAAGGAGGTGGATCTCCAGTAGGATGCTTCATATTTTTTCTTTGACTTTCTATTTGTGGATGGTGTGTTGGACTCCAGGTGTCAAGATTATCTTCTTCAAGATATGTAACACCCCACCATGTAACCCTAGAGGACGACACAATAACAACGAAAGCGTAACAATTTTTTTTTGAAAGTGCAATTAACTATAAGTAAAGTGAACTACACTTAACACATACATCCTCTAAGGTACGCAACAACACTTACATTTGAAACCCATTACATACAAAAGTAAACTAATCCATAACATATAAATTATACTCATGAAATAAAGAACATAGACCCAATAACATTAAACTCATTTCATAAGATTACAAAGTACATATTAAAACCATTCATAGATTGTAATCATTCAATATAGAAGTTACAAGGCTCATTTCCAAAATGAGGTAGATCATACAAACAATATTACAATTATAATGATACAGGGATTCTCCTCGAATACAAATGAGGAGTAGTATATATGCATAAGTATCCAACTAATCCAATAGTAAATAAGAGATGGTGCAAAGCAACTGGAACAAGTGAGCTCTCCAATCTAGAAGAGCCTACCATCATGAACATGAAGTGGAAACCCAATGGTGTAAGGTGCATGTTCCACCTAACCATGTGGTACCCGAAGGCCCACCCCCCATGCTAGGAGATAGTAAAAGGGCTTCCTAGGTATAACCAACAACCTCAAGACATAGGCAACCACAAGAATAAACTATACAAGTACAATACATGACATGAAGGTTACAATATAGGAGTGTCATCACAAAGTTGCATGGGTTATCCTAGCGGATTTTCCTAGGCCCCAACCCCCATCTTGGGTTATCCTAGTAGCCTCTCATGATCCCCGGAGCCACATGCAAACCGATGTAGAGTCAAATATCTTTCAAAGGGACAAGATAATGACCTTTCCATTCTAGGCCTTCTCGTCTCATCTCAAGTCTAAACGAGCCCTTGAGCCAATGAGCGAGGCATAATTAACAAGTTATGTGTTTTAAAGCTACCCTTTCCCCTAATACTTTTATTTAATTTCCATTGAATTATCTAACTCTCACATGAGTTATCCTGGCACCACTTTGTGCGTCGACCCCCATTGAGAGCCACTCCCTTATTGAAAACACAAGGATCTAATCCATAAACCAAGGGTAAACAAAGTGCACAAAAATGAATATTAAATCCCAGCCATAATACAAGAGGCAACACATCTCGTTCGTAGTAATCAGGTGTTTAAAATGAATCACAACCAAGTGCACTACCCAAGGAAAACAAAGGGTTGAACAAAATATCACAACAACCCCCACATAATATTACAACATTTGGAAGGCTTACACAATCACAACTAATAGATTTTCCAACTTATGTGAATAAAATACATCATAATTAAATAAGCAATTTAGGCAAGTAATAAAACTATCATTATGATTTCCTTAATCTAATTTCTATTCCAAGAAAAACAATAATACATTGCTCAAAATAATCTAGCTTAATACAATTTCATTTATAATCAATAAAGAAATTAAATCTAATTATTTAATTCAGTTTCTCAATTTACATCTATATAAAAATCAATTTCCCTTTTAAACCATTTCATTTCAAAAAAATCTAATTTATGCATTTGCATGCACCTATTATAAAATATTCATTTATATATATATATATATATATATTTGAATATATACATAATTATATTTGCATTTATATATAATTATATATATACAAATATATATTATTTAAATATTTAAAAATTAATTACAAATTTACCAAAGCATTTTTTTTTGTTTCGTAAAATGTAAATTGTATTAAAGGTCAAAATTAAATAATACATTTTCCATTTGGGCACCACGTGTTTGAGTCCCAGATCTATAAGACATTATAGACCTGGATTGAACACAAACCACCCAACCACCATGAAGGGGATCTATAGAAAGGATACAAAGTTCACAACAACTAGACCAATTCTTGCACAAAGATTCAGTCACATAGGCACTAGAGCAAACCCTGCATATAAATTTTGACTCCTAAGACTCCTAGCCAATAGAGGTAGAGTGTGGCATCATTGTTTAGAAAACATTCAGGCTTTTGAATTCAGTGCGCTTAAGACCATCCACACCATCATTTTCCATCTTGTCTGCTTCAACATTTGCTTCCATGAAGGTATGTCTAATCTCAAAACAAGAAAATCCTTGGAGGACCTCTAGTGCCTCATCCAACAATGGTTGAAGCTTCCAATTTTGAATTTTCCCTGATTTGATTGCTTGCACTAATACCATTGAGTCACCTTCCACTACTATCCTTGGCAAGCTCAACTCCTTACAGAGGTAAAGGCCCCATGATAGACCTTGCATCTCTTCCACTGTGTTTGTTCCTTCTGGAAATGGGATGGAACGAGTTGCCAATGTTTGACCTTGAGAGTCTCTGATGATGCATCCAGCCCTAGAGATGCATGGGTTGCCTCTCGATGCTCCATCAAAATTCAATTTGAACCAACCTTCTTGGGGTGGCTTCCACACCACGTCGGTGTGATTTGATAACTTCTTCTCCTACCTCACTTGTCTCAGCTTAGGAACTTTCAGACTGTGCCATCCTTTCCTTATTTGGGCATCCCATTCTGTGAATTTGATGTCATCACCCATTCTTAACATTACTCTTTTGTTTGTTGCTTCAACTATGGAAGCCTCAAGGTGGCTGAAAAACATGGGAAAGATTCTTGTTTTGTCTGTGAAGAGCCTCCTATTCCTTTCCTTCTACAATTCCCACACCAATAGAGACAGGCAAAGCTTCCATAGCACATTATATAGGGATCCTTTCTTGAGTTTTTCCAATAGGAGAAAATGGACAAGATATCATTTGGCAATGCACATGACTAGCCTAGCTTAGCACATAGCCACCTACAACATGCCTATGCAAAAGGGAAATATACCATTAAATGGTTTGCACCCTCTTCCGCATTCCTATAGAGCACACACTAGATTGGGCCTGCATATCCCATTTTTCAAAATTTGTCTGTTGTTAATATCTTGTCTTGCATGGTTGCCCAATCAAAGGTGCCTACCTTTGGGAGGAAAGACTTGCCCCAGCAAAGCTTTAATGGCAGTGTAGATTTTCTCCCCTCTACACAGAGTGATGTGTAGCCCTCTTTGGAAATGTAATTCCCTAACTTCAAATTGGACCAGATTAGCTTATCCCTCCCGGTCTAATTTGCATGCTTCTCTTCCTTAGAATTCCCTATAATACCTCTCTATCCACACCTTGTATTTGTACTATAATTAGGTCTCTCCATGACCATAACAAATGCCCATCACACCACTATTCACACATGTAGCCTCTTACATTTGAGCCCCATGATTTTTGTAGCGTTACTTTCAATTGCTCCATTGTGGTGTTGTTGTCAAGGCTCAGGAAACCTCCCCAAGAATCCTCCCAGAAGTTCACACTCCTACCATATGTGATGTCCCATGATAGATGCTTGAGTATAAGGGGTCTGCAATCCTTCATGAAGTTCTAGATCTTGGAGCCCTGTGGGATTTTTTTTGTCAGCAAAATGCTATTCGTATTCTGGCTTTCCAAGTATTTGTGTCTCAAGATCCTTGCCCATTTTTCCTCGCCATTGGTGTAGACATTCCAAACCAACTTTTCTCCTAGAGATTGGTTCTATTTTAGGTTGTTACGTATTCCAAACCCACCATTGTTTCTTGCTTTGCATACAACATCCCAAGTGATGAGAGGGTATTTCTTCTGTTCCAATGCCCCTTTCCAAAAAAATCTCCTCATACCTCGAATTATTGTGGAGGCTTTATTCTTGGAGAGAGAAAGAAATGAAAGGAGGTATATAGGCAACACTAAAATCACTACTTTGATTATTACGATCCTCCCTACCCATGACAACCATTTCCCGCCCCATGAAGACATGCGATTTTCCATCTTTTCTACCAGCAAGTCCCATAATCTACAATTGCTAATTCTGGTGGCAAGTGGGAGACCAAGGTAGGTGATGGGGAACTAGCCAATCCTAAAGTTGAGCACTTGAGCTACCTTGTGTTCCAACCTTTGAGGAGTGTTAATAAATAAGATTTTTGAATTTTCCTCACTAACCACCTGGCTCGAGGCCTTACCATAGTCATTTAGGATTCTTTTGAAAACCTGAGCTTCTTCTCCTTTGGGGTGCCAAGAAGCAGAGTATCATCCGTGAACTGCCAGTGCGAGCATGGAGGAACACCCCTCGTGACTTGTAGACCTTAGATCCTTCCTTCCTCCACAACCTAACTGAGAGAGCACCCCAGAGTATCTGCCATTAGGATGTAAAGAAAAGGAGACAGTGGGTCCCCTTGCCTCAATCCCCTTGAGGTCAGAAAGAAATTAGTTGGCTCACCATTGATCAAAATAGAGAAATGTGGGGTGGAGATGCACTTGAAGATCTAATTGACCCAGTGCTTATCAAATACATAGGCTTCCAAAACCTTGCAAAGAAAGTGCCAATCAACTAATTCGTAGGCTTTCTTAATGTCAAGCTTTATCAGCATGCCCGACTTTCTGCTATACTGAAGGGAATGAATTACTTCTTGGGAAATTATGACACCCTCATAGATTGACCTGCCTGGGACAAAGCTGGTTTGCTCCTTAGAAATCAAGGCTACCATTAGAGGCTTCAGTCTGTTCGCTATTATTTTTGTGAGTATCTTGTACAACGTGTTGCATAAGGCTATAGGATGAAATTCCTCCAAAGAGCTTGGCTTCTCCTTCTTTGGAAAAAGCACAAGAAAAGTGTTATTTACTGTGAACCCTTTAATTTCAGACCTGCACACGAGCAACAAACAGACACAACATTAGATCAATGTGCAAGGTGAAATGAGGATTCCCCATGAAATTAGATTGAAACATTAATATAGGAGAACAAGTAAAGAACAATGTAAATGGAATTAAACAGATCCTATTTTAATGAACAACTATCAATCCCATGGGGGAATTGATGCTGATTGGTATGTTGAAATCAACCCTTTCCCAATTCCTGTTTGTAAGCTTGATGATTGTGATGGTGATATCAGCTGGCTTGAATGGAATGAACAAGATTGGTTCTCAATTAGAGATCAGAGTAACCTTGTATGAAGTATGTGAAATTTGTGGATAAAATGAAGTATAATATACTTGCTTGAATTGTGGATGATCAAATGAGGAGAGAAGCCTCTAATTTATAAATTTCCAAACTAGAAAAGAGAGTGAAATAGAGCAATGTGGGATCATTGAACATCCAATGGTCAAGTGCCACTTGTCAAGATGTGAATGGTTGATGGTTGTGCACATTTTGGCCAAAGTGCCAATAAATGCAATTAGTTGGAATTTTGAATTTGAGAAATGACATGTGAGAGGGAAAAAAGAATGAAGTTAATGTCACTTGGCTCAATGCACAAGGACATGTAAGAGGCATTAAATGCCTTGTTGGAAGGACCAAGCCCACTTGGACTTTTTGAATTCAAATGAGGGAATATTCCATTTTGATGCCATGCGAGGGAAAATAGAGAATTAAATAAATCAAATTAATTGATTTATTGTGCAAGTTGCATTCTCTAGAGGATTTTAGTGAGAAGGATTAACTTAATCAAGGTTTTGATCAATTTAATGAGGGATTAGATGATTTGGCAATTTTGACTTAAATAGATGAATTAATTTAAATAAGAATTGAGAGGAAATGATTAACTAAATAAATGATTTTGATTTATTTAACCAAGGAGGAATATGTTAGATCAAATCAAATAAGGTTTAATTTATTTAATTTAATAAGAGGACTTTAGAGAATTTAATCAAATAAAATTATTTATTTAATTAAATAGAAACATAAGGTTAATTAAATTAAATTGATTAATTTAATCAATGGAAGAGAAATACTTAATCAAATGAATAATGATTCATTAAATTATGAGGCAAAATATGACGAAGTGTTGAGAGTATGATTTAGGAGGAAATGTTGTTAATAATCAGGATCAAGTGTGCCGAACTGAAATTGTAAATTTTCCATGTCTACATTTACTTCCTTTAGGATATCTCCTGCAGCCCAAGCTTCTTCTAGCAGTTCGACTATATCTTTTACTAGGAAACTCCGTCACCTCTGGAAGAAAAGTGTTGGGTATCCATCCAAACCTAGTGCTTTGTCTGGATGAAGTTGAAAAGTTGTAGCCCTAATTTCCTCCTTTGTGAATTGTTGGAGGAGCGCTTTGTTCTTCTCTTTTCTCACCAGTCTAGGCACATGTTTGAGGAAGGCAGTCTGCTCATGTAGGTAGGATCCTTCTTGGTTATTGAGCAGATTCGAGAAGAAATTGACAACCTCTTGAGAGATCACCGTTTCCTCTTCAATTTCAAAGCCATCACTTTGTTTTAATTTGGATATCCTATTGCATTCTCTCCATGCTTTAGTGGAATTGTGAAATTTTTTTGTTTCTATCCCCTTCCTGTAGCCAAAGATCTCTCGACTTTTGGCGCCAAAAAATTTCCTCCCTTTTCATTTGTTCTTCTAAACCTCTAAGAAGTTATCTTTCCTTGGAAAATAAGTCCTCATTCATCCCATTTGCAATGACCTCCTCATTGATCTTTCCTAGTTCACTTTCTATTCATGCCTTTTCTTGGATTATATCTCCAAAGGTCTCTTTATTCCAACTTTTTAATTTATGCTTTATCAGTTTTAGCTTCCTGACCACACAAAAAAGTTTATTGCCTTTTGGATTCTCACTATGCCACCATGATTCTATCATTGGGATGAAACCAAGTTATGTGAACCACATTTTCTCGAACCTGAAAGGGCATCTTACCATGCTTCTATCCCCCAATATCTCTAGCTTGATCGGGTAATGATGCATATATACATATAATATATTTTATATATATTAAAAATCAAATAATAAAAAAAATGAATTACAAAGGAAGGCGGATGAAAAAGTCTAAGCATCCATGATTGTTAACATAGCTAACCCCCATATGGGGGCATGGCCTATGAAGGTAGCATTGGGCGTTGCCTTCACAACCCGCCTCCCCTATGGGGGCGGCTGTGGGGGTAGCCCCAAATCCCCCCATACATTTAAAACTATTTTTTAAATATTTTTTACAAGAAATTTTATAAATAAGAAAACATGCATATATATTTATATATGTATATGTATATATATCAATATATATATATATATATATACCAAAATGATTGCTCCAGATGAGCAATTTTCACAAAAAAAATTCTACAGGAAAATAATTACAAATTTACTAGAGGCTTTAAATTTTCCAAGCCAAATAAATCTAATTGAAAAAAACCAAAAATATTCTACATGAAGATCTTTACCAATACCATTAGAGGTTTTCTACAAATTTTAATAGGAAGATTGAAATCAATTCCTACAGAGGTTTTCCAAATATTCTATATAATCATTCTAGGAATTCTATTGTTTTAAAACAATTCATCTTTTCAAAAGAATAAAATAATTTAATCTGAGGCTCTGAAGCTTTCATGAGATTCTTTCCAATTTTCAAAACATATTAAAGCTTTTAAAAAAAAAAAATTCTTCATTGGACAAGCAATCTTTTCCAATTTGAATTTAAATAAAAATGATAAAGAACTTGTTTCAGATGCTTGAAGAATGGAAGTTTGAAGTAGAGCCTCGCCATCAGATTCCGAAATTATCAAAGCCTCTTCCAAAATAATCCTATTTTCCAAAAAGTTGAAAATAAAACCAAAACCAATATCTCGAGAACTTCTTCCAATTTTCAACAACCCCAAAATTCCATTTTCATTCTCGTGAAATAGCCTTTTTCCCCTCTTTCAAATAACTCAATGATTCTCTCTGTGAATTATTTCCCAACACCAGATTTCAATTTTCTAACTCATGTCACAATCCAAAAATATCTTTCCAAATCAAATCACAAGATATTTCCTCTAAGATATTTTATAAGATATTTGTTTATTTATATTTTAAAATCAAATATTAATCTTAATTATCCATTCATTTAATTTCACAACTTTATTTAATTAATTTAAATAATTAATTAAATAAATCTTTTATAATCTACCAATTTTAATCTAATTAATTTTAATCACTATGTAAAATAAATTTAATCTAAATAATTAAATTACTTTACAAAATAAATTAAATCTAATTAATTAAATCAAAATTAAAGCTTCTGACACTTAATCATGATTAAATAAATAATCAATTTAAAACATAATAAGCATTTATTAACATTAATTTCCCATAGAGCATACCTTGCAAAACAATTAAACGATAAGGCAAACGGGAATAAAATAACAACAAAGCATGACTAAAATAAGGACTTCCGACACACTGTGACTAGGGTTGTGGTTTGACAAGGAAATTCTATTACTACCTCCCAATCAACTATTTTTTTGGGAAATGGACACGCTCAAACCTGTGAATCCAGGTGGAGTCGATGTCATGTACCTGCAATCCCGCAATCAAAACATATGTCATACATGTATATAGATCATGAACAATCACACTGTGAAGAGAAAATCATGGAATCGCAGGGCACTCACAAGCGAGTTATGCAATCCCATTCCCTTCTCCAATATAGTGTCACATCAAAAATGATGAAACTAAAACATCAAATAACTATAGATGAACATATATCAATATCAAATCACATATTCAACTATGTTAACCATAGAGCATGTCATAATCAATAATCCTCATTATAGTGTACCATCACATCTCAATATAAAAACCATCATCGCTATAACATCAACGATCACATAATAACGTCATAGTATCATAGTCTATCAAAATAAAAGCACTGTCTGAAAACATAATAAAATCATAGGGGTGCTACAAGATATCCCTCATATCATTTCTAATGATATTAATCAGTAGTTGGTTTAGATCCCCTTGGAGGATGAGATTAAAAGTGCAATCTTCTCTTTTGAAGGTAACAGGGCACTTGGCCCTGACAGTTTTCCTATATTCCTTTTCTTTTTGGGATATTCTTGTGAAGGATGTTGTGGATGTTACTAAGGAATTTTTTGGAAGTTGTAATCTTTTGAAGGAATTAAATTCATCCTTTATAGTTCTTTTTCTGAAGAAACCGGGGGCTTCCTCTTTTGATGAATTTTGTCTAGTAAGTTTGTGTAATTCCATCTATAATATTTTTTCTAAGGTGCTAGCTATGAGATTACACAAGGTTCTTCTTCAAATTATTTTGATCCAAAAAAATGGGTTTGTTGTCGGTAGGCAAATTCTTGACTCAATTCTTAATGTTCATGAGAATATCCATTCTTTATCTGTTAACAAACAAGCGAGTTTTCTTTTGAAGCTGGATATGCTTAAATCTTATGACAAAGTTTACTGGGGTTTTCTTTCCAAGCTTTTGCAAGCTTTTGGTTTCACAGAGAAATTAGTCTTATTGGTGCTTTATTTGATCTCTACCCTAAATTTTTTTTTTCTTGTTAATGGTTCCCCTTCTCCTCTTTTTGGTTGTTTTAGGGGTTTGAGACAAGGAGATCCCATCTCTCCTTTTCTCTTTATTATCATGGTTGAATCTTTGGGTCGTCTTATCCAAAGGTTCATCAATACTACTAAGTTGTCGAGATTGTCTTCTTCATCTTAGAATCATATTTTCTCCCATTAGAAGTTTATGGATGATACTTTTATGCTTGGGGAATCTTCTATTAAGGAAGCTAAAGCTATTAGACTTATTCTATAGAGAAATGAAGCGACTTTTGGGCAGAAGATAAATTTTCCTAAAAGTGTTATTTTTTTTCTTAACACTCTTGAGCATAGGCAATAGAGAATTGCAAGGATTTTGTAATTTTAGATTAGGGAACCGCCATCATCTTATCTAGGCCTCCCATTGTGCTCTAATGCAGTTCCCAATTCTTTTTGGTGAGGTTTGATTGATAAGTTCAACTCTAAAATGGCTAGATGGAAAGGGGTGTTACTAAGTCAAGTAGGGAAAGTGTTGTTGATTAAATCCACCTTTCAAAACCTTCTAGTTTATTCTCTAAGCCTATTTCATGTGCCACAAAAGTTTGTGGATAAGCTCGAGTGTATTCAAAATAATTTCCTTTGGTCTAGGGTTGAAGAGAAAAAAAGAATACACCTAGTTTCTTGGGATGATGTTTGCATGCCTAAAAAGGTGGGAGGTCTTGGCATTCATAAAATTAGAGAATTCAACATGGCCTTACTTGCTAAGAAATTGTGGAACCTCATCTTTGGTAATAGTGAATGGGCTCATATTGTTAATAGTAAGTACCTTAGGGGTGATCCCACAAAGCTGGTTTACAATTTCTGGGAGATTATGATTTTTTCTGAAATCACATATTTTTAGAAAATATAGTGATTTAAGCCTTAACAAGTTCCATTTTAAGGATTCCAATTGAAAAGGATTTGATCAAACCACCTTAGATCAAACCCCCTTGGATAGAACCCCGCTAGTTTTAAATCATACCTACAATGGAGTCTCCTTTACACCTATCAAAATGTTGATAAACAGTCACTTTTGATTTACCTTTTGGGGGATCAAATGAATTCATTTAAAATTTATTTCAAATGATCATGGTATTCATCTGAATGAGCTATCCAATGAATATAATTTTAATATGTTTTGGTTTTTTAGTTTTATTAAACATAGGTTTTTCACCGAAAATCAATCTCTTTGTTTTGCACATGTGGAAAAATAGCATATTATCAAAAAAAAAAAATTAAAAAATATTTTCGGGCTGGGTATTGATGTCCTTGATCCATTAAAGAAATAATAATTGAATTTCGATATATACAGAAAAATTTATGTTGTATACAGTCCACCTATGTATGAATTGTAATTGGTCTGACTTTGAAACTTGATTAAGGAAAAAATATTTAATAAAACATTATGAAACCAAATGAAAGTGCTAGATATTGTAGTTACAAATCTAAATTCTAAAAAATTAGAATTTTATCCTTCATACAAAAATAATTATGTTGTATACGGTGAGCATCACTTCTTAAAAATGTTGTTTTTTTTTAAAAGATAGTTTTCAAAGGAGATGGAAAAAGAAGTGCAATCTGATTCCAAATTTTTTGAAAACAATATATTTAGAATCTATAGACAAAATTTCACAAATCAATAGTTTGCATCATCTTAAAATTCCTCATGTTTTAGACAATATAGGAGCCCGAAAGTGAAGATTTAGTTTTAAAAAATCAGTTTAGTGTCTAGTTTGCCCAAAAATTGTAAACCAGTATTGTGAGATCACCCTTAGAGGAGTGGACCATATAAGGGACCTTCTTTCTAGTGGCTTCTCTCCCCCTTCTGATTCTTCCCTTTGGAACTTTATGGTTAAGGCTAAAAAAATTGTATCTAAAGTATTGCAGTGGAAGTTGGGGAATGGTAGAAGAATTATTTTTTGGGAAGCTTGTTGATTTGGGAATGGGATTCTCAAAGATGAGCCTTGGGCTTTTCCCTTTATGGAACTATGTACTCAAATTTTTGGAAGATTTTTTGTTGATTATGTGTATGGCATGTCATGGAAAAGGTTGCATGAGTTGGACCTTGGTTTGGAATTCCTCCATAAAAATTTATCTTCTATTCACATCCCCTCTTTTGCCCCAATTGACAAGCTTGTCTGGAAGTTCTCCTCTAATGGTAAATTATTTGTTTCTTTGACCTTTTCCCTTCAAGTTTCTTTTATTGAACCTGTTCCCTTTTGGGCTTCTCTTTGGTTTCCTAAGTTGATTCCTAAGGTGAATTTATTTTTTTGGTTACTATGCTAGAACAAGTTCTTGACCATTGATAATCTCGTGAAAAGAGGTTTTATGCTACCTAATTTTTTTTCTTTGTGAAGAAGTTTTCGAGGACTCTTATCATCTTTTGATTGGTTGTATGTATGTGAGGGAGGTTTGGGATCATGTGATTTCTCTTTGGAATCTTTGTTGGGTCTTTCCTTCCTCTATTGGGGACTTGTGGACTCAATGGGTGGGGCCTTCTTCTAATCCTGCTCTACTCTTCCTTTGGTCCCTTCAGAATTTTTAGGGACCTGCCCTTCCCTCTATTAGATTGGTCTTTAAGATCTGCGTGGCTATCAAAGAGAATTTTTTGTTTGAGGTTTCCTTTCAGAATGGCCCTAAGTTGGCAGTGATGCCTAGTGATGTTGTTGCACATAATTAGAATTTTCCTTGTGATATTTCCCTTCCTTTGAAAAAAGGTAAAGTTTCAAGGAATGATGTGGTTTGGAAGGCTCCTCCTATTGGTTGGGTGAAATTCATTTTTTATAGAGCTACTAAAGGTAATTTGGGTCAGGCTAGTTGTGGGGGAGTGTTGAGAGATTCTAATGGTAGGTTTATTTTTGTGATGGCCCTCCCTTTGAGAACCCAAATAAACTACTTTGCGGAAGCTTTAGCTACCTATCATGTGTTGAAGGTTTCTCAATATAAAGGATTCAAGAAGGTATGGTTAGAGGGGGATTCTCTAAATATTATTAATAACTTGAAGAGGTCCACACCCCCTTCATGGACAGTTGAATCTCTCATTTTAGATGTGGTGGAATTATTGAATTCTTTTGATGAATGCTACATTTCATATATATTTAGAGAGGGTAATGGTTTAGTTGATGTTTTTGCTAATATTGGGGTTAGCGAAAATAGGATATGGGAAAGGGATCATCCCCTTCCCATCGATGCCCTTGTTTTTCTTAATAATGATTTACAAAACTGGTAAGGATGGCATTTGTTTCATCATTACCTTTCTTCATATGAGCCTGGTCGTGTGGCAGGTCATTTCTTGGTGTGATTTCAATTTGGATTTGGCCTTGTTTTCTGATGATTTGACCATCATCCGTAAGGGGCAGATTTCAAGATTCATTATCACCTCCTACCACCTTATTTCCTCCACACGGATTATGGGTTGCTCTAAGGTTTTATTCTCAAGACTTCTTCTCATTCTTTGCAAGTTTCTCAAACTTTTGGGGTTTGTGGTGACTACGATTATGGGTGGTGACCAAAATAGAGCCGAACCTTTCTCATGTGACAATGCAAAGTCCAATGCAATTTTTTTGGAATAGTTGCAGTTGGGAGGGATTACGCCATATATTGAGATACCCCATGGGAATGATCTGAAGGTGATTGATTCTTTTGTTCAAGGTTGGCACAACAGAGTTTTAAAGCTTGGAGGGACTGAATTTGACATTATTGAAGACCTAATTGTTGGTATCATAGGAATTTCTACTAAGGGTAGGAAATTTTATAGAGACAAGAAGGATTTGAATGTTTCTCTGGAGATTTTCTTCAAGGAAGATGAAAGGAAGAGATTGGAGAAGGCTAAATGCAGGGGTTACTATTGTAGCTCGATTAAGGTGATTTGGGAAGACGTTGTTGAAGAAATCATGAGGTACATAACACTTGATGGGAATTTCTTTGTTTTATTTGGTTATCATTTTGTTCTTCTCAACCATTTCAGGCATAAGAAAAAGGTCTCCTTTCTATTTTATTTGCCAACTTCTTTGGAATGTGGTATTAAAGATCATAGGTGCAATCCTAAAATCCTTGTTCTTTATGTGGGACTAATCCTCTTTATTTTGGAGTATGCTAAATCCTATGTTAGCCCTGATCAACCTAAGAAAGTTACTAAGGGTAGGCAAAAGAAGTTTGATTTGGAGTATGAGACCGAGGTTGATGAAGATGAATATTATGAGCCTAACTCGAAAGCCTTGATGGAAATGTACTTGGAGCCTCTTGCTCCTTTAAAGAGTAGTAAGAAAGGAAAATGGCCCACTATCTCTACGGATTATGAAATTGGTAGTGAAGCAGTGGCTGTTGGCAAGTCCCTTGGAGGAAAAATTGGGAAGGGTGAGTCCTTTGTCATGAAGAAAGGGAATAAATTGTTGTTGGGGAGAAAATTAGAAAGCCCCCATTATCTGTTTCTAAGAGGTAGTTGAAATCAAAGGACTAGAGCACCCAGAAGAAGGCCAAGTGGAACAAAAACCCTAACCATGTGGAGAGTATTTGGGTTGAGTCACCTCTAAATGATGTTGGTGGGCAGGATAATTTAACTGTGCCAAAATAGGGTTTGAAGGTGAATAGAGGGGGGAGAATTGCTGAGGAAATTGATAGCTCTCTTAACAAAATTAAGACGTTGATTTCTATCCATAAATGGAAGGAGGTTAATGATAGTGAAAATATAAGTAGGGATTCGTAGGAGGAAGAGGTGGTTGTTACAGATGTCTTCAACTTCAATCGAGAGGATTTACCAAATGTGTTGGGGTTGGTGAAAGAGGGTTCTATTTCTTTGTTCAGACTATTTAAGTGGGCTTTCCACAAATTGAATCTCACCAAAGTGAAGGTCTATGGGGTGGTTAGTAAAGTTGGGAGTCTTCTAATCCTTTGGAGCCTTCTTTGCAGGTTCAAGTCAATCAGTTGTTTGATGGTTTGAAAATTGCTACTCATGAGATGTTAAAGTTGAAACAAGTTTTTGAAATGAGGATTGTGGCTCTTGAAGAGAAATTGGAATAGCTTATGTGAAATTGGATAAGGTTGTGGATGTTAGCAAGTATTTCATGAGGAATTAAGCTAAGGTTTTGACCATCCTCAATGAGAAGGTGAGGCAATGGATAGAGGAAGCTTTAGGTGGTAAGGATGTTGCTGATAATTTTTTTGGTCTGCCTAGTGTTTTGATTAAAGAGGTAAGTGATAAGGGTCCATGTAATCGAACCCATAATAAGACTAAGTTAAATGTTGGGATTCCTACCAAGGAGATCACTGAGGTGATGGAAGTGCATCAAAAATTATCGATAATGATATGGAGGCAGTTGATATTTTAAAGAACCCGTAGTTGCTATTTATGCTCCTCTATTTTTAGAGCTATTTTTCTTCTGGTTTGTTGCTTGTTGGATGCTTGCTGATATTTATGCTTTTCTTTTGATGAAAATCTCTTTTTTGTAAAGGGTTTCAAGGCCCCTTCAAAACATGTTTTACCTCTAATAAAAAAAAATTCCTACCCTCTAACATATTAACATACATATAGTTTTCTACTAGAGTAATCCTTAAACCTCCTTTATGATTTAGGTTTAAAAATCTCACAATAACTTTCAAAAATAGAAATAATTATAAATGTGCAAAATTTTCAACCCATAAAAACTCTCAAGAATTTATAATCTTTTCCTCATCCAAATCACTTAAAACATTAACATTAAATTCTTCACACTAACTCAACTCAAAATTGAAAAAGCCAATTTCAAATTATGGTGAAATGAAATAAATTTCTCTACCACAAATTGGTAACTATAAACTAATAAAAAATAAATAACTAAACTAAGCTCATTTTTCTAAAATGATGCAATATTACCACACTTCCTAGGGATGCTCCTAGTACATAAATGTTGTATAATACAAATACCACTAGATGCATTGATTAGTAGACTAAACTATAGACTAGATCCTTCCCATTAAAGAAAGAATACCAAAGGTATACTCATCAAACAACCTTGTTTCCTACAAAATAACCACATCTATAAGGGAAGATATGAGGAAGTTAAAAACCACCTTCCTCTTGTTAGGTGTGTTAAGGCCTCAAAAATTTCAAGGGAGGCTTCTCTTGGAAGGGGAGGATGAACCTTACCTCTCCATTTTGTCACACGCGATTCCATGCTAGCTTATGCACTTGCATCAATATCTTGTTATATCTAAAAATTAAGGCATTCTATTTCGCATTTCCTTCCATTAATTTTATTCATAGACTTCAAAGAGGATTAAGGAAGGAATAGAAATTACCAATGCTAATAAAGGCTTCAATAACCATTTTAAGATCTAGATCCAACAACTTTTCTTGAGACACATTTTGATTTTCTCTAAATATAGGCATTTCTATAAATTCAAGGGTAGACCATAGAGACTATCCTAAATTGTCAAAAGTGGGCTAATATAGGGAGAATGTAGCACTATGTACATTACATAGAACATAATATTAGGTTTGATGGATCCCAAAGTGATAGGTAAAGTAATTTAAAACCACAAATTTCATTGAACACTATCAATTTCTTCAATGATAAGTTTAAATTGTGTTTACAATTTAATAGTCAACTTTGATAACATCTTAAAAATTCCTTAATATAAATATTTTCATTGGATCCATGGTCCATTAAAGATTAAGTTTGATTCAAATATGGGCCTTTTTAAAAACATAATATAAAATGTGAGGAGGTCATTCATTTACTAAGAGCGAACAATCTTAGCTTAGGCAAATGAGGTCATGTTTGTGGAGGCCATCATATGTTATTAATTACCTCCTAAATTTACATTTAAAAAAGTATTATATATTTAACTTAATGAAATTTGGTTGCCTTGGTAAACTTCACCAAATTTTATCCCCTTAAGCCATCAATTTGTCCTAGGACCTTAATTCATAGATCTCCTTAAGCCATATTATTACCCTAACCATAAACCCTAAAGCCAATTTTTTCCTAGGAAAATTAAGCCATAGATCCCCTTAAAAATATGCTTAGGACCTCTTAAGCCATCATCTGTTATTAATTACCTCCTAAATGTACATTTTAAAAAATAGTTATATTTAACATAATAAAATTTGTTTGCCTTGGGAAACTTCACCAAATTTTATCCCCTTAAGCCATCATTTTTTCCTAGGAAAGTTAAGTCATAGATCCCCTTAAAAATATACTTAGTACCCCTTAAGCTATCATATGTTATTAATTACCTCCCAAATGTACATTTAAAAAATAGTATATATATAACTTAATGAATTTTGGTTTTCTTGGGAAACTTCACCAAATTTTATCCCCTTAATCCATCATTTTGTCCTAGGACCTCAATTCATAGATCCCCTTAATCCATCTTATTACCCTAAACCCTAAACCCTAAAACCTAAATCCATCATATGTTTTTAACTACCTCCTAAATGTATATTTAAAAAAATAGTATATATTAAACTTAATGAAATTTGGTTGCCTTGGGCAATTTCACCAAATTTTATCCCCTTAAGCCATCCTATTATGACCCCTTAATTCACCATAATTTCTCCTAATTTAATATAATTTTTAATGAGATTTCACATCACATTAACAATTATTTTGTTTTTTCATTTACATGCCTTAGACATAAATGAACTTTTTGTGTATGTTTTAAGTTTATTTTTTAGTATGTACATGTATTAAAATTACATAGTTAGATCTTAAATTTTGAAATTTGTATGTACATGGTCAGGTTGAATGATGTATGCATGCATTGTACATCCTATTTTTTCTTTTAAACATGTATCTTAAATTTGTATGTATGCTCAAGTTGAATGATGTATGTATGTGTATGTACATTATCCTATTTAAACACTCATGTACGTTTAAATTTAACTATTTCTTGTAATTTTGTACTTATTTTTTGATTTTCTATAACTTTTGTAGGTTCACTTATATAGATCATGGATCAATTTGATATTAATGATATCCCCGATCCACCACCTCACCCCCCTTCACCTCCACTCCCTACACCTCCACCTTCCCCTCCACCTCATAACCCCCCACCTCCACCACCTAGATCCAATGAGGCTTACTTGCGAGCATGGATCAGTGATAATGTTAGGTCCATTCAAGACCAAATCTATGCTATTCAAAATAAAGCATTGATTATACCACACTTGAGGTAGTTTGCATCTATGGTGTAAAATGTTGTTGATGTCGTTAGGTCCATTGATGTGGACTTAGACAAACATCAACGATGGTGAGGAGAGGAAACAATTTTATTTTGATGGTATCTCCTACAAACAAATTTTGGGCCTTAAAATAATAAAATCCCATCTTGCACCTTATTTTTTCGACCCTATCACCAACCAACCTATTCCTACAAATAAGCCAAGAATATTGATGAGGTGGTGCATAAATCCACAGATGTCTTCCAATTTTTGGGAGTGATGGTTGATGGTATTTGACCAACCACCACATGCTAATTTGGAGGTCCCTTTCTATTTTTTGAAGAAATTATATATAGAGTTTGTGTTGGGAAAAAGCCTAATTATTTTGGTTTTAAATCATTTTAGGGTGTTGGTGGCAGCATGCCACAACAGAGGTCAGGGTCACGGGTTGA
This sequence comes from Sequoiadendron giganteum, assembly GCA_007115665.2. Classification (NCBI taxonomy): domain Eukaryota; kingdom Viridiplantae; phylum Streptophyta; class Pinopsida; order Cupressales; family Cupressaceae; genus Sequoiadendron; species Sequoiadendron giganteum. The sequence goes on along the minus strand of CM021102.1, from coordinate 473,595,552 downwards.
TCCCTGACACCTTGTGCATGCTCTACCTCTTGTAGGTCCTCATGCAACTACCATTCCTATACCTATGCATCATCATGTGGTGGTATCTACATTAGGATCTTTGAGTACACTTGTAGCCAACCTTCATTTGCAAAATTATACAATGGCAGTTGGAGCTAGAGACAACAACCACAAAGGACCATTGTATGGAGCTGGTCCTAGTACCACTCCACCTATGTTGATGCCTCACGTATGTACCAGTTGTCATCAGCTATGTTATGGACTTGATCAGGCTACACCTTATTCGGGTGCATGTGGAGATTCTAATGAGATTAGTTCATATGTTGATTTTCTTATAAGAGAGCATCACCCTATAGACATTTTGACATAGGTATAAATATGCATGTACATGTTGAATTTATAAGAATTTTTTAAGCACACATGTTTTTAATTAACATATATATAAAAAAATTGTAATATTTTAACAATCAAATTATTTGGTGTACAGATGGTGACCATAGGGGAATATTTTTCTTGTCGATTATTTATGTCGACACTGTTATGCCTTGCATAACCAGCCCATCTTTTGCCTTGGTCAAAATGGGTCCCCCTTTATGTTTTTGTTCTTGGTTGTCTTCTAAACAAGGTTTGGGATCTTGCTTTCCGAACACTTTGTTTTTCTTTGGTTTCTCTGTCAGAACCAGAACTGAATCAGGTTTTGAAACTTCTTTCAAAACTCATTCTGACCCCAATCCCGACAGTCTTCTTTTTCCCTTTGTTTGTTTTGTCTTTATTGGAGCTGGAGCCAGAATGGGCGTTAAGTCATTTTTCATTCAAAGTTTCAAAATCAAGTATGGATCCGCCTCCGCCTCTGCTTTTTGTACTTTTGTTTTAGTCTAGGTTTTTATGTTAAGTTTTCTTGTTTCGATCTTTTTGTTTTATTTTGTTGTTTTGTTTTGCTTTTATCTTTGTCGACGGACCTAGACCCGGAATAGGAACCAAATTGGGAAATTACTCAAGTTTCCAAAATAGTTTTCATTCCAATTCCGCTCCTGCCGATTTTTGTCATTGACTTTTACTGAAGTCGCACTGCAGTGATGTGCTTGTTCCCTCTGCAGTTCCAACTCCGCTCTAATGCATTTATTGCATTAATTACAGATGCCATGCATGCGTGAAATTGCTAGTTTTTTCCTTAATTAGGGATTAACACGTAGTTATCATTATTATTATTAAGAGATCGAAGAGCGAACCAGAGTTGCAGTGAAGCTTTTGTGCGAGTGAATCAATTGAAAGAGGGACAGTTGCTTACAGATTTCTTCAGGAAGTTAACCTATTTATTTGCATTCGAGGTAGGGTTTTCTATTTTCGTTCTTCTTTTTATTTTACGTTTTCCATTTATGTTCTTCTTGGATTGTTGGTTTTGTGCAAATTCCTTTGTAAGTTTATATGTTTTGGTTTGTTTCGTTTTTGTTAAAATTTTTGCTTGTTTTTGTATTGCTTTTATAGTTTTGTTTCTTGTCGGTTTATTTAGATGCGATCGTTTTCATGTTTTAGCCATGACCGAGTCGTGGTGCCCTAATTTTTAAATGCATAGGTTAAATTCAGTTTTTACAGTGAGAAGGGTTTGGTAGATGGTTGTTTTTACTTAAGAAATCTATTGCGCATTCAATTTGGTTAGTTTAAATAGGGTTAAGTTCATGCCCTGGTTGTTTGTAATCGAGGGTTTTTAGTTTAGGGTTTCTTGGTGCATTTCTGTGGTCGCGTTTTAATTTAAATATGATGCCCTAGAAGGTACAGTCACCTCTCAGTCATATGGGGATGGTCTTATCATGTTATATTTAAGCCCCTTTTCATTTTAATATGACCTAGTCCTTAATCATGAAGTTATGCATTAAACTGTTAAAAACACTTATGATGTTATGATCATTTTTAGGCGGAAGTAGGATTGGAATCGATCTAGAATTTGAACCATGTTTTCCAATAGGTATCGATTCCATTTCTATCCCATCTCTGACTTCGCTTATAGTGAGAAGCCTTCCTTCAAAATAACGATAACCTAGGCGGAAGCGGAAGCGAAACCAAAACTGAATATGAGATTAGAAAATCTAAAAGAAACCAAATCAGTTTCCATTCCGGTTCCGGTTCTGATCACCATGTCGGTTCCATCTCCGAGCCCGATTTCTATTATTGTAATCTCAATAACGGTTTTGGCTTCAAGCCCGACAGTGTTTTGAAAGAGATTGTTTAGAATGTTTCATGTTTGGTTCCGCCTCCAATATATATGAAGGGTAAGGTTTTAAAGCATATTTTGTGATATTTTATTCAAGGATCTAATTGGGGTTTTTTTTTAAGGAAAGCTAAAGGATGTTAGGAGTATCAGGAGAACCCTCCCAAAGGAATTGGCCTACAGAAACATCAAAGGTAGTAGCTAAGCCTAAGAAGATAAAGCCGGAGCATCTACCTTATACTTTGAGGTATAATCATAGGGGTCCTATTGTCACTGCAAGCAAGGTGGAATCGGATTGGTCTGATATAACCAACACCAATCTAGGCTCATACAATTTTGAGGAGTTGTATTCGGAAACATTCATGAAAGATATAACAGGGAGAACTCAAAGAATTGTTGAGTCTGCTTTGGCTCATATCACCTTATTCCCTCTATCTGTCCAGTGCCCGGAGTTGATTATGATAGCAACAGGTGCTTACAATCTAGCTACTAGGCAGTGTATGGATGCACAGGACAATGTTATTATTGATTTAACTCCTCAAATGTTTCAACATATGTTTGGTGTCCTGGATCCAAAGAAACTAGTACAATTAAAGGAGGCAGAAGCTTTAGAGAAATATAGCAAATACAAGGGGGCCAATAAAGCTTAATTGAACAAAAAATGGTTGAGAACAAAGAAGAACTCTCTGACCAAACTCCATGATCAACCAAAGAGGACATAATTATACAAAGAAGTATCATAATTGATCATGATGTTGTCTAGAGTATTTGGGAAGAGGGATGCATTTCACTTCAAGGAGTGGATGTTTCCCTTCATTAAGACCATCTTTAATGGCAAACAATAGTTTGATTGGCCAATGGTTGTCTCTGATGCTATTCATGACCAATTAACAAGGATAAGGGAAACCAAATGCTTCTTCATGACTTCTTATGTTGTTTATGCAGCAGCTAGAGGAGGTCAATTTCCAGGTTTAAAGAGAGTGGGGATATTGGGAGAGGCAGATGGACAAAGGAAAGTGTGGGACCATTATGATCAGTTATCTCTACAAGTAGCTGAAACACAAATTAGAAGGGTTAATGATGTATTTCTATATGTAATCATTAACCAAATTAATGGAGATGTAGGATATAGACTGAGTCAAGAAGCTATGGTGTTTATCACGAAATGGGGATGTTGGTATATCCAATACCCCAAGTTCACATACTTCAGGTTGGCTGGATTTGAAGGTCATCCACATTTGCTGCCAAGATGTTGTAGCAATAGGATAGTTCTAATGGAATTTGTATATCAAGCTTTGCGGGTTAATGCCTAGTTTGGATTGAAGCACAAAACAAGATGTCATAAGTTCCCCATGCAATTGGGTGAATAAAATTGTCAACATCTGGTAGGAGCTAAGGTAGTGTGTAGTGAGTTGATACATCTGAAATTAGGTTTGTACATAGCTCATAAGTACTTTGACCCAAGGAAGAAAATGAATGCCTTGTTGCCTTCTATTTTTGATAAACATTTCAATTTGTTGGAAGATTTATGGAGTGACCTTCAAGATGAGTATGACCTCAGGAAGAAAAATTATGAGAGGTTACCCATTGCACTTATGGTAGAATTCAGGATTAAAGATGACATCCCTAACACATTAGTAGATGATAGAGTGGTATTAGATCCATCATATGAAGCATTAAATATTGGCACTAAAAGCTTGGATCCGGTGGACTGGGATGGTGAGGAGACCATTGACATAAAGCAAATAGGGAGGCCAGTTTTGGATAGAAGTATTCATTGGGCTGTCTTAAGAGCCAAAACTCCTTAGGAACCAACTCCTAAGAAGGGGAAGGGATACAAAAGAACCAAGAGGAAATTGCCTTCCAAGGAGCCCTTGGAATTCTTCCCTCCCGACATTGAAGAGATTGAGCTTGAAGCTATGGCTCAAGATGAATTAGAGACACAAGAGGGAGATGCCCAAGTAGGACCTGTGGTTTCAACACCTGCATTAGGTGAATCCTCTACTCAAGTCCCACTTACAAAGCAACAAGATGAAGAAATGCAAAAAGGGACTCTTCATGATATTGTTGAATCCATGAAGCGAAAAGGAGTAGAGGTAGAGATTCATGACATTGGAATGGATTTTGATGAGACTTTGTCAGAGAATGCACAAGAAAATATGCCTCTAGAGGAGGATATTGAACAAGTGTTGACAGAGGAGGATCAATAGGCACTATTTGAAGAGGCCAAGAATGTTATCGATGATCAAGCACACGTTGCAGACATAAAGAAATAGAAGGCAATTGATGCCAAAATACAGGTCGGTGCCTTACTTCAGTAGCAACACATAGAAGCTAAGCTAAAAGCTGATGAGATAGAGAAGCAGCGGAGGCAAAAAGAGTAGGAGCTCAAGGTCAAGGAAGAGAATGATAAATTGGAATTAATACAGAAAATTCATGATCTTGAGGAAGAAAAGGCAAGACATCAAAGAGAGAGAGAAGTTCTTGTGGCTAAGTTGAAGCTTATTGAATAGGCTCATAAAGAGAAAGAGGAAGTAGAATGAGTGCAAAAAGAGAAAGATGTCGAAGAACTGATCAAGAAGCAACAAAAGGAAAAGGAAGATGCAGAAAAACTTAAGGCATTAGAGGAAGAAAAAAACCAGGAGCTGGAGAAAAGAAGATTAGAAGAAGAAAGGTTGAAGAAGGAAGAAGAAGATAAGAGGATACAAGAACAAAAGGATAGGGAGGAAGCTGAAAAGCTTGCAAAGACAAGTGTGGAACAAGAACAACAAAAGGTATAGGGGGTTGATTCTCAACCTCAAGTAAATGTACAACCACCCTCTACTACTGCCTCTTCTTCTTTGACTATAATGACTATTACTCTAAGTGTTCCCACTTGGTTAAAGTTGGATCTTCAGAAGAGATCAGTGACACCTTCATAGCCTCTTAATTGGGAGGATATGATGAAGTAGATTGAGAAAGAAAGGCCTAAAAAGAAGGACAAGATCCTACATTCCACTAGGCTCACTGAAAAAGGAGAAATTGTTACTGAATGTGCCATACCAATGATAGACAAGGATGTAGGAGACATGCAATTGATAGATTATCAGTTGGGCATTGTTAATTTGGGGAGACCTACTAGAGATCAATAAATGAATTTAATTGATGTGGTAGCATCGTCAACCAAGTCAAGAATGTTGAAGGATAAACAAAGGAAAGATGAGCTTAAGGCTCAGTTAGATCAGTTGCATGTTTTCTTGAAAAGTGTTTCTGCTCCAAGGTCACAACAGGTTACCACTATTGAGAATCCAATTTTGCTGAGTAAGAAAGAAGTAGATGATTTGGTACAGGTAAGGGGCAAGGCGGAGATGTTGGATAGGTGGGTTGATAAATTGAATCAAGAAATGGGTGAAGTACTAGTCAATAGTTTTGAGGTTCATAAAATGTCAGAAGAATTAATAGAGGAAATGAATCAATATGTTAAAACATTGGAAAAATGGGAGGAGGAGTACAAAGGATACAGTCAGAAATTGAAAGAAGTTAATAAATTGCCTAAATCCACCCTCCTGGAACAATCAATACTTGAAGAGGATAATAAAGATTTCTTGGAAAAGACTTCCCGCATACTCCGGTTTAGAACAAACTTTCTATACAAGCATAAAAATGAAGTGCAAGATTCTTATAAGGATCTGAATGAACAATTTGAGGAGTTGGAAGCAATTATTGTTGTTATAGTAAATGTTGATATACCAGTAAAGGAAGGCCTACCTTTAAGCCAAATAAAGGAGAAGTGGGATGAAAGGTTTAAAGAGGTCATGCAAAAAGGATATGATGGTGAAGATCTACTGCTAGATTGATTAATGGATATTAAAGAAGAGATAAGGGCAGCTAAGAGGGAGTTGACCAAGCTAAAGGACATGAGAGGGTTTGCTGCTGCGGAGCTAGAAAGGATCAAATTTGTAGACAGTTGGGTTGATGGGTCAGATTTGGAGGTGCTTCAACAAGTCGTCTCTAGTTATGACGAGTACATTACAGAACAAACTTCGCATGCATAAATCTCATTCATGCATGGCATGATTTTCTTCTTTGCATGCACAACTGGCAGTTTGTAGGCGGATGGCTTTCTTTTCTCCTCTCTATTCTTTTCTTCTAGTTTAACTGAGTTTCCAAGATGACTGTAATCCCTAAAAAGGTGGAGTGACCTAAAATAGAGAGAACTTCAAATTTTTGTATATCTATAAATACCCTTGGGGTATCATATTGTAAGGGTCGACTAATAGAGAATAGAATTGGCCACTTGATAGTAGGAGATAGAATTTTTCATAGTTGTTATAGAGATACTTTGATTTTTACAGTTGAATATAATTACAAGTTTTTATGCAATATGGTGTTAGAATGGAGTTTTACTTGATAAGTTGATGAATTATAATCTATATGTATGCCAGTGATTGTGCTGAAGCATGATTGTTTCTTATGTGATGAAAGTCATTAGAAGAAGCCATATTTAAATATTATTTCATTAGGTTATCTGTGAATTGAATTTATTGAAGTCTGTTGATCTATGGTCTTGGCAACGAATGAGAAGTGTTGATTTGAATCTTTGAAGTTTTGATGATATGGGATTGTGGTATTAAATTAAGCACCATAGATGCATGAGATGGTATGGACTATTCTGTAAATTGTATCATGCTATGGTTTTCTTGATCTGTTGAAAGAACAATCATTGTTGAAGATATATGTCCGGATGTTACATAAGTTTTATTCATGTTTACTGATATACGCCCTGATTTATCTTTTTCTTTTGTTTAAGACCCCCTTGCTTTATTAAGAACAGTTTGATGAATAATTCATTGCTTGTATTCCTTGTTACCAGCACAGGCCTCTTCAATATTACAGTTGCATGGACCAATTGAGTGACATTAGACAATTGAGAACCAACTACCAGGACCTTGGGAGTTAGGCTACTATATGTTGTCTTTCTTTTTCAGGAGAAATAGAGTAGAAATATTATGTTTACACATTGTTTGTGTCATTTTCACCATCAACAGACACTGTGTAAGTTGGCAACCCTTATGGGGTATTTTGATTGATTTTTTAAATATATAAAATAATTTCTTAACTTGAATTTTTAATTTTTAAATCAATCATGAACATGTGTTTTAAATATTTATGTTGGTTAAGGGTAGTCAATCGACTTCCACATTGGTTCCACCAAAGGGGTTGTTGAGCTCTCTTCCATTTTCGGGTGTCTCACATGAGGTGCAGGTAAATGTATATTGTAAATTATTTAAAACTATACTTACAATTTTTTTATTTTGAATTCACTATATCAAATGTGCATGTACTTAAATATTATATGTGTTATGTCTATGTATAGGTTGACACCACCATGAGAATGGGGATCAGACACCCATTTGATGTGCAAGAAATTCAGGAGACATCTGAATTTTAGGATGTTTAAAAAAGTTTCTACATGTGTGCATAATTTGTTGATATTTTAAATAGATTTCAAAAAATCTATTGGTACACTTGAATATATATATTTTAAACCAATTCAAGTACACATGTGCTTTAAATTTGACCTTGTAGGACTTTTTTGGTGGCACTTTTCATCTTAATGATGTCACACCGCATCAACCAAGACATGCAGAGCAACCTCATATAGTAATTTAAAAAAATTATTATATTTAAATTCAATTACAAATTATACATTGTGAATAACTTAAATTAAATTTAAAATTGAAATTATATATGCTCATACATGTTAAATTATTTTTCTTTTATAGCATGAGACATGTTCTCTAGTTGAGCATGTAAAGATAGGTCTTACACTATAGCATGTACAACAACCTCTTACAATAATTTAGATATGATAAATTATAAATTAAATTGAATTAAATCACTTTTAATCATCTTACATTTGATTTCAACTTTCTTTCTCTTCACTACAGCAGAATAGGAAAATAGTGCCTAAAATAGCGCCATATTTTAGTGCATTTCAATTCATGAATCGAGCGATTTGGTTGATGCTAAACTTGGCGCAAACAATCATGGCCTTCTCGACCCCGAATTTGGCACCGACTTTTGTGTCAGATGTTTCTCTGTACTTAGCACTAGGAAATCACAATGCCCACATTAGCGCCTAAAATAGCGTCAAAAATAGCACCTCTATTAATGCCTAAAATAGCATCGGTAATAACGTCAGAAGTAGCACCTAATTTGGCTTCAGGGTTTTGCTTCTATGTCTACTCCCATTTTTTCTTTTAGTTTTTCTTCCGGTTTCGCTTTTGATTTTGCTCCAAGTTTGCTTCCAATTTTTCTTTCGGTTTTGCTTCCACTTTTGCTTACGATTTTGCTTCTAGTTTTGCTTCTGGTTTTGCTTCCACTTTTGCTTTCGGTTTTGCTTCCAATTTTTCTTTTAGTTTTGCTTCAAAATTTTCTTCCGTTTTACTTCCACTTTTGCTTCTGGTTTTTCTTCCATGTTTTCTTCTGGTTTTTCTTCCATTTTTGCTTCCGATTTTGCTTCCAAGTTTGCTTCTGGTTTTGCTTCTAGATTTTCTTCCAAGTTTGATTCTAGTTTTTCTTCTATGTTTTCTTTCGGTTTTGCTTTCAATTTTTCTTCCAAGATTGCTTCTGGTTTGCTTCTAGTTTGGCTTCCATTGTTGCTTCCTTTTTTGGTTCTAAAAATGCTTCTTGTCTTGCTTCCATTTATTAATTTAAAATGTTTTATTTCAATTTAATTAGTTAAATATATCATGCCTCTTAAATAACACATATGATTATAGAGTAAGTAATTTAATTATTTAACTCATATGATTATAGAGTAATTAATTTAATTATTTAACTCATATGATTAAATAACAAGATAATGATTATTTTTTGGGTCGGTAACATGAAATTTTTGTATTGCTTGTAAAGATAAAAAAGTACATCTATTGTTTAGTGTCATTACCCACCAAAAAAGCTTAACACTTCTCTGATTTGTTCAATTACGTTCTGGAGGTGCCAAGCATTAATTTTACCTTTCATCACCACCTAAACTATTATTGTAACATGATCATCATCTATAATTAAAACAAGTGAGTCAAATATCTATAATTGAATTGAATTTGACAACATCCATCTTGAGCAGTAAAATAAAATCATCATACATAATAAATATCCATCCAAAAATCATTGACCACTTTTAATATATATAAATTGACAAGTCAATACTGAAAACATCATCATCATATATAACTAAAACAAGTGAAAGTCAAATATGCCAGTACATCAAAAACATGTCAAAATGATACATGTCCAACAGTTGACATAAGTGAAAATGATACATGTACAAATGATATAAATAAAATTGATAAATTATGTAACTCAAAATGATACAAGTCAATATGATACATGCCCAAATGATATAGTGAAAATGATACAACTCAATATGACACAACTCAATAATATAGTACTGTAGTCCATGAAAATGATACATATGATAGTAACCATGAAAAGAGTCATCATAATGATATACCAACAATGATCCATGATGCAATATATATGGTCATGAATGTCATTGGTTACTACCACCAACTGTCTCATCATCATCATCATCATCATCATCATCATCATCATCATCATCATCATTGTCATCATCATCATCATTGTCATCAACCTCAGTGTCTTCCATAGCTATGTCATCATCATCCTCTTCCATGTGATCTATACCGGAAAAAACAATATTTTGTGAATCTATATCATGTTGAGGATCATCTTGATCTTTTGGAAGACCCATGTTCTGCAAACAAAAAACATTTAGAATGCAAATTTATTATTTATTTCATGCAATAATTTATTTTTCTGTTATATATCTAATATTACAACATATGAGACGAAACCATAATCATATTACATCATATCAAAGTCCACATACCATAATAAAATTTCAAAAAAGTTACAGCTAATATTGGTGAGTTAGGAGAAACTTCAACTTTCAAAAACAAAGCCAATTAGGCTGGCAGACTTGTGGATCAGACCATCATTTGGTGGAAGAGGAAGAAAGATAACTAAAACTCTAGAGGCCCACCATAATGGATTTCAATATTAAACCATGAGAGAAGAAGAGAAAGTTGATATCATGTATCAAAACATTAATCATGCATTCTTCCAGCCAATGAAGAAGGAGATGATTACTTTGCTTCATTTTCATTTGTATAACCATATCACAGCATGGGAACCAAGAAGACCAAGGATGTCTAGTTTTATGTGGAGGTAATGGATGTGGTCCAAACTTTAGGAGGGGTAAGAAGGTCAATGTATGATCCTGATGAAATTGAGGAAGAACAATAAGAGAGGGACATGAAAAACAAAATCAATACAGAGTTTCAAGGATTTGTCAAGCGAATAAGAGATCTATGGGAGCAGCCTCATCTAAAATATTTTGAACTAGAGTTTGATATACCATTTAGAGAGCTTGGTTTTCATGGAGTTCCTTTCAAAGCCTTTGCTTTTATTGTTCCTATGGTAAACTGTTTGGTAGAGTTGGTGGAACTACCTTTCTTAGTAATCGCTATTAGTGAGATTGAGATTGTTAACCTCGAGAGAGTAGGACTTGGGCAAAAGGAATTTAATATGGCTATTATTTTCAAAGACTTCAAGCGGGATGTACTCTGCATGTACGCCATTCCTCAATCTTTGCTTGATGGCATCAAGGAATGGTTGAAATCCATGGATATAAAGTATTATGAAAGGAAAATGAACTTGAACTGGCAACCAATTTTGAAGACTATTAATGATGATCCAAATAAATTTATTGAAGATGTTGGCTAGGAATTTTTAAATATGGAAGCTAGTGATTCTAATTCTGATAATTCAGAAGAGTTGGATCAAGGATACGAACCCTCTGATGTAGAAGAGGAATCAAAATCAGATTTCATGTAGCCACCATCAAGAGTGTTACAAGCCAATTAACAAGTTGGAGAGAATTCTTATATAAGGATAATTTTCAATGTTGCAGGTACCAGCTTTAATGCCAACTACAATGGCAATATTGAAATTCCCTAGCAGTATTCATGTTAAGGAAATTTCCTTTAGATGCAAGGATTCAAAGCACATCAACCATGTCGTACAAATGATTAAATCCCAGAGATGATTTGTAGCAATGAAAGAGTCTGAAAAGGCAGAGAGAGCTACATTGGTGACTCAAGAGAAACTTCAGCTTTAAAAAACAAAGCCAATTAGGCTGGCAGATGTGTGGATTAGACCAACATTTGGTGGAAGAGGAAGAAAGATGACTGGAACTCTGGAGGCCCACCATACTGGATTTCAGTATTCAACCATGAGATCAGAAGAGAGCTGATATCATGTATCAAAACATTAAGCATGCATTCTTCTAGCCAATGGAGAAGGAGATGATTACTTTGCTTCATTTTCATTTGCATAACCATATCATGGCATGGGAACCAAGAAGACCAAGGATGTCCAATTTTATGTTGAGGTAATGGATGTGGTCCAAACTTTAGGAGGGGCAAGAAGGCCAATGTATGATCCTAATGAAATTGAGGAAGAACAGCAAGAGAGGGACATGAAAAATAAAATTAATGTAGAGTTTTAAGGATTTGTCAAGTGAGTAAGATAGCTATGGGAGTATCCTCATATAAAATATTTTGAACTAGAGTTTGATATAGCATTTAGAGAGCTTGGTTTTCATGGAAGAGGAAGAAAGATGATTACTTTGCTTCATTTTCATTTGCATAACCATACCATGGCGTGGGAACCAAGAAGACCAAGGATGTCTAGTTTTATGTGGAGGTAATGGATGTGGTCCAAACTTTAGGAGGGGCAAGAAGGTCAATGTATGATCCTGATGAAATTGAGCAAGAACAACAAGAGGGACAGGAAAAACAAAATCAATGTAGAGTTTCAAGGATTTTTCAAGCGAGTAAGAGAGCTATGGGAGAAACCTCATCTAAAATATTTTGAACTGGAGTTTGATATACCATTTAGAGAGCTTGGTTTTCATGGAAGAGGAAGAAATATGATTACTTTGCTTCATTTTCATTTGCATAACCATACCATGGCATGGGAACCAAGAAGACCAAGGATGCCCAATTTTATGTGGAGGTAATAGATGTGGTCCAAACTTTAGGAGGGGCAAGAAGGTCAATGTATGATCCTGATGAAATTGAGGAATAACAATAAGAGAGGGACAGGAAAAATAAAATCAATGTAGAGTTTCAAGGATTTGTCAAGCAAGTAAGAGAGTTATGGGAGCAACCTCATCTAAAATATTTTGAACTAGAGTTTGATATAGAATTTAGAGGGCTTCATTTTCATGGAAGAGGAAGAAAGATGATTACTTTGCTTCATTTTCATTTGCATAACCATACCATGGAGTGGGAACCAAGAAGACCAAGGATGTCTAGTTTTATGTGGAGGTAATGGATGTGGTCCAAACTTTAGGAGGGGCAAGAAGGTCAATGTATGATCTTGATGAAAGTCAGGAAGAACAACAAGAGAGGGATAGGAAAAATAAAATCAATATAGAGTTTCAAGGATTTGTCAAGCGAGTAAGAGAGCTATGGGAGAAACCTCATTTAAAAGATTTTGAACTAGAGTTTGATGTACCATTTAGAGAGCTTGGTTTTCATGGAGTTCCTTTGGAAGCCTCTGCTTTTATTGTTCCTACGATAAAATGTTGGGTAGATTTGATGGAATTACCTTTCTTAGTAATCACTATTAGTGAGATTGAGATTGTTAATCAATTAGGCGCTAATTTACTATAGCAATGAAATAGTCTGAAAAGGAAGAGAGCTACACTGGTGACTTAGGAGAAACTTTAGTTTTCAAAAACAAAGGAAAATATTAGACTGATAGACTTGTGGATCAGGCCAACATTTTTTGGAGGAGGAAGAAAGATGACTAGAACTCTGGAGGCCCACCATAATGAATTTTAGTATTCAACCATGAGAGTAGAAGAGAGAGCTGATATTATGTATCAAAACATTAAGCATGCATTCTTCCAGCCAGTAGAGAAGGGATGATTTATTCGCTTTTTTTTCATTTGCATAACCATATCAATGCAGAGTTTCAAGGATTTGTCAAGCTAGTAAGAGAGCTATGGGAGCAGCCTCATCTAAAATATTTTGAACTAGAGTTTGATGTACCATTTAGAGACCTTAGTTTTCATGAAGTTCCTTTCAAATCCTTTCCTTTTATTGTTCCTATGGTAAATTATTTGGTAGAGTTGGTGGAATTACCTTTCTTAGTAATCGCTATTAGTGAGATTGAGATTGTTAACCTTGAGAGAGTAGGACTTGGGAAAAAGGCATTTGATATGGCTATTGATTTGAAAGACTTCAAGCGGGATGTACTCTACATGTACGCCATTCCTCAATCTTTGCTTGATGGCATCAAGGAATGGATGAACTCCATGGATATAAATTATTATGAAAGCAAAATAAACTTGAACTGGTGGCCAATTTTGAATACTATTACTGATGATCCAGATAAATTTATTGAAGATGTTGGTTGGGAATTTTTGAATATGGAAGCTAGTGATTTTGATTTTGATAATTTAGAAGAGTTAGATCAAGGATATGAACCCTCTGATGTAGAAGAGGAATCAGAATTAGATGAGGAAGGTTCAAAAGATGAATCTCTTGTGGAGTCTAAGGAGGACAAAGAAGAAGAAGAATATTTCGAAGAGGAGGAAGGTAAAATATGGGATGAATTAGAAGCTGAAGCTAGAAATACAAATAAGGAAAAAGGAGACAAGTCTAACAGTGAAGAGGAAATCTGTCAACAAAAGGTAAAAGCTACAGGGAAGTCTTGGGCACCTTATATTAGAGATTCAAGAGGAATGCCTGCCAAGAGGCATAAATCCAAATGAATTGAGTTCATCTATATCCTTCTACTATTTATTCATGCACATAAACGCTCACCTTGTAATCATAAGATTTGAGCTCTACTTACTCAACCTATGCATCAATAAACAACTCAACACAAGAGATGCAAATTGACATATTAACACAACAATATCTAACTAAGTTATTGAAACTCAACTATTGATACCTCGTTCTCCATCCAGATTACAAAATTGTTCCACTTTTTGTTTTGTAACATATTATTTTCAAATTTCTTTGGATGGCGGCCATATTTCTCCTCCTGTCAAAACATGGCACATGGACTAGTTAAACTAATTAATATGAAGTCATTTACTTTTTCCAAGGAAATAAAAAAAATATCATTTAACATATTAAATATACATACAAATGTACAGATCAAGGCCTATAAACCATTCTAGCCACTGTGATGTGTGGCACAAAGTTTCTCAAGCCTAGCCTTGGAGGCCTTGTCTTGAAACATATACTAATTCAATTTAACTATGCACAAATAAAATTTAAATATCGTTTAACAAATTTGATATAATCTTATGAGAAACTTCAAATACTTGTGCACTCTCATCACTGGACTTCCATCATGCATCAGACTTCTCATATGATTTTACAAGCTCTTTCCATACTTTCACACTTACATCAATTGGCCTTTTTTTCCGCCTTAGCTCAAGATGGATTTTTTTTATCTTCTTTGTTTGGTTGCACTGAAATCTCTTGTACTTTTGAGACATTCGTAGCTTTATCTTCTTTACAGACCAACCTATCCCAAATTCATTCTCCATGTCATGGATAAATTCTTTATTCAGGTGCATGGGTATCTTTGAGAATGGAAAATGAAGATGGTATTTGAACCGTTGAAGGCATGATTCCTTCAACCTATTCACAAATGTTTTCCCATCATCCGTCATTCAAACTTCCCCTGAAACCACCTCGTATTCTATCTTCGTATTGTAGCTACCAATGCAAGATTGAAAACATGGTGTGGTGGAAGAAGTCTGTGTCCCAAGAGTGGAAATCATTGCTCCCTGTTCCACATTCTTAGAGTTTACTCTCACTGATTTCCTCCTAGATCTTTTGCTTGATCTAGGACTACTTGGGGAATCAATTGATTCCCTTTGACACAATTGATTTGTTTGCAATGTTTAAGGGGCATTACCAAATTGTTTTTCTATGTATCTGGAAAGTGTTGTCCAGTCCACATTAACCAATTTGTTCACTGCCTCTACCCCCAATATGCAAGCCAATTCATCTTTATCTTTGTTAGTCTCATGTCCCTATATATATATTTTTAAATTATATTTCTTATTTTAAATTTAGAAATAAAAAACTAAAAAGTAAAATTCAAAGAAACAATGGAAACATTTACAAATCTATAAATTGACAATGAATTACCTCATTGTGGCTAGAGTTTGTTGACAATGCTCGCTTCCCTCCATTGCTTGACATTTTGAGGTGACCTAGGGAAAATTATTTTCATCTAGTTTGTGGAGGAAAATGAAGTACACACTGTCAGGTATGAAACTTTTCATCCAGTTTGTGGTATGAAAGTTTTGTTTTGTGGGAAAATATGTTCATTGGGTTTGCTTAGTGTTGATAACCTAGGGAAAATATTTTCACTTGGTTTGCTTAGTGTTGATAACCTTATCATGAAAAATCTTTCATAATGCAATCTTTCACGAATTTTTCATGGCATCAATGACTATGGTCCAGCTGGGAAAAACCAAGTGGTTCTTGCATTTGTTTTTAGTAGTTGCTCAACAGTGACTGACCCAATTCCTAGATTTTCCAAGCAATTCACTATTTACTTGATACCCAGGTTAGGGAAAGAATATGGAGGCATCCTTGCTTCATGCTATAATATTTTGAGCGAAATCTCAAATGGGTAGGCTAAAATGTTTTTCTGGTTTCTCAAAGGTTTTACAATTTATAATGATGGGACAATTTAGAGGTTGCCTGGACTGGTTAGGCCACGAACCAGTAAACAATCATGAATTCAAATGCAATACAAAGAGTAGTAAACAATCACAAATTCAACCAAGAAAAATAAATTTGTAACCTTACCCATGGTGTTGCAAACTAAATCGAATTTCTCATCAATTTTTGGTAGCGCCCTACTCTCTTCCTTTGTGCAACATTTTTCCTTTTGTTTTCATCTGATTTCTTCCTTCACGTGGGAAAGTGTTAAATTTTCCATTTTGATTCATTAGTCAACACTTTATTCAGTGTTAGTTAACACCAACTTTAGCACCGATTCATGGCCATTAATGTAATTTGTTTGGGACATATAAGGCAACATTAAGTGCACCTAATTTAGTGTCTATCATTATTGTATAGTGACTATTTTCATTGTTGTGTTTCACAGGATTCATAGTGTTGGAAATAATTCCAACTCCTGCCTTGTTTTTGTGACCACCACTATCTCGTGGCTCCTTCATTAGCTCGGTGTGATAGAGTGGTTTTTACCGTGGTCCCACAAGGTGCTTCATCCTTCTCAGTGGTAGTGCGGTGAAATATTTTTTGGCGGCACGCGAGTCTTCATTTTGTTCCTGGAAGTGTTGCGGTGACTCTCGCAGTCCTACAAGTCTTCTACCATTGGTGTGTGGTAGTGCGATGACCACCGTTGTCCCATGGCTTCTTCATCAACTCAGTGCGGTAGAGTGGTTTTTATCACGGTCTCGCAAGTTACTTTTTCCTTCTCAACGGTAGTGTGGTGAAAGCTTCTATGACGACATTTTTATTCACAAAGGAGGCCATGGAGAGAGGACGTGGACGATGTAGAAATACTAAATTGTTCAGAGGAAAGTGGGTGGAAATAGATGAGACAATGGAATCTGTAGATACAATGGAGGTAAGAAGAGAAAGCAACCTCAACCAAAGGAGGAAGGTGTTTATGAATTCACAAATGCTACAACATAGAGGAGATAAAGTCATTTTTTTGTCCATGAGGCCTCTGAGGTCAAACTTATTGGTTTAAAATGCATAGGAATGGTGATTAAATGTGATTCTATGATCAAGGGAAAAGTTTGAAAATTAGGATAGCCAAAACATGATATCGATATGTCAAATATATGACTAAAGTGAGGTTTTGTGTTGGATAGCATATTCGTTGAAATGATATAATTAGTGTACTAAAAATTATTTACTATGTTGTGTATTATAGGGGCAAGACGAGGCAATGGCAACAGATTGTGTCATATCAAATGAGGACAAAACGGATGAAGCGGGACATCAGGTACTCGAATTTTGACTTAACTTAGGAAAAAATAATCTGATGGCATTTTGTGATATGTCCAAATTTTTTCATAGTATTATTGAAATTTATAATGTATTATCCAATCTTGACATAAATTAATGCATGTTGTTGATTATTTTATATGGAGATTGGAGCAAATGTAGAGCCTAAGCTCTCAACTAGAAAAATAAAAAGATATGTATGTGGACGTGGACCTAAAACTATTAAATCATGTAGATGAAAGTGGGTGGAGGAGGATATGACAAGGGATACTATAGACACAACAAATGATTGCACTGAAGAAGAGGTAGGTCAGGACTATAGTATATGGGATGAATACTTTGAGAAAATTGTTGTTTGTGGATGTTTTGTATGTTGTGGAAAGAAACAATTCAAACAAGCGATTGTACAAAGACATTACATATATGATGAGATTCCAATCGATAGTATGCCTCCTACAATCGATTCAAATCCAATAGGAATTGTGGTGAGGAATTTTCCAATTTGATATAAATAACATGTATAATTCATTTAAACATTGTTTTATATTATTTAAATAACTAATTTTTTATTAATGGATACTTGCAGGATAAAGTTCTTGGTTTAAATTTTCCTAGATCACCAACTTCAAGCCTAGAGGGAAATGATCATTTATCAGATGATACATCTAACAAAAATATGTGCCAATATACCAGCTCGAAAGATGAGGAATTGACGAAAACAAGTAACAAAACAAGAACCAGTGTGAAGATGCATAATTTTCTTAAATGCAAGGGGAAGGTGGACTACATACCCTATGAGAATGAATGTGATGGAGATGATGACTTGCCCCTAAGTTTGAGATCAATTTACAAAGAGACAATTGATCATCGACTATATTGTGCTTGGCCTAGTGATCAACAACTACATAGAGTGTACGAGGTGTTTCAATTTTGGGGATACAACTACATGATACAACCCTCCAATATTCATGGAGCGAATCTAGGCCTCTTTATTGTCCAAAATGTACATGTGGGATCCAAACATAGAAACAATTTAGAACAAACCACTAGGAGATTAATGCCATATTATGGTCCATCGTATTATAGTGGTGAATGGAGAAGGCTAGCAGAATATAAGCCTAGCATGTCAGCATATGGTCTAAATTCAAATATGTATACAAATCGTCTTCAATTGGAAAGTGGAAAAGAAATGAATAGAGGTCAACTTATGTATATAGATGGACGTGCATACACACACAAAAATATTGCAAGATTTATAAATAGTAGTAAGGGAAGGGACCCTACTGTAAGACTAAATTGTCAATTTGTTGAAGATATAAATGATAAAGATGGAGATATGGGAAGAGAGGTTGATAGACTGGTAATGGTTGAGGCTATTATGGACCTTACCATTGGGGATGAGATATTGATTGATTACCCCTTCTTAAAATGCAATCCTATGTGAAAGAAGAGGGAAGAACAAGGTCTCCCTAAGGATGTTCTTAAGAGCAGGAAACCAAAGAATAATAAATGAATGTGGATTGATGTTTTATAAACTATGTTTTCAAAATTGTGTTTTATAGTAATTATTATATAAAAGGGTAGTCTATAAAATAATGTTCCATTATTCAATTGATGTATATATGTTCGTAAAATTTATATAATGTCTAGTATATGTATTTTGTTCATGTGCAGGTATTTTTCTATGAAGATATTTTGGACCCCAAATGGATATTTGTCATACATTATGATCCAAGATTAAGGCATGTATTTGATGATGCATTAGTAGATACTAAGAAAAAAAATGATGGCTAGCAAAATGAGAGAGAGGGATTAGAGAACATCAAAGAAATTGGCATCCATGATGATGTTGAAGATGGTTATCTTCAGGCACAAGATGACAACAATCCACAGTTAGATGATGTTATGGAAGACAACAATATGGATGGTATAGAAAATGATGATCCAAATACATCTGGTAACAATATCGACGGTCTACAGTAAAATGTCAATGATGATGAAGATGATGTAGGTCAAGATGAGGATGATGATAATATTAAATACATGAAATAACATATGAAAATTGACAATGATACACT
The DNA here is from genome assembly GCA_007115665.2 of Sequoiadendron giganteum. NCBI lineage: Eukaryota > Viridiplantae > Streptophyta > Pinopsida > Cupressales > Cupressaceae > Sequoiadendron > Sequoiadendron giganteum. Next base: position 473,576,173 of record CM021102.1, on the reverse strand, counting down.
GGATGACATTGTAGCAGACAATAATGTTAATGACCAAGACTTCTAAATTTTCATAATTATTTGCAATCCATGTTTAAAAAAAGATGATTCTTATGGCCTAAACTTTGAAATTATTTAGTAATATTATGTTGTACTTGGAAAATTGAAAACTTGTTTTATTCTCTTAGCAAGCTTTTTTATTTTCCATTATAATTCTAGAAAAAACAAAATTTGCGGGGATGGCCTTTTACACCAATCTTAATTTTTATGAAGTTCACAAACCTGTTGTCAAGCAGTAAATTCCTTTCATAGAAAAGAAATGTAAAGGCTTCATTTAAGAAAAGATAAGTAGTCTCTTTCTGAGGGTAATCCACATGCAAAAAGTAATAATAACATAAAAAAAAATTGTCTAGTAGAAAATTAGATTCAATCAATTATGTCTCATTTCGCTTGCACACTTATTTGAAAGAAATAGGGTATTCACCATACATTTCCCTTGACAAAGAAAACATGTTATTTCATTTACTTTTACTATATATCTCAGAAGAGAAATTGTTGTTACATAATGATGAACTGAGAAAATAGTATATGCAAAAAAATTCAAAGAAAATGTTTGAAATTTAACATGCAACCTACTATGTTGTGCTAAAAGGAATCAAGATTAACTAGGACAAGAAATAAAAATAAAATTTTGATGATTGTACTTAAAAGTGAATAGGATATGAAAAGTGTGGACAATGATGGTGTTGAAATTGAAAACCCTGATTTTGATGATATTACTTTTTTATGTCATTCAAGATAAAGAGCACATACAATTTTATATACATAGCGAATGAAAATTTGAAACTAGTAAACTAAAAATGTAAACACTATAAGATTTTTCCTTAAACAGTAATTCACATACTCACTTACAAAAAAGGGTGAAGCATTTTTTATTCAAACTCTATTTTATTTAATAGACATAATAGTATATTAATATTTACAAGTACAAGAATATATTCATTGTTTCATAGAAAATAAGGAGTGTTTTATATAATATACAAGTACAAGAATATATCATCATCATCATATCCTTAATTAGCTATTGCAATATCTTTAAATTTTTCAATCTTTGGTATGAATTGTTGGCAAAAAAAATTAGGATTACTTGGATGCTTCTTCCATTCATTTTGTATCAACATATGTTTGTGAAGACACAAAATTTAATAAAATATTAATGCACGTAACTCACAATTATTTAAATAAGAAACTTTGTTAACTTTATTATTTTTAAATAGTTTCCATTTTTATGTTGAACATGTAACAAGGCAAAATAAGCTCAATTTTTTTAAAAAATTAGCAGCTCTACCAACATCCACAATAAGTGCTTTACTATATCAGCATATTCATTCACATAAGCACAATATTGAGGCTCAATAACTGATATTCATTCAAATATAAGAAGAAATAAGTATGGAAAATATAAGAAAAATATAGAATGATAACACAGTCATGGAGAATCTATGATAATAAGATGTTCTCCATTATATTGCTTCAATTGATATATCTTAATAACAAAAGTCTTTAAAATGGAAATGATATATGATGATGATAATTTAAAACTAGGCCTTGGTTTCCTATTTATATAGGAAGCAACAAGCTACAAGCCTTTTACAAAAAGAAACAACCTTTCATAACTACTTCATTTACTAACAACTATTTAATTAGCATAATTAAGGAAATAACAAGACTTAAGACATTTTGACATATGGTCCCATTATTCAATGTAGTCGTGATCATTGATCTGGAAAATTATTCCTCTCCATAATGAATGTCCAAATGCTCTCACCTCAATGTCCTATTCTTCTGAAACCAACAACTATTTAATTAGCATAATTAAGGAAATAACAAGACTTAAGACATTTTGACATATGGTTCCATTATTCAACGTAGAAGACCCATGATCATTGATATAGAAAAGTCTTCCTCTCCATGATGAACATCCAAATGCTCTCACCTCAGTGTCCTATTCTTCTGAGACCAAATACTTTTCCTCTCACTAATACACCATAAAATTTGATGGCCACTTATATTCCTAGATCTTTTGCATGTTTGCAAGATGAGTTTTCCATCGACTGTATAGTAATGCATTTGTATCATTGAAAAACTTTAGGTATCCCGCATCAAGAAAAATCAACCCATCCATGATCTGATTTAGCCTAGGAATATTGGTATCATCATCCTCCTGTATATGAGTTACACACTTATGAACAACATGACTAAATTATTTCTTCCACTTATCCAAGTCCTTCAACTAATCATCATCTCTCATGATTTTAGGTATATACCAATGTTTCGAGGTATGGAATAAATCCATTCGTGTTACAATATTTTTATCAAATCCTTGTACATACTGAAATTCATCAATAATCATCTTCACAGTTTGTTCAATTGGCTTTAATGTTGTGGGTGCATCAAGAATTCTTTGTAGAACTTTGCATAACTTAGCCAAAGTGTTGTGAATAGGCTGCCACCTTTTGAACAAAGGATATAATACAAGCATATGTGTCTTTATTTGATCCACTTCCTGTTGAAGTGTTTTATATCATGCACATTCTCTAGTTTATCCATAACTTATTTTATCCTATGCTCAAGAATATTTTCCATAACTTCACAAATTCGTCTTTTCACTTCATCCTGGGTTTGATTGTTGGCCTTCTTTACATCATCCACTTCCTTCTCTGGAGTTTTTTCCTGTTCTGTATAAATTTTCTTCACAATATCCATTGGAGCAATAGGAGGCCTATATAACACTATCTCCTTTCTTTGTGAGGGTCCTACTCCTCTTAATTGTTCTTTCAATTTGACATTCTCCATGAACAGTTTATTAACTTCATCATTTACGAACCTTTGTTCCTTTTCATACTCCTTCAATCTATCTTCTAATCCCTTAACAGTTGCTCAAGTGAACATGGCCAAATGCATGGTAATTGTGGCTGCCTCCAAAGGGGCGGTATCTTGTATTGTCCTTACCATCACTTCCCCTTTCATCCCTTGAATTACATCCAATAATTTTGGCTTTTATGTATTTTTTTATTTGATCCATATGGCGAGTGTTTCAATATTTGGGTTATACCCAGTTCCACTCACACCTTCATCGAAGTCAAATTATGCAACTAGCATTATATCTTCTTGAGCTCGCACTTGATCAAGAAGAAACATTTTATTTAATTCCAAGCCAAGGAAAATGAGCATATATATCTTCAAGACCATTTCTCTAGCCTTCTAGGGGCTAATGTCAATGTTGTCAACTCTTAATTCCTAGAAAGTTTGTGCTACCATTTCATTTTTCTCTGATTCTTCAATTCCCGCTTCAGCTAATTCCATCCTCTCTTGAAATTAGTTTATCTACATCTTCATCTAGAAATACTTAAACTCAAGAGTCTTAATGAATTTATCATCTTCTATGAATCTCCTGGCTGCAATTTCCCTTTCATCTTCATGTAAATTTGTACTTATTTTTTCTACATCACCCATCTTTTCCTCATGTTTATGGGAATTGGTCTCAAGGATGGGCTGATCAACTTCAATATCACCTATCAATGACTGCAGTACTGTAGCCACTTCCTCGGTATCACCCACCTCTTCAATATCCTCATAAGGTACTAATTGTTCAATACTTCTTGTCTTCTATCTTTTGGGAGGTAACTGCTCCATGGGAGGCTCAAAGGTTTCACCTGGGGTATGCTTTGCACTTGCACCACTATCATGTTCTTCAAGATATGCTTCCTTCTTTTTGTACAAGTATTCAAATCTACCAATTATCAATTCTATCCTCTTAATGGGGTCCTTTTCCTCAACAAAGTATACTAGGAAATCCTTGGACCTCCGCTTCGTCCTTTCTTCAAGCTTCTTCATATATTCCCATTTTTTTCCTTCTACTAAATACATCATTATAAGTAATGCAGTTCCTTATGACATCTTCTTAAAATTCCACTTGGTGTGGCACTGTAATTTTGGTAAGAAGATTGTGCCTTATGTTGTTCCTATGATTTTCAAGGTCAAAAGCTCTTTCTTTTCCAGATTTCAATGCATATCTTGTCTTCAAATAATACTGCAACTGCAACTCCTCTAGTGTGTTTGAGCCTACAGTCCAATCTTCACACTTGGTTTGGTTTGGCAGGAAAGTGCCTTTCTTCTGCTTGTGCATTAAATCTTTCTCCATCCACATAATTTGCCACATAAATTCAAGAAATGTTAATCTGAGGGGCACAAATTTTGGCAGTATGTGTGGAGCAACAGAGAATCCATAAACTCTTATTATTGTAACTTCTGAGAGGAAGAACCAATCTCCAAAATTGTGTGTATGATCCTGCTCTGGTCTTAAAGCCAAAGGTCTCACTAGTTGCAACATTTTGGTTGACAATCTTGGTGTTGCATACCCAAGAACTCAAAGGATTCTATGTACAAAGTCTTCATAGAATACAAAAAAGCTTGAATTCTTGCACCAACTGTCCCAAATATAGCACCATTTATGGATAGTTGTGGGATTCCCTTGCTCATCTATAGTAGCCAAGTCCATTATTTTATTCCAATGGTTCCTATTTTGGTACAATATCAGATGACACAGTAGGGAATAGTGTCTGAATGTAATCGGTGCTCTATCCTTTATAACTTGGGAGAATTCATCATCTAATGCCTTCTTAAGGTATGAAGAAAAGTCATATTCAATATTAGTTTCATGGTTTTGAATATCCATGGCCATCATCATTAGGCCTATTAGCATTTTATCTTGAGCATCTATCCCCAACACTTGGCAAAGAGCTAAATATGTATTCACAAAGTAATACTAAAAATATATCACATTAAATGGTTCAGTATTGGTAGTAGAGATGGGGAATGTTCTGTTACCAATGCCTCTTTTCATATATAGGGGCACCTCATCACTTCTATAAGTCTTTTTTAACCTAGCATAATCCTCCTCACTTTTCTACAGGTTTATCTTGGTCAAAGCTTGCTTGTTTAAGCCAAAACACTCAATGATGGCTTTTCTAGTTACTACTACCAATACCGTGCCATTTGGAAACCTTACTATTTTAGTAGTTGAGTGATAGTGTTTAGCTAGCAGTCTGATAAATTCTACATCAACAAACACATTTGAGACAATCAACCTTGCTATATCCAACATCCAAGCATTTGACATTAGAATCTTCTCATTTCTCTTACTATAAAAATACCAAAATAGGTCCCATCTAGATTTGGAAATGAGGGAATCCCTACAAATTTGTGCAGTATCCATGAGAAACTTATTATTACCCCCTTTAGTAGACCCTAGAAGTATATCTAATATGGATAGATGGAGTGGTCTCTTCTTTACTTTAGGTTCTTCATCTTTAATTTTAGGCTGACTTTATTTTACTTCTGATTGTTTTGTTTTAGGATGGAGTGCTTTCTTCTTTACTTTAGGTTCTTCATCTTTAATTTTAGGCCAAATTTCTTTTACTTTTGATCATTTTCTTTTAGGAGGCATGTTTCAATTTTCTCTACTACTGCTTCAGATGACAAAAATTTGAAAGATTTTTTATATTAACAGAGCTCTTTCAAAGAGTTTTCATGCACTTACCTGAGTATTTGACACTTGCAAGACATCTTCTTGTATCCTTAGCTCCTTCCACACTAGTGCACTACATTTGAGTGTGATATTTGGAAAACTCACTTATCTTTGGATGGTGCAGTATTCAGTCATATTAGTTTTGGCAACTCTTAATAATTTAATAGCATTTAATTTTGGCAACTGATGTGATTTTTTGCATTTATTGCTATAATTTCTAATGATGCCACGATTATCATACTACCATCATCTCTTATTATTTCCATTGCAGTATGGCGGTTTTTTTTCCCTACTACCACCTTGCTCAAGGCTTCTTGTTGCGGGGTTGCGGTGTATACCGCTCTACCGCATATGTTTCTCACCTTCCTGATGGTATAGCAGTGTATTCTTTTGATCATTACTTGAAGAGTATCGATGAGACAATCTTATTTATCTTAGTGATATCTCAATGTCTCATCGACAATACATCTTCTATTCCTCTGATATTGGTTTTTGATGTCAATGAGACAAGTTAATATCTCTTGTCGATATGCCACTGTCTCATCAATATTTTCCTTCGGTGGTCTTTCTTTATATATCGGTGCAACTCTACCATGTTGGGGAGACTTGTGATTATCACTATGGTATAGCGATGTTTTTCCCTTCCCCTCTATTTTTTACCGCACTACCGCCTTGCTCAAGGCTTCTTGCTACGAGTTTGCAGTGTACACTACTCTACCACATATGTTGTTCACCTTCCCGATGGTATAGCAGTGTATTCTTTTGATCATTACTTGAAGAATGTCGATGAGACCATCTTATATGTCTTACCAATATCTCAATATCTCATCGGCATTAATTTGTTATATCCAAGAGTTGTGTTTCATTGAGCACTTGTAGATATACCTTGTTGATGTGACAGAAGTGATTCTCTCCTCAATATGCCCGTATCTTGTTGACATTTCACTATTTTACATCGTCGATGAGACATATAAATAAGTCTCTTCAACATAGGGGTGTCTAATCCAATGCTAAACCCAAAGCTAAAACCAAAGCTAAACTTGAAGATAAAGTCGAAGCTAAACACTACGCTAAACTCAAAGCTAAACTTAGAGCTAAAGGTGGAGATCAAGATGGTGCTACACTCGAAGCTAATATCGGTGCTAAATATGGTGTTACTTTAGGCGCTAATTAGCACCTAAATTAGTATCAACTTGTACTGATTGGTGTAATAAATGCCAAAAATTGAGCCATCCTGATAAATAGCACTGACGTTTTCAAAAAATTTCCAAAAAATACATTAAAACAGTGGGTGGAAGAAAAAAATGGAGCAAATCACAAGGATTTGTTGTAGTGCTTGTATGTAGATTGATTCAAAGCATGTAGAGACAAATCTAGGTGAAGTAGAGCATGCAGAGTAGCCTCATATGATAATTAAATTTTATGATAAATTATAAATTAAATGTTCATTAAATCATTTTTAATCATCTTACATCTAATTTCAACTCTCTTTCTCTTGTACAAAGTGATTCAGGTCATCTAGGTAGTCTATTTGGTGTGAAGAGGTCTCTTGATTAAAGAGATGATATGAGTTAGATTATTTTATGGGTTGTATTTGATGCTTTTTATGCATGTTTAGGGTATTTCATTGAATTGGTCTACATACATGTGTTTCCTTATTTCATGGACTACATATATGTATAAGTTTCAGTATTTCAGTATAATTCCATGGATTATCTATCTATATATGTTTTAGTATTTTTATGGACATAATATATTGTTTCATGGACTTTATTAATTTCAGTATTTTATGGTCTATTATTGTTAAATAGTAATTTACACGTACATTTATGCATTTTATGTGAAATTAATTTGAAATTGATAGGTTCACATTCAAATATTTGTACTTCACAAAAGATTCATAGTCAATACATTAATAGGACATTAATGTGAAATTAAGTACAAATATGAAATTAAAGTTGATAGGAAATTTAAATATTTATATTTACAAATTTAGCAATTCATAGTCAAGAAATTAGTAGGACATTAATGTGAAGTATAAGATATCTTAAGGGGATCAAATAAGTTCTCAAAAAAATTCTTAAGGGGAACAAATACTTCAAAGTACATGTCTCATATTTAATCGCAATTTATATAATTAAGTTGTAGAATTTAGGATGACTCATCATAACAATCACAAAAGTTATACAAAAATAATGTTAGTGCTAATATAATTAATGTTGTAATAGGATATCTTAAGGGGATCAAAGAATCCAAAGTACACGTCTCATGTTGGATCACAATTGATATAATTAAGTATTTATTTAGGATATGTCCTAATGGGATGTCTTAAGGGGATGAAATAATTAAAATTGCATGGCTCATGTTGGATCATAATTGATATAATTAAGTATTAGAATTTAGGATGACTCATCATAACAATCACATTCTATACAAAAATAGTGTCAATGTTAATTTAACTTATGTTGTAATAGGATATATTAAGGGGTCCTAATAGGATGTCTTAAGGGGTCCTAATACAATTTCTTAAGGGGATCAAAGAAGGTTTCAAAATTTGGTGAAGTTTCCCAAGGTGTTGGTGTAAATAAAGTGTTGTATCTAGTTAACTCATTACAAGGGACTTAGGGGACTTATTTACATGTTAAGTTTACTTAGGTCCTAGGAAGGAATCTTTCTAGAAGGTGTTAGTTGTCATTAGTTGTTATCTTATCTTTTGAATTGTAATACGTGTCCTAGGTAGTTGTGATAAGTTGTCACATGACATAGGATTAAGACACTTGTCATAATCCTGTTTAATCTTGTGTCCCACCTTGGCTATACAACTAGGTGGTCTCATATGTAAATATACAACCATTGGAGTGAATTTCATTGCAATCTTGAGCATTGCATATTGATCTCTCTTGTGCTTTCATGAAGTGCCTAGATCTTGGGTGGCTATAATATTCAACTAATCTTGCATGGTGTAGATTTATTCTATACTAAATCTTACACAAGGAAACCAAATTTAACAATAATATATATGATATTTAGTGATTATACAATCAAATTTAAACTTTCAAAGTAGGAAAACCTACACATTTAACAAAAAAAATATATAGAATATTGATTTTGATATATAAAAGTGTAGAGTATAATTGTGTATGCACATATATTCCAACTCAAAAAAATGTTTAGAAAATGTGTCCATGCCATCTCAAGAAAATACAAAACTTGTGGGGAATCATCAAAATGTAGCAGATCTTCATGCCGCCTGATATCAAAATGATGCAAGAAATATCAATATATCATCAAAACATGTATTTTAATTTATATATAACTATATATATACACAAGTGCATGTATTTACAAGTATTCCACACACGTGTGTAGGTTGAATCTGCATCTGCTCCTTTTTGTTTTAAAGCATGTGATCAATGTGATGATTGCTTAAGGATACAAAAAATATAATAAATCAATTTTAACTATTAATGCAAGTAATATCAATATATCATCAAAACATGTATTTAAATATATAAAACTAAAACTATAGTTACCTGTATATACCAAGTATTCCATGTTGTCTAGGTTGAATCTGCATGGACTCTCTTTTTTGTCTGAGAGTGTGTGATAAATTTAAGATGATGGATTAAGGATACAAAAGGATAATAAATCAATTTTAACTATTAACTTACAAGAAATATCAATATAATCAAAACATGTGTTTAAATGTATAAAAATAAAACTATATAATTACTTGTTTTTACCAAGTATTCCATGTTGTCTAGGTTGAATCTACATGGACTCTTTTTTGTCTCAAAGTATGTGATGAATTTGTGATGATGGCTTAAGCATATAAAAGAACAAGTTAAATCAATTTCAACTAAAAGTGTATAAGAAATATTAGAACATGTATTTAAATATATAAAACTAAAACTATATTTACTTGTATTTACTTAGTCCATTGTCTCTTTATTTTTAGGTATTCTATAATACCTCAGTAGTTTTATATTTGTTTCCACCACCAAATGTGAGTACTGTATAATATTCTTATGTGTTTCATAATCTTCAAATGTAGGAAAAACATTCTTCCTTATTAGGTATTTTTGTAGCCAAGTGCCAACAACCACCACCAAAATTGTTGGATAATGATAACCATCATCAAAGAAGTTCTCAAAATTTTCTTAAGGGGATGTCTTAAGGGGATCACCGAACTTGTTGGATAATGATAGCCATCATCATCTTCTCATGGTTCTATTAACTTATTTTTAGTATCCACATAACAAGCCAACCAATATTCAGTTTCCTCTTCATTCTCCTGAGGTGCAACAACATACACATGTCCTACAAACAAAATTTGATTCAATAACTTGCACATGTCCATATAATTTGAGAAATCTACAAACGTGCATTCATAAGTATATAAATAAATAAAAGCATTACCAAATAGTAAGAAAGTGAAATAAATTGAATAAAATTACCTTCTTGTACAAGGTCTGAAACACAGTCAGTCATCTGATGCAAACACTTGATCATTGTCTTCAATTTTTGTTTCATATTGATCATGTGCTTGTGCAAGTGTCAATGATCTTTGCTTCCACTCTTCAACCCATTCCTATTATTGCATGTTTCCCTATCTCCTAAAATAAAAAAACTAACAAAAATATGCAAGCTCCCTTGTATAGATAGTCCATGTGCTTGCATTAAAACTCTTAAATGAATGCCATTTAGTAGATCCACTGATTGTCTCACAATCAATTCTAGGTAGAATTTTCTCTTCTTCAACCAACCAAAATAATCGACAAACTATAGAGTACTTTCTCGATCCAAGTGTAGATAACAATCCACAATCCCACGCACATCTTTAAATTTTATTGCATCCTCAATTTTCAATGGCTCTCAAGAAAGAATTCTTTTAACACACACACCAACTCCATCATGTTCTCCTTTACCATTTCTAGCTTCAAAATAACTCCACATATGTTGGACATAATGTTCCTTGTGAACCCTAATTAACCAATAGAAAATTTGAGCATTCTTGAACCATCTTGTACAATTATCTGACCATATGAGATGTTTTGTCATCTAGATTCCTCTTTCTCTTAAATTTGTATAAAATATATTGAAACAATATTGAACAAACTCTGAAAAGTGTAACCAGTTTTCACTCATATAAAAATGATACTCTCTCAAAAAAATTCTATCATCCTTTTTGGTATTTTTTGCATGCCTGTAAACAATATGAACAAACATAGCCACTTGCACCAAATTGTAATATTGTGATTGGATTTTCTCTTGTAGAGAAAGAATATAATTTTTTGTAAAATCAACCATTGATAGTATAGTTCCAATTGGAAATGTGTTTCTACATGTGTAGAATTGTCCATCAAACCAACGAGCGTGTTAAGAGTGCTTGACATATTTTGGTACAATCTTACTCTTAAATTTTGATATGAATGCATGTACACCAATTTTTTTTGCAATTCAATCACAATGCTTTCTAGTTTTTCCATCTTTTAAAGAATACTCGACATTATTAAATATTTTAACATCTACTAATTGTTGTCCAAAATCATCTTCAAGACTTTCATGCATACAAACTCCGAAGAATGAAAGATTGCCACAACTTGTGCATTGTCCAAAATAACATGAACTTAAATAAAATAATTTCCCATTAGATCTTTCACAAAATAAACTTTCTATAAACTCCTTGATTTTTTAAGATGGTATATTAATACCACATTCTTGAATAATCATGTTAGTATGTAAATTACAATGTATATATCAAAAAACATCATAATAATAACGAAATCGTACATGTATTTTACAACAACAAGATATTCGTTGCTTATTAATTTTCAAATACCAAGGTTTATATTTTTCAAAATATCTTTGACTTATTCTGATATTACTAGGCAACACTAAATCACCACAAAATTTTCTATAAAATTTAGTTTTAGTTGTGTCTAATAGGTTTTTTGGATGAGGATCGCTAACTTTGGACCCCACTCTTAATTTTAAAACATCTCTAGCATTAGATGATACCCTAGCATTATCATGCCAATATTTTTCAATCAATGATTTGATTTCAATATTCAATTTCATTTTAGACCTTAGGATTCTACCACTAAAACTCCAAAATTGGTTGATTGGATCATTTTATATACTTTTTCTTCTCTTTTCCGCTCTTACCAATGTTTTAGGATGTATTTTTATAATTCCACTAATACTGCTTAACAATATTTTATTCAAACTTGTTTTATTAAATATAGCAGTTGTTATAGCTCATTGTGTTGCATTCTTAATTTTAGATCGGATATTCTTTCCAATAGAATCAACGGCACTAGCAAAAATAGACATAACATGTTTTAGTGATTGATCTTTTCTTCTTGGTTTAACAAAAATACCTTTTTTTCATTACTTTTCTCATTTTCCACATTCTCATCAATTGTATCATGAGTTGACATTGAAATGATATTTTTTTACGAGAAAAAAATATTTGTATAATCTATTGGCATGCATTCTTATTTGTCTCCAAGAAATCTTACCAAGAAGATTATCCAAAACGTCTCTTTCGATTTTTATTTTTTTTTAAATTCATTTTCAACATCACAACCTAGATGTTCATTTTCATTTTCAACTTCAAAAGGATTTTCATTTTCATTTTCAACAAAAGGATTTTCATTTTCATTTTCATTTTCAACAACAAAATGATTTTCATTTTCATTTTCATCTTCATTTTCAACAACAAAACGATTTTTATTTTCATTTTCATTTTCATTTTCAACAACAAAACGATTTTCATTTTCCTTTTCAACAAAAAAATGATTTTCATTTTTTTTTTCAACAGCAAAATGATTTTCATTTTCATTTTCAATGACAAAATGTCTAAAATTTTCATTATCTCTATGAACATTATCGATCACAACATCATTAAATCCAACTTGTTTTAAATCTTCTATAATCAAAGTTTCCATATCATTCAAAGATGGATTTGAAGACATACCTAGATTTGTGCATATTGAAACATTCTCCATAGCATTGAAAGGAAGACTTGAAGACATACCAGGAGTAGTTTGTATAATCGTATTATTTTACGCATTCACCTCTTACAAATTTTCATCGTCTACATCCATGGTCTCCTCAATTATTTTATCTTCAATAGTGGTGGAATTGGATGCTTCAACATTATTCATTGATCAAATTCTCATTATTCTATCTCTTTGTCTTTTTTCCTCCTTCTTTGAGCCTTAAATAACATTATATTTTTTGTAAGTAGTGAGCTTTATATATTATGATTTAACTCTCACCCTAGTTTTTCCCTCATTGATTTTTCCACATAAAAACCTTGGTGTCCTTGTGTGGTCCATGTTTTCACTTTTACCCTTCTTTCATTTAATTTGATGTGATGGTTAATCTAAAAATGGGAATAGTTAAGTTTTAATATATGGTGATTCACCTCCCTCTCAACACTATAGTGTGTTCAACATCAAACTCTCACACTCTTCACCAAAATTCTATTAGAGATTGAGAAGAACATGATGAATGATGAAATAAATAAATGTGCAACAAAATATACATAGTTAGAGACTCATATAATTACTCTACAAAACATGGTGAATGCCATCAATACATTATATCAATCCTATCTACAATGGTCTACAAAAATAAAAGGACTAAAGAATGAAATAGAGTAAATAGAAATGCAGGTATTATAAGTGGCTAGCATCTAGAATGAAATACAAGATATTTATTGGACAATAAGATAAAAAATAGAAATAATGCATAGTCAACTACAACAAAGGTACATTATTATTGAGAAGTGATCAAACCTCAAAATCAAATAGTTTTGGGTAGTCAACCTAAGACTTTCCCATGTCATTGGATTAATTAGAGATGTAAATAAAATAATCTAATAAATCCATATCCCAACCACTATATAGTAGAGGTGGAAAATATTCTTATTCAGGTAAATAATCAAATTTAGCTCCCATGACAAGAAAATCACCGATGGGACATAACATTTCATAAACTAAAATAATCTACAAAAATATTTCCTAAAATATGATAACACTTAATTTATTAAGGACAAGACATAGTTTCAAAGGTGGGGATGATGTTGTCAAGGAAAAAAGAAATGAATAGTAGCATCCAAAATCCAATGTAAATTACTACAAAAGGAATGCAAAGAATAAGGTCAATCAAAATTACTAGGAAGAGACATTTATCATAAGGGACATGTCCCCATTGTAGATATAAGTATTTAATATACTACAAATATAATTGATATAGTAGAGAGATAAAGTATAGGATAAAGAGTAGAAAAGAGACATTACATATGATATTATAATACATAAGATAGTTATATATATAAAGAATAATATATGATTTAATTATTGAAATGAATGTTTAATTACTTTATTATAAATTCTTAGCTCTATTTTATTACCACATGATGATATTTTATACCACAAAAATCTTAATTATTATTTAACTATAATCATTGGGGTGTAAATACAACTTGCAAGATTTTGGGACTCAAAAATTTAGTTTGTGACTTCGCCTTTTCTTAACAACAAAGCCTCTTATGATAAATCATTTAACTGATCCTATAAGTATTGGGATGTCTAAAAAACAAAATGATGCCTCTTGTATCATCTAATAGCCCACCTATATGTGTTTGAACTTAGTATATCATATGAATAATGACAAAGAGAATAAATGTAAGATAATTAATATTTAACTCTTTTAAATTGATTTATGTTTACTCTATTTCCCAATTAAATTATTTATTTTAGTGAATTTAAATATAATATTTGGATGGTCCTTTACTTTTCTATACATAGTTTTAATCATTTTTTGTTATCATTTTATTTCTAATTAGCTAAATGGTCACATAAAATGATAACTAACTTTAGAAAAAGACGGCCTTCCATCTTGAATCATATCTTTAGGGACAAATACAATTCCCTCAATATAGTCCTCATTAAAAGTATTAACATTTTAGACACCTAAAATATTCCCTAGGTCTATTCACCATCACTAAACCTATCACCCAATCATGAATCGACCAATTTCATCATCTAGGCCTGCATCCCATCACCTAGTCCTTACTAACCTAGGAAATATCCCTTTCACCTAAAGTATCACACTTATATTAAATAATAATATTATTTAATTTATCACCTCTTCACTATATATATATTCCACATATTATCCACCTCATCCATGTGGCTAAATAATGAAATAATATTATTACTTAATAATGCATGTATTCCTTCACCACTTTCCAAGAACAATGGGAGCCTAAGAACACTTTTCCATGTACTCCCATTATTATCTCAACACATTCTAAGAATATTGGGTACCTAAGAATAGTTTTCCTTATGGTCTCTTTATTCTCTCAACACATCCCTAATTTATGGCCTTCTTAGGTGCACATATCCCTAATTTCCCTCATCCTCACAACTACTTACTAAATTTGGTAATTTAATCCTATAAATTCACATTCTAACTACCTCAATATCCACCCTTCATAATCTCCTATATCCTATGGAATTCTTCTCAACCATTGTCTACCCTTGATCTCAAAATCAAATCTTGACCATCCATTCCCCATTCCTAAAATCTATAAATTCAAGCACTATATCCCTCATTCTCATCCATTATCACTTATGCTACGCACATGGTGTCAAAAAATCATCTTCAAGAAAGGAGCATCCACATTCCAATCATTCAAGGAGAAAATCATTCAACAATGGAGGCTTTGGTAACATTTGAATTCCTTTTTGATGTTATTAATCTTGTTTTAATTTCATTTTTGAGCTCCATCTAGAGGTTTGTGATAGTTTAGGATAAGAGTACCTTGCATTACATTTGGTTCTATTTTAATTTCTAAATTAATACTTAAAAATATATTCATATTTTAAGTATCCATCTCCTTCAATTAGCGTTTACCATTGAGTTAGTGAGTGAGAAGGAGAGGGAGGGGAGATATATAGAGAATGAGAAAGATATCTTGATATAGAGTGAGGGAGGGAGAGAAAAGGGGAGGGAGGTAGTGTGGGGGTATGTGGATAGAAATGGGGGATCAAAAGTGATCAAGTTTTTCTTAAAATTAGTAAATTATAATCTTGGATGAGAAATTTAAGATACCAAAACTCAAAATTTCAATATGTGACAAGAATAAGATTATTAGTTCTCAAAATCTTGTTTTAAACTACTAATTTTATTTTAAATGGTGGATATTAAGAGGGTCAAATAGGGGGAGCATACAAAATGGTCTTATTTTTGTTAGAAAGTATAACGCAAAATCAAGTGTGCTCCTCTAAAACATTGACTAATCCATTTGTTGAAAAGTTAGCTAAATTCACATAGTTCATACTCTTTTTTTTTCTAATTTCTTAATAAATATATGATATATTTTTCTAATTTTCAAAGTGGACATATCCTAAAAATAAAAAAATTATGCATCATCTCCCCTTAGTTTTGAGAAAAATAATAAAAAATGATTTCTTTTAAGTGTGTTTAGAATAGAATCTAGAATGTAAACATATAATTTTTGAACTACCAATTTGAATGAGTGAATAAAAATAACACCAAAAAATCTATGCATAAGTTTTTCAAATAAAAATACAGACATTAAAAAAATAAATTAAAGATCAAAACCCTAATATGGAAAAATAAATGTATTGAAAGGTGAAAGAGAGATTCAAATTATTGTATATTTTTGTAAGAATAATATCTTAAAATATGTAAACCTAATAGAGAATGCACTCAACATTTACTTATTTTTCATGTTTAATGCATAACACATATTTGGGCACCTTACATGTAGACCCAGTCCTTTGGCTTGGATATCCAAGCCTAAGGGTGGGATTCCAAAGTAACTTAAAATGAAAAATATGCACATTGTAATGTTTATGAGTTATAAATTCTTAAAAGGGGGGAATTTGTGTGTTTTTAGGAAAATATAACTTGAACACATTATAATGTTCTTGCATTATGGTTAATTATTTTTGAGCCATAATTCTAGCATATTATAATGCACTTTTGGTATGTTATATTTTTACTCAAAATGGTTTTGGCCACTTCTTGACCCTCATATTAGTGCACACATGTAGGGAGAGAAACATAAGATATAGAGAGGAGGAAGAGAGATTAATGAGATAAAGGGATAGAAGAGATGGAAAAATATATATAGAGGGAAAAAGAGAGGGAGAGGTAGAGAGAATGGGAGGAAGAGATAAAGAGAGGGGGGGGGAGATGGAGGGAGGGAGAAAGAGAGAGGAACACACAGAGAGATTGAGAGGGAAGGGGGAAATAAATATAAATAAAGAGAGAGGGAGGGAGAGAAATGAGAGATATAGCTCGGGATCTATTTGTTTGAGTATTATAATTGACTCTCACAACCCATAAAATTGTATAAAATAAGGATTCCTTTTATATTAGACTTTTAGTAATGTCAAAATAAAATGATATTATTCATACAATACATGCAACCTTAAAAATATTATAAATACATGTGAACCCATTTATTATATATAAAATGGGTGATATGAGAAGGTAATTGTTGACTCTAACCACCTTGCATGTGTATAGGACATGCGTCCCTATATGTCATGTGTATATAGGAAAAGTGAGATAAAAGTGCCATGTGTGCACATGAGTTTTGGTGTCTCAAAAGATGAGTACATGTGTCTCAACCACATAAGGTGAGACAAAAAATCTAAATCACCTAAATTAGAATTTAACTAGTGTGAATAGGACTTTGACTAGAAAAGACTAAAACATAACTAGTTTGACAATCTCCCAATTTAGACCAACACTAATGAACTCCATTTTATACTTTTTATCTTAATCAAATTATCCAATCTCAATTATGATAAAATGAAATATTTTTTGGTCCTATATTTATATCATGATAAGGTATTTGACTATGTAGACATGTACTCCTCTAGATACATTAATGATGTATTTTTTGTACCAAAAAAAATTATATATAAAATAGTTGCAGCATTGCAATCAAAACAATGAAATAGTGTTAGTGATAACATATGCCCCTCCAATTGGTTGCATGCTATGAATGCAAGGAATACAACACAATGGAAAAAAAAAATCATCATGTAAAGAACATCAATCATGTCAAGTACTAGGAGTAATGGCGCAAATTTACACCTAGGCAAATTTACCATTAATTTACCCTTACCTTAGCCTTAAAAATTTTGATGATGCAAAAGCTCGTTGCCTTCATCTTGACCTTCCCACATTTCCCTATTTTTTTGAGTTGATGGAGGAATTTTTTCCAGAGACACATGTGCACCGCATGGACGTATGTGCACCATATTTCCATCTTGATAGATTCCTACGTCTAGAATTTGTAGAAACATCATGCTTCTTGATTACTTACAGAAGTAATGTCTCATGCTGACTCTTGATCAAAAAAATGACTATTTGCCTCCAATTTATCCATTCAAACTTAATTCTATTATTCTCTCATGTTGGTTCTTTCACTCTCAAGCTAATTCTCTCATTCTTGCAACTCTTCTTGATCATTATTACTTCACTCTCACTCTATCTTGATATTACCAACTATCTACTTGGTCTCTACAATGTCTCTTTGCTTCAACACCATAATTTTTGTAGGTTTACGAAGCTCTACCTCCTTGGCGTGGTGGTACCATCTGTTGGAAAAACAAGGATAGAAAACTGCGAGGGGGGGTGAATCAGTTGTTACAAAATTTAAACTTATTCAACATTAATCAACCTTTAATCTCATATCTGATAATTAACAATGAAAGCATAAATCAACAACACATCAAAAACACATGAACACCAAGATTTTATACGTGGAAATCCTATTAGGGTAAAAACCACGGTGGATGTTAGTCCACAAGATTATACCCTGTTAGAACTATAATGAAAAAATGAATAAGGAATGCACATGCATTCAAGCACACTACCTAGAGCTCACTACTCAAAAGGGAAGGCTCACTGCCTTACATAAAACAATCAGATTAAATCCATCTGATGAGGTTGAACTGAGAAATTAGCTTCTACCAAAGCCTGATGACAGTTCCAGTTAGGCACAAAAACACTTCTTCACACTTCGCTCAATCTTCTTCACACTATGCTCTAAGATCGAATGATCTGATCTTTATTCGTACATACACTCCGCATACATTTATTGAGCATACACCACACACTCCAAAATGAAGAAATAATCGCTCTTATATATCTGCTACATGAATTTACATCAACAAATCTGTTGACCACAAGTAACAGAATAAATTACAACTGTCGGCCCAATTCATGAACAAATCTCAATGTACACTAACCTAAGTCAGTCACATCATAATGAAGACCTAAATCAACATCCTTAAACATTCCAAACAATAAAATATTAATCCATAAGGATCCGCAACACGCTACCACCATCATGTCGGCCAAGAACATGAAAACCTCAAACACACAAAGGAAAATCTTTGATCACGAGCACACCGATCAACATAAACATACCACAATGATAGAGCATGATCTAGAAACATCATTGAACATCACAGTAGCATACACAACAACTCAATTTACCATAATTGCATTCTCTTCTTCCAAAACCACTTGCTGCAATAAAAAAATAACTGTAGGAACTTAGAAAATCATAACTCACTCTAATCTTGATGCGTACCACTGAAACTTTCAAAAAACATACTAGATAGGCTCAACAAAAAACCCTTTAATGCACAACCTTTGATTATAAATGTACACAACTTTCCACCATTCAAATCTTCACATCTTCATAGACTGCCTGCAACATATTTATTCTAATTTTCTCAATATCCTCGACATATACAGCCTTCAGAATCATCAATGCTAATAGTGTTGACATCAATGACAACTACATATCATAAACACAACCAAAAAATCCAATAATCTTCCCCTTTGGCATTGATGACAACACATGATGTGAAAAATACCATCAACACAACTAACTCTTCACACAATACTCTTCTCCCCCTTTGTTCTACACATATCCCTCTTAGATTTTACAAGGTTTTTCAAATTACACTTCTCCCCCTTTGAATTAATGGAAAAGGTACACAAGATCTAAACCATATATCATTTGAATCATTTGACTACTCCCCCTGAGTAGTAGCCACCACAACATCAATCCGAAACAAGATCTCATTGTAAGTGCACGGATTGATGCAAAGACTTGCATCTTAGTTCACATTAGGAGGGGAAATAACCCTTGAAATGCATTTGAGATACTCAAAAGTATCCTTAGGAAATGGTTTAGTAAAGATATCTACAAATTTTTCCTTAGTGGGAACATATTCCAATCTGACTTCTTTATCGCTCACTTTGTCTCTCAAAAAGTGATACTTGATGGATATATGTTTTGTCTTTGAATGTAACACCAGATTCTTGGAAATGTTTATGGCACTTGAATTGTCACATAATATAGCAATAGGCTCATTATACTCAATTCTTATATCTCTCAGCATCTATTTCATCCATAATACTTGAGTGCAATTGTTTGCAGCAACAATATATTTTGCCTCGGTAGTAGATAAGGAAATGAAATTCTACTTTCTACTTAGCCAAGACACCAACTTCTTCCCTAAGAAGAATGCACCACCTCTTGTACTTTTTCTATCATCCACACCTCCTGCCCAATCTGCATCTTTAAAGGCATTCAAAGTAAGATCATCATCCTTAGGATACCAAAGACCAAAATCAGTTGTTCCTTTCAAATATCTAAAAATTCTCTTTATTGCAGTCACATGTGATTCCTTTGGATCAACTTGATATCTAGCAACCTTGCACACAACATTCATAATGTCTAGTCTGGTCCAAGTCAAATATAGCAATCCACCAATCATTGACCTATACCTTATTTTATTATCCTTAGGGGAATCATCATTCTGTGTTAACTTGCATCCAGTTACCATAGGTGTACCAATTGGTTTTGAGTCTTCCATGCCAAAATTTTTCAGTAACTATTTTACATATTTGGAATGAGATATGAAAATTCCATCATCTAACTAAGTTATTTGCAATCCTAAAAAGAATTTCAACTCTCCTATCATTGACATCTCAAATTCACTTTTCATTTCATCAACAAACTTCATGCATAAGTCATCATCACCTTCAAAAATAATGTCATCAACAAAAACTTCAATAATCAACTCTTTATCCTAATCCATCTTGAAATACATATTGCTATCAGCAGTACCTTTATTGAATCCAAGCTTCAAAAAGTATTTATCATCTTGAATACCAGGCTCTAGGGGCTTGTTTGAGTCCATATAGTGCTTTCTTCAATCGGCAAACCATGACTTTTTTTTCAGTCAGTTGAAATCCATCTAGTTGCTCAACATAAACTTCTTCTTCTAACTCACCATTTAGGAATGTTGACTTTACATCCATTTGATAGACTTTGTAATTCTTGAAAGTAGCATAAGAAAGAAATAACCTTATAGCTTCAATTCTAGTAACAGGGGAAAAGGTTTCTTCAAAATCAATACCTTCCATCTGTGAGTATCCTTTACATACCAGTCTTGCTTTGTTTCTGACTATTTCACCTTGCTCATTCATTTTATTCTGAAAGACCCATTTGGTTCCAATCACATTTTTATCCTGAGGTCTGGGAACAAGAGTCCATGTATCATTCTTCTCTATCTACATTAGTTCTTCCTTCATTGCTTCCATCCAATATTCATCTTTACATGCTTCATTGATATTACTAGGATCAGTTTTGGAAATCAGGCAATATTCTTCTGCAATTCTTCTTCTAGTCTACACACCTTTGTTCTTGTCTCCTATAATCTGATTCTCAGAGTGATTTAGCTTTACATACCTTGGAACTTTTGGATTCTCTCTAACTTTTGGTTCTTAAGTTCTCTGTTATGCACTTCCACTAGCTTCTTCTTCATGATTCTCTTGATTCACCAGAACAATTTGAACTTGATTTTGTGTCTGTGCATTCTTTCCATTATCGGTACTATCTTGTTGGTCCTCTAAATCATATCCACAGTATCTAGATGATCTATCAATGCCTTCATCAACTCTGGTATTTGCACTTTCAACCATTTTCTTTAATCTTCTATTGTAGCACCGGTATGCCTTGCTCTTAGTAGAGTAACCCAGTAAGATTCCTTCATCACTTCTAGTATCAAACTTGCCAATATCTTCATCTCTCTTAATATAACATCTACTTCCAAAAAAATTGAAATATTTAATAGTAGGCTTATAACCAAACCATGGCTCAAAAGGAGTCTTACCATAATTACCATTAACATTTACCCGATTGATAGTGTATACAACAATGCTTACAACTTCTCTCCAATAGATATGAGGAACATTACCTTCCAACATCATAGTTCTAGCACCAAGTAGAATTGTTATCCTTTCAACAACTCTATTTTGTTGAGTGGTCTGGGGAGTAGATAATTTTATTTTGATTCCATGCTCTTCACAAAATGAATTGAACTCTCGGGAAGTGAATCCACCACCTCTGTTTGATCTTAAGCATTTTACCTTCAAACCTGTCTCATTTTCTGCCAAAGCTTTGAAACATTTGAACTTTTCTAGAGCTTCATGTTTTTCTCTTAAGAAAGAAACCCATATCATCCTAGAGTAATCATCAATGATCAACACAAAGTACCTTTCTCCTTATAGACTTCTGATTCTGGATAGACCACATAGATCAATATGAACCAACTCCAATACTCCATTTGAATGATGTTGTTTTCTCCTAAAAGAAATTCTTGTTTGCTTTCCCATATGTCATTCCTTGCATTTAGTGTTAGTAGTCTTTACTAATTTGGGTAGATCTCTGACTACTTGAGTGGAGCTTACTTTGATAATGCTATCAAAATTCACATGACACAACCTCCTATGCCATAACCAACTTACATCAACTTGAGAAATTAAGCAACTTTCACTAGCAGCACTCAGGTGAAAAATATTACCTCTTGTCTTTGTGCCTGAAGCAATTACATTTCCAGAGCTTCCCAATACCCTGCACTTACTATCTTTGAACTGAAGATTGTATCCCTTGTCTACCATCTGTCCAACACTCAAAAAATTATGCTTCAATCCTTCAACATAAAGGATATCATCAGTATTGCATTTATCACCAAGAGAAATAGTACCTCTGCCACAAATCACACCAGCATTGTTATCTCCAAATCTTACAACACCACCATCATACTTTTCCAAGCTTAGAAACTTTCTTATGTCACCATTCATATGATGTGAGAATCCGTTGTCAATCACCCATTCATCCTTGTCATCAATTTTGGCTACAAGAGATTTCTCAATATTCTGATTGTTAGCAGATTCAATGGACACCGTACCATTTTCCTTGATAGCAATGAATACCCATCCATGTTCATTTCCAGTTTCTTTATCAAACTCATCATCAGTAACACCTTCTTCAGCATAATAAAATTTCTTTTTAAATCTAGACTTGTCAGGTTTGTACTTAGAAAATCTTTCAGGACACCTTGATGCAAAATGACCTATCTTACTACAAAAGAAACATTTAATAGGAAACTTTCCTTCATACTTACCATGTCCTTTGCCTTCTCTTTTCGCAATCAATGCTTCTAGTTCTTCTAGCTCTCTTTCTTCCTCTTCAATTTGTCTCATCTCATCTTCATACTTGAATGTCTTTCTAGAGTTTTCTCCTGGATCATATCTTTGTTGGCTTTTTCCAGATAGAGTAGTTTTAAATGCTGATTTTTTTTTAGGAGTAGACTCACCAAACTCGCTCAACTCAAAGGCAGCTAGTTTACCAATCAGCATGTCTCTTGTCACATTTGTTACTATTTTGATCTCTTCAATAGCATGAGCTTTCATTTTGTAAGAAGCAGGCACTAATCTAAGCACTTTAGCCACAATCTCATCTTCTTCCATAACTCCACCGGCACACCTGATACCCATCACTAGTTCATTTACCTTCTGCATGTTTTTCATCTTCACTCATCTTCAACTTCTCCCACTTGCCTTTCAGACTTGTTAGCTTAGCGATCTTCACTTGTGCATCTCCTTCATACAATGTCTCTAATTTCTTCCAGATCTCATGTGTTGTCTTCAGACCTATCACATTTTTCATATATGAATCTATCAAATCACTTAGCAATGCTTCTATAGCCTTGATATTATTTTCAGCTTATTTTATCTCATTAGGAGTAGTGGGACCATTCTGAGGAATATCATATATGTTCTTTGTAATCTTCCAGAAGGGTTCACCAATGCACTTCAAATGACACTCCATTCTGACCTTCCACAGAGAGTAATTTGTACCATCAAATTTGGGACTATCCTTTTTGTATGATGTCATCTCGGATCACCTCAAGTTGTTAAAGCTTCTTCAAAGGAACCTACTCTGATACCAATTGTTGGAAAAACAAGGATAGACAACTGAGAGGGGGGTTGAATCAGTTGTTAAAAAAATTAAACTTATTCAACCTTAATCAACCTTTAATCTTAGATCTGATAATTAACAGTGAAAGCATAAATCAACAACACATCATAAACACATGAACACCAAGATTTTATACGTGGAAACCCTATTAGGGGAAAAACCATGGTGGATGTTAGTCCACAAGATTATACCCTATTAGAAGTATAATAAAAAAAAGAATAAGGATTGCACATGCATTTAGGCACACTGCCTAGAGCTCACTGCCTTACATAAAATAATCAGATTAAATCCATCTGATGAGGTTGAATTGAGAAATTAGCTTCTACAAAACCCTGATGATAGTTCTGGTTAGGTACATAAATACTTCTTCACACTTTGCTCAATCTTCTTCATACTTTTCTCTAAGATCGAATGATATGATCTTTATTTGCACATACACTTTGCATACATTCATCGAGCATACACCACAGACTCCAAAATGAAGAAACAATCACTCTTATATTTCCGCTACATGAATTTACATTAACAACTCTGTCGACCACAAGTAAAAGAATAAACTACAACTATTGGACCAATTCATGAACAAATCTCAATGCACACCAACCTAAGTTGGTCACATCATAATGAATACCTAAATCAAAATCCTCGAACACACCAAACAATAAAAGATTAATCCATAAGGATCCGCAACATGCTACCACCATCATGTCAGCCAAGAGCATGAAAACCTCAAACACAAAGAAAAATCTTCGATCACAAGCACACCGATAGACGTACCACAATGATAGATCATGATCTAGAAACATCACTAAACATCACATTAGCATAGAAAATAACTCAATTTACCATAATTGCATTATCTTCTTTCAGAACCACCTGCTACAGTAACAAAATAACTGTAGGAACTCATAAACTCATAACTCGCTCCAATCTTGATGTGTACCACTGAAACGTTTGGACAAGATACTAGATATGCTCAACAACAAACCCTTTAATGCGCAACCTTTGATTATCAACATACACAACTTTCCACCATTTAGATCTTCACAACTTCACAAACTACCTACAACATATTTATTCTAATTTTCTCAATATCATCGACATATATAGCCTTCAGAATCGTCAATGCTAATAGTGTTGATATCAATGACAACCACATATAAGCAACACAACCACAACATCCAACACCATCTTTCTCCTTCCTCTATCAGCCTTGAGTGCTTATAATAGGGAAGTAACATTATATCTTTTCATTTACTTGCATCTATCATCTTGTAGGGTAGCATTCAATTTTTCATTGCTCTTTACTCCTTATGTCATTTCTATTCTCTTCTCTATCACTTTTTCTCTATATTGTTGTATATTGGCTATCATGGAGGTGGAAACACCAAAATGGGGGTCTAACTAAGGAAGACCTCAAAACATAGCCCAACACTTTTCTTGTTTCTATGTGTGTAGGTGCAAGTTTGTCCTCTTCGAGCTAGCTGGAGAACTAGACCATGAGTAAGTCACTATTCTCATTTATTTGTTAATTTATAATTAGAGTAGCCTTATAGTATTATTCTTGTTGTATTGCTTATTTCTACATTTTCCTATTAAACTGTTAAATTCAAAAAAACTAATATTTAGGTTGTAAGTTGACCTTGTGCATTTTTGTTTGTCATCTGACCCTCTATCCATATAGGATGCCAATGCATCCCTGAGACTCTATAGTGCCTCTCCGTGTTCGACCCTTTCTTGTCATTTGAGTAAGTTTGTTTGGATGATTGGTGATGTCCATTGTTTGTTCATTATTATGTTGTTTACTTGGTTATCGAAGTTATGTGGTGAATTTAATATTATGAATGGCCTTGTTTAATCAATTTGATTAAATTAAATTAATTATAAGGTAATTTAAATTAATTTAGAATAAAAATAATAATTAAATAAATTATGTTTGTGAAAGGATATTATGTGGATTTTCATAATTAGTTATCAAATTAAATGATGTGATTAAATGCTTTTATAATTAAAAATAAATAAAGATAAATGTTATCATTATTATTTTGGGTGTGAAAATAAATTAAATGGGAGAGAATATATAATTCTAAAATAAAATAATTAGTTTGAAATGATATTTTCAAACTGATTGTAAAAGCCAATGAAAGATGGAAAAAGTGGAGTGCATGTACATGCATGACTCCAAAATAAATCTCGAATTGGAAACTTGTCTTATTAAGTGATTATTGCTTGATTTTTTATTTTTAAAATCGAATCACTTTCCTCATTTTCTATAATGATCCTTTTAGGGAGGTTTTGCATCTTTTTTTATTTTTAGTTTTTCAGAACAAAGAACATGTTCTGAAGAAATTATTTTGTTAAATGAATTGTGTTTTATGAATAATTGAAAAGAAATTATTAAATTCGAGAAGTGGATCGTTATGGGTTTATTTTGAAGAAGTGGATCATTGCGAATTTGATAGTTTATCTCGACATCAATCTTCAATTGTGCTATTTGTGTTAACCAGGTTCTATTCTTTTGAATTTCTGTCTTTATGTGTGTGAATCAAAAAGCTAGAGTAAAATGTTGAATAGGAATTTAAGTATTCTTTTATTTACTCAATTTGAATTGAAAATGATAGAGCTTAGCATTTGATTCATTGTTTGATATGTGCTTTAATCGCCCCCTTTTTATAGCCCTGTGTATTATTGTTAGTCGGTTTCTTTGTTTACTGCTCTTATCCTTGATGCTAATTAAGCTGAGCTCATCCCTTGGTTTCGATTTTTATAATGATAGGTAAACCTTAAGGAATTCAATGTTGTGTTGTGTGTTGTATTTTATACCCTGCATTTTATGTTCGATATCGAGTATTTTAATCCATTTGATGACTATCTTTGGCTTACGTATTACTTTTTGTTGTTGAATACTTAGTGTAACTTCGATGAAAATATATAATGTTGGAATTTGAACTTTATATTGCTTTGTTTTATTTCATCCATCCGATGCTTGATGGAGTCCTCATTTAAGGTCAGCGATTTTATTTCAATATTTACATTTAAGGGAAGGATTCAATGCTCCTCCATTTCAATCTTGTTGTTGAAAGTACTCAAACATAAATAGTGATTTCTTTTTGTATTTTACAATTTTGATGGTCCTTGGAAGCTTTGATCTATCCCATCTTTATCCTTTAGTCATGGCATCCTTAGAGCCGTGTATGCTTTCGCATTTTGTGTGCACATCTACTAGCACATTTCATTATAATGCAAGCCCTTTTTGTAGACCATTTCCTTTAGCATCGACCTCCAATTTTCATCTTATGTGGAATTCAAATTACATAAGCCTATTTTTCAATTTGTTTCATTTAGCACAGCCAATATTCTCCAAAAGAGTATCGTACCTGTTCAATGATGGTTCACATCTCTCAGAGTAATTTCTTTGACAATAATATTGTAGATGAATTTGGCTTTACCGTGTTGTTTCCTCCAACTTTGCTTGTCTCTCCTACGAATGTGGGTGTGATCTACTCCCTACATAAAAAGCATATACCATTTTATGGTGCCATTCCCTGCTCTGTTCGATTTTATGTGTATTGTATGTGGTGTTCAATCGATATGCATGGTGTTTGGAATCTGATTTTTATGCATTTCTTCCTTGGAAATCGATGTTTATGTAAAGTAATCGAAAGTCAATGAGTAGACATTCAGTTGGAATTCAATGAATACTTTATGGTTGTGTTTTCTTTATTTTACAATTTAATAGCATATACTAGTATCCAATACATTTTCTTTCATCTTTGCGTGTCATATATTTGTAACTGTTTATTTCAGTTTTATCCGTTTTATATTGGGATTGATACTATGTAATACAATGGTTATTTGTATTGGCTTTTGATACTTGAAAAGTGATTTGCATTTGATTTATTAAGTATGATATTCAGGCTATTTTAGTTGAAGGTTTTGCATTGATTCTATAAATTTAGTTATATCTGATTATTGTTGAATCTATATATATATGTATATAATGCTTTTAAAATTGTATTTATGATATTTATATCTGGTTTATTTGGTATAAAATAGAAACTCAGTTTATAATACATATGTATGTATATATGTAAATATATATATAAATATTTATGCTAGTACATATATATATATATATATATATATATATATATATATATATATATATATATATATATATATATCTATTGGTGTGAGAGTAAGAGAATATTTCTATTTGAGATTAATTGTTTCCGTAGAAAAGCAATTGGAAAATTAAATAACATTAGATGGACTTATTTATATTTGGGTAGTTGGTAGATTTGATAAACAAACTAGGAATTGTAATGGGAAAAAAATTGCTTTACTTGCATTTCAATAATTCAAGGATTGATTGATAAAAGAATTAGTTTCCCATTCGTTAAAAATTTATTGAATGTTGGTAGTCATTGTGTAAATCCACTATGAAATTAGTTAGAATAAATTTTGATATAGAAAATTATGAGTTATTGTGTTAAGATACTTTAAGTGGATTATGTCGTAATAATGTATTTCAGAGATATATTTATATATTTATATATGTGTATTTGTAAATGAGTAATTTAGAAAGAATAAATAAATGAAATTTGTATGATATTAATATTTAGGTGATTGCTTTCTATATTTAGAAGTTAATAAGGTAAATAGGATTATATTTAAGTTGGAAAATGTTTATTGATTATGTTAGTTATATGAATAGGGGAAATTGATTTACTTGTATTTAGATAATTGAAAAGATTTGTTTAAATAAATGGATTAGATTATCCATTGCTTTGTGAATTCACTATGTTATTAGTATAATTGTTTTGTAGTGGAAATGCTCAGTTAAGTAATTTAAGGGGATTAAGTTAATGAGTAATCTGAGTTGTGGAGACAATGCCTTTTATGGAATATATCATGGTTGATTTGATTGTTTGTTCGTGTTAATTTATTGGGTTAATTTTTGAATCACGTTGTGAATCGGTTGATTACTAATTTTGTCGTGGTTGTTGATTTTGTTAAAAAAAATTATTATCCAAATTGTAATTTTGTTAGGTAATTAGTGGATTGGGTATCATGTGAGGAGAAAATTGAGGTCTCCCTTGGATGCCCTGTTGGTTGGTTTTAGTATTGATTGTTGTGGTTTATTTTGATATTGAGTTGATTTTTCGTTATTGTTCAATGGAGCAAGCTTTCTGGTGTTCAATGCTTAGTGCGAGGCTTCCAGAGGTTGGGGGAAAGAGTTTACTTATTATTGGTTTTCATGTTGAGATATTTGTGAACTATTTTTCTTATTCTTGATCATATTTATGTGGGTTTTAGCCTTGCACTATGGAAATTGTTTTATTATGGAGATCTTGTGTGAGGTGGTGCATGCCTCACTTTATGTGCTTATTTATATGGCTTTGCTAGTTTGTACAAGTTGGATTACCCAGTTAGTGACCATGAGTCTCTTTTGCTAATAGGGGGAGTGGATTTCAATGGGGGCCGACACCCAACGTGGTGCCTAGGCTATCTCATCGAGAGTTTCTTTAATCCAGTGATAACTTAAAATGAATTAGGGAGTTGAGTAGCTCTCACATTAATAAATGATAATGGTACGCCTCACTCATGGCTCAAATGCTCGTTTAGGCTTGAGATGAGTGGGAAGGCCTGGAATGGAAAATATCAACTGCCTTGTCCTCTTGAAAGGTATTTTGATCTCGCATGAGTTAGAATGGGGGTCGAGGATCAGTTGAGGTTGCTAGGGTTTAACCAAGATGGGGGTCGGTAACCTAGGAAGATCCACATTGGGTAACCCATATTGAGCTTATGTGATGACACTCTTCCTTATAGAAACTTTGTATGCCTTGTTGTTTTTTCCCTTGTTGTTCTTGTACCTCTGGAAGTAGTTTTTCTTTATGTTTGTTATTGCATTTCTTATAGAGTGTTGTTAGCCTTGTCTGCTTGACTATTTTATGTTGTGGGTCCTTATTGTCATCTCCTAGCACGAGGGGTGGGCCTTAAGGTCCACATGGTCGGGTGGAATGTGCTATGCACTCCATTGGATTCCTAGTCAAAGTCTGTGATGTGAGGAGTTGTACCGTTTGTAGTGATTCCAGAGCTTCACCAGATTTGGAGATAGTATTGATTCTATGTATTATATTCATTACAGTTGTATCACATTATGTAATTGGTGTATCCTTTCTGTTTATGTTGGGAAGAACAAATTTACTATTGTAATATTTGGAATGATGTATACTCTTATAATCAATGTAATATATATATTCTTGGTGCTATCATGTGTTCTCAGATGGATGTTTATCATTTATGTAATGTTATGGATGTACGCACATAGTTTATTCATTCTATTTAATGGTTTTAGGATGAATACTTGTGAGTAGTTTATCATCATTATGGGAATTGAGTCATGTTAGAAATGTTCGCAAGTAATGCAGTCATGTTACCCCAAAGGACTATATAGATGATGTGTATGTATAGTTTCATTGTAAGAGTTGTAGGTTGATTTGCATTGTATGTTTGTTTTACTTTAAAAAAAAAACAATTGTTGTGCTATAATTGTTGTTGTTTGATCTTTTGGGTTTGCATGGCGGGGCATTACATCTTGGTATTAGAGCCTAGGTTCATACACTAGGTACTCTGGATACATTGAGCCCATTATGTCGACCTAGTGCATGTACTCTTGTGGTTATATTTTCCCCTTTTGATCATCTTCGTTTTGCAACCCAAGATTTGTCCTTAGGTGGTGTTTGTCTAATGGTGCAGAAAACTGGTGGAAAGGATAGGACCCTTGGTGTAGTGCATAATGCATCGATATCCTACCTACCAGGGATACATTATGGATGCTTGTGTATCGTTGTGATGTATTTTATGGTGATGTGAATTGGTGTGTGTAGGTGGAGAATGCATGTGAAACCATGAATGTTGTACTTAGATTCTTGAGCTTTTGTTTTCCCCCTTTTGTTGTTCTCACCTAATATTTGAGACTTTTCCTTTAGTGGTTTTGTGTAGGATGATGCCTAGAGGTCATGGTCATGATAGGGGTCATGGTAGAGGTCAAGGAGGTGGTCATGGGGTTAGTCATCAGAACACCCCTTCTCTAAGTTCCCATGAGAGTGATCATGAGGAACATCTGGGCCCTCATTTACATCCCTTGCTTGAGGAGATTCTTACCTGGTTAGGGCCTAGGCAAGAGAGCAATCAACAGATGGTTAGGGAAAGAGAAAGGTCTCCTAGGAGAAGAAATTTTTCAGCTATAGAAGGACATATGATGGACCTCTTGATGGTGCATTCTCCCGCCTTCAATAGCCCTAGTGGTGGTTTGGAGGATGATACTTGGATGGTTGGTGTTCAGATTGGTAGAGCGCCCCCAACAGGCTTCGAGTTTTGGGGTGGTCATTTTTCATCTAGGAGAATCCATAATTTGTTGCGAGCCTAACTTTATTGTCTTGACCAGTCATCTCTGAGCACATAGACTGTGGCTAGTAGAGGTAGATTTTGACATTTTAGTGCACCCCCTTGAGGAATAGGAAATGGAAGAGATGCAGGATGTTTCTCTTGCAACCAACAAGGCCACATAGCTAGACAATATCCTTAGAGGAGAACACCTGAATTCAGTCAAAGATCGATAGCCACAAAGCCAATAGGGGATGATGCAATTAGGTTCCACATAATGATTACAATGGTTGATAACCGCCAGGTAGAGCACCAGGGCACAAATGAGGAGACTATAGGTTATGGACATGTAGCTGACTCGGGAGCCCATGGGAATTGATCTACAATATAGGAAACTGACGTAGTACCTCTTGTGTTACTTTGACAACATTGATACTCATTATGATGTTATGTAATTTGAGACCTTGTTGATGCTTGTTTCACCATTCTAGATTGGTTTGGATGATGGTATATCTGACATGGATGATCATGACACTATTGATTGATGTTTATGTTATGATGGATATATGGAGTTAGTTGTGTGTTTGGATTAATTTGACTATGCATATTAGGTGGACATATGACTATGCTTGTTGTGCATCTAGTTAGTGATTAATATATGTATTTTATGATGCAATTATTGTTACTTGATGATGTAGTTATTGTTTTAGGTCTTGGTGGGAGGGATGGTGTAGCATTACTCATTCATGAGCACCCTGCTATGTTGCAATTTTCTCTCATGGTATGTTTGTTATTTGATATATATATATATATATTTCTCGATAATTTATTTGATGTAGGTTGTAGGTACTAGGCATCAACTCTAGTTGCACTATCAGGTTTGAGTGTGCCTTAAAACCCAAGGGAAATGATGTTGAAAATGGAAATGAAAAAAGGTCCCCTACCCTTGCTATCATCCTCAAAGAGGATGTGTATCTCGTCAGTCACCCGTCAGTCGTGTTATGATTCTTGGTAAGTTGTTCTCATCTTTTGTCCTTGTTGTTGTTGGGTTGCATGATTATTTGATGTTGCTTATAATTGCGTACATTTTTTCACCTTGGGACTTCCAGGAGTATTTCGAAGCTTAGGGGGGGAGGATGTAGTGCCCCTCCATGTTCGACCCTTTCTTGACATTTGAGTAAGTTTGTTTGGATGATTGGTGATGTTTGTTGTTCTTCATTATTATGTTTTTACTTGGTTATTGAAGTTATGTGGTGAATTTAATATTATGAATGACCTTGTTTAATCAATTTAATTTAATTAAATTGATTATAAGGTAATTTAAATTTATTTAGAATTAAAATAATAATTAAATAAATTATGTTTGTGAAAGGATATTATGTGGATTTTGATAATTAGTTATTAAATTAAATGATGTGATTAAATGTTTTTATAATTAAAAATAAATAAAGATAAATGTTATTATTATTATTTTGGGTGTTGTTGTGCATGTTTTTCACACACGCCCTGCCGAAGGAAGGGCCCCCCTTTCTTTTGCTCCTAACGGGTCATTTTTGCTCCCGATGGGTTGATTTTCTCTCACCTCATTTTGTGCACCCCTATTCCCAAGCCTAGGATGGTCATGTGCCTTAAAATGATCAATTTATTATTGGTCAGGTTTACCTAGCTAATTTTCACTAAGTCATTAGCCTTTGCGGGCTGGTTCCTGCAGGCTTCCCTTAGCTTTTTGCCTGGCGTCCGTTGACCCTTACAGACCTGCATTTGTGGGTCTCCTCTTGTTGTTCGTTGTTGTGTTCTATTAGAGTAATAAGTTATTTCACCTAATTAATAATATCATATTGGTTAATTAAATAAGTCACTTATTCCTTTAGTTACTTAAGCTAAACTTAGGCACATTAATAATTGATTAATTATTAAGTGTGCACACTAGGGTTTCCCTTTTAGGTTTAGGGTTTCTTAATCTCCTTCATTAGGATTGATCTCTTTGTAATAATTTATTCTCAGTAATGTTTTTTTACTTTGAGATTTACAGAACATCTTCTTTGGTTTTGCATGTCTTTTGCATGTGACAGGTGATTGCATGCAGGTGATTCTTGGGGACTGTGAAGTTGGATTTATCAACTTCTACATGGTATCAAAGCAAACGAGATATCGCTGGAAAGCTGGTTCCGAGCACTATCCTGTGGTGCAGTTTATTTTTCAATATTTTCCTATTTAGCTGCATTTATTGTTGTTTTAAGTCAGATGTTCATTTATCACTTCCGAGCTCATAAATTTTTGCCACGATCTCTGATTTTCGTTATCTTTACGGCGTTGGAAAGGTATTGAGGAGCTCTATGTTGCTATCCATGCACTTTTTTCTATATCTATCCCAAGTTTATCGTTATTCCAGATTTGTCCTGATGGATGTTTTGGTAGTTGGGAGAGTGCAACTTGCATCTTTGCGCTTCATTTCAATATCACTTCATTCAATAATCGACTGTTGCTTCATAGATTCCAGGGTTGTTCCCGTTTGGAGTCTTCGAGTGTTCTGAGACATCAGGTCTGCTATTGCTTTTTTCATGATTCCTTGAGTCAATCAGTGGCACTCATTCAGTTTCAGTAGTAGACAGAAGTATCTTTCCTTGCTTGCCAGATTTTGGTTCTAGTATTACTCTACAGTGTTCTTCTAGTGCTTCTTTGCAGCATGTCATCTCATTGTAGGGGGGTTTTGTCCCACTGGGTTTTTCCTTCTCTACCTCTTTATTGCATTTGTACATGGGTACCTGATCAGGCCTAGTTTTCGGGACCCATCTTTGCTTTCATGCATCTTTTTCTTTTTCTTTTAATCTCCCTAAGTTGCACTTAAGGGAGGGTGTTGGTGTAATTAATTATCTAATTACACTTTATTAAGTCTACTTAGGTTTTGCTTAGGTAATAATTAGTTTACTTAATTAATAAGTAAGTTTTATTTAGGTGAGTTGTTTTAGGTCAACACGAGGGTTGCATACATTGCTTTTATAAAGCAAATAATCTCTTGTAATATCTTAATTCTGAATATATCAATTTGCACATCTTCATGCAAAGCTCTTGATTTTTATTGTTTTTCTCTTCTGTGGAAGGCCTTTTGGTTTGCATGTCTAATCTTGGTTTCTAACATGGTATCAGAGCTCCAGACCTACGGTTGTGTATTCGTGATATGAAGATATGGCCTTTCAGTGAGTTTCAAGTGCAAGGGTTTCCATAGGCATCTTTTTTGCAAGATCTGGGAGTAGCTAATTTTTTATGCCACTTTGGGCTCAAATGGAGGTCACCATCGCATTCGTAGCAGCCCAAAACCCTAGGAACACCTATCATTTGGTCGATTTTCGAGAAGTTGGTTTCTAAGGCAAAAAAAATTTGCTAGGAAGGTCGTACAGCCTTCCAGCACGCGTTACGAGGCTCAAAAATTAAAAAATGAGTTTTTTGTTTTGCGAGCCGACGCCTCTAGTTCAAAATTGCTCGGCCATCAACCGGCCACTAGTCTGCCACCACTGTCGATGGCTCCCCCACTCTGCACCACCGGTCCCAACCAGCCCTTGCGGGCTCCAACGCCAAACGTCGAGGTCACATGGGGGACCGGGCGCTATGCACCCAGCCCCCAAAAATATACAACCCCTGCAACAATCGTATGGAGAACTGAGGGCCAGTCTAATGACCATCAAATTTTTTGCAAGGATGGTGACTTTTGCGGCAATGGCCAGATGGCCGTCAAATTTTATGCTCATGAACTACTGACGTCAGCGGCCGTACGACCCTCTTTGCCCCCTCCTAGTCCTGATTTGCCTTCAAGGAGCAATTTTTTTCTTTTTGTAACTTGGGCATATGGTATCAAAATCAAGCAAACAAGATATCGCCAAAAAGCTGGTTCCAAGAACTATCCTGTGGTGTAGTTTATTTTTTAGTATTTTTCTATTTAGCTGCATTTATTGTTGTTTGAAGTCAGATGTTCATTTATCGCTTCCGAGCTCATAACTTTTTGCCACAATCTCTGATTTTCGCTAGCTTTGTGGTGTTGGAAAGGTATTGAGGAGCACTATGTTGCTGTCCATGCACTTTTTTCTATACCTATCCCAGGTTTATCGTTATTCCATATTTGTCTTGATGGGTGTTTTGGAGATTACTTGGATGTTTTAGTAGTTGGGAGAGTGCAACTTGCATCTTTGCACTTCATTTCAGTATCACATCATTCAATAATCGACTACTACTTCATAGATTCCAGGGTTGTTCCTGTTTGGAGTTTTCGAGTGTTTCGAGGCATCGGGTCTGCTGTTGCTTTTTTCATGATTCCTTGAATCAATCAGTGACTCTCATCATGTTTCAGTAGTAGATAGAAGTATATTTCCTTGCTTGCCAGATTTCGGTTCCAGTGTTACTCTACAGTGTTCTTTTAGTGCTTCTTTACAGCATGTCATCTCATTGTAGGGGGGTTTTGTCCCATTGGGTTTTTCCTTCTCTACCTCTTTATTGCATTTGTACATGGGTACCTAATTAGGCCTAGTTGTCGAGACCCATCTTTGCTTTCATGCATCTTTTTCTAGTGTTTTAGCTTATTCCTAAGTTCATCTTAAGGGGGGGTGTTAGAGTAATAAGTTATTTCACTTAATTAATTATATCATATTTTTTAATTAATTAAGTCACTTATTCCTTTAGTTACTTAAGCTAAACTTAGGCACATTAATAATTGATTAATTATTAAGTGTGCACACTAGGGTTTCCCTTTTAGGTTTAGGGTTTCTTGATCTCCGTCATAAGGATTGATCTCTTTGAAATAATTGATTCTCAATAATTCATTTTTACTTTGAGGTTTATAAAACATCTTCTTTGGTTCTGCATGTCTTTTGCATGTGACAGGTGATTCTTGGGGACTGTGAAGTTGGATTTATCAACTTCTACACATTCCACCTTTTTCCTGTAGCCAAGCCCTTACTTCTGCTGGACTGGCGGGTTCTACATCGACTTTTTTCATCACGTCCATTAGCCATCGTGGACCCGCAACCATGGGTTGCCTCTTAGTGACTTGGTCCCTGCTCACTTGCTTTGCTTTTGCCTTCATTTTTTGACTTTGGGGACAAGTTGCCTATGGATTTGGGATGTTTTTGTGATGCCTAAGTGAACTACCAAGGTTTCGTTGAGTTTTGGGAAGTTGCAAAAATTTCATTGCAGGTCATCGTCCCTCCATCGTTGTTTCAAAACTTTTCATGTTGGTCGTCATCCCTCTGTCGCTGTTTCAGAACTTTCCTTGTGGGTCATCATCCCTCCATTGTTGTTTCAAAACTTTCTTGGTGGGTTGACATCCCTTCGTTGTCATTTTAGAACTTTCTTTGCGGATCGTTGTCCCTTCGTCGTCGTTTCAGAACTTTCTTTGCGGGTTGTCATCCCTTCATTGCCGTTTCAGAACTTTCCTTGCAGGTTGTCATGTGCAGGTCATTGTGTGCTCATTGTTGTTTTCAAAAGGGTGGTGGACCCTTCAGATTCCCCCTTCCAAATCTCTGCATTTTTAGAATGGGTGCAAACTTCAAATTTTTATCATCTAGGGACCATCAAATGAATGACTTCACATGCCTAAAGGGGTATGCATCAAGTTTTCCATGTGTTTAGACATTGTGGGAATCACTTTGCGGGTCACCATGTGCTCATTGTTGTTTCCAAAAGGGGCGGCAAACCCTCTAGCTTCCCCCTTCCAAATTTTTGCATTTTTCAAAATGAGTCAAATCTTAAGGAAATATGTCTTGGTACTCTTTCTACCCCTTTTCCCATGTGCTAAAATTGAAAAATCACAAATTCTCTAAGTTTTGTGATGTTGCGGAACTTTATTTGCGGGTCACCATCCCTCGATCGTTGTTTCAGAACTTTCATTGTGGGTTGTTGTCCCTCCATTGTCATTTCAAAACTTTCCTTGTGGGTCATCGTCCCTCCATTGTCATTTCAAAACTTTCCTTCTGGGTCACCGTCCCTCCGTTGTCATTTCAAAACTTTCCTTGTGGACCACCGTCCCTCTGTTGCCATTTTAGAAATTTCCTTGCAGGTCATCATCCCTTCGTTTTCGTTTCAGAACTTTCCTTGCGGGTCATCATCCCTTCCTTGTCATTTCAAAACGTTTCTTGTGAGTTGTCATCCCTCTATTGCCATTTCAGAACTTTCTTTGCAGGTTGTCATCCCTTTGTTTCCATTTCAAAACTTTCCTTGCAGGTCGTCGTCCCTCCTTCGCCATTTTGGAAATTTCTTTGCGGGCCCCTGTGTCCGGGTCACCATGTGCTCATTATCGTTTTCAAAAGGGTGACGGGCCCTCCAGCTTTCCCCTTCCCGATTTTCGCATTTTTTGAAAAGGGCCAAATCATTGAGGAATAGTTCTAGGCACCCTTCTAATGCATCTTTCACGTGCTTAATTTGGAAAAACTCAAAATTGTTAAGAGTTCTAGTTTTGCGGAACTTTTCATGCAGGAAGTCGCCTTCCAGATGATGTGGTCATCGGTGTCATCTTTACGACGCAAGCATGTCTAACTTCCCACCTCCCAGCCTCTGCATTGCTTTGGCCCTCAAAAGTGAAATCTCTCAAAATCTAATTTTGCGAAGAGGAAAGTTTCTCAAAATGTCAAAAACGAAATTGTCTTGAAATGAGAATTTTCCAAAAATGGAATTTTTTCCAAAACAGAAATCTTTCCCGAAATAGATTTTTTTCCAAAAATGGATTTTTTTTCTAAAATGCAAATGTTCCCAAAATTGAATATCCTTCCTAAAATAGGAAAATTTCTAAAAATGGAAAGTTTTTTCAAAATATGAAATTCTTGATGGACTATAAATTGATACATTTTAATGTTCTAAATGAGGGAAATTTGTCATTTTTGGAGATTTAAATTAGTATATCTTATGGCACAGGTACTTTTAAGGATGCTTGAGGGGAATAATGGATCAATTCAAGAACCAACATACGAAGGGCGATCGAGGGAACTATTTTATTTCACCAAAATGATGATGATTGTCAGGAGTTGTTCATCCAAATCAGGAGCAGCATATCTACCTCTCAAAAGCGCCAATCTGCAAAAAGAATGCACTTAATTGGCTAAAAGAATGTTGTGAATGCATCAAGAAAAGAGTAGCCTTTGAAAGTTTTCAGCTGCAACAAAAGAAGGTTGTCACTATAGGACAAAACTACTATAGTGCCAAGGTCACTAGATGACAAAATAGGGAAAAGACAAAGAATGTATTTTAAATTGTTGAATATTTGGGGGTAGGTGAAACCCTAACTTATAACAAATCTAGGCCACACAATGAAAATTAATCCTAACCATTCATTCTCCTTTTGGAAAACTATAAATAGGGGCTTGCTCCTCATTTGTAAATGGTTGGAGAATTGGTGCAAAAGGCATTTGCAGCAATAAAAGACAACATTGCATGATTTTATGGATGTTTTCTTTGATTTTTCTCATCTTGTTTGCATGGTTCTACTCCCATATTAGTTTTAGCTTGTAGTTTCTTGAATGGCTATGATAATGTTGTTTGTTGTTATGGTATTTGATGAGTTTCCAACCCATACTTTTGGCACTTGTTAATGACAAGTTGTTGTGCAAAGTTATCCTGGGCTTCTTTATTTTGTTGTTGCAACTTAGTTCAGTTGTATGTTCATGATTTGCATGTACAATCTGAAAATTTGTAGTCCTTAGAAGATTGCACTAGTTTTGTGTAGTTGTAGGTTCTCTTGGTCAAGCAAAACCCAGTTTAGGAAGTTTGTCTATTGTAGCAGCCACCATTGTTACTATTCATTCATGCTTAGGATTTAGAATATCTCTCTTAACCCTTTCCCTTTTGCTATTTATTTTAGTCCCTTGTTAGAGTAGGATTCAAAGCATCAAAACAATGCCAAATTTGATTAACATAATGAGTTTCAGCTTGTTGTTTTGAGTGGGCAGCCACTATTCATTCACCTTCAACACTTTGAAACTCCATTTTCCAAATCCTCATTCTTAGTAAACCATAAAGGCCACCTTTTGATTACCAACAAATCACATCATCCAGTTGAACTATTCCAAGCATTGTCATGACCTAACACCTGAGAGACCTTGGGGTGATTTTTTGCAACTTTCTTGTAGGAAATTACCTTTCAAGAGAGGTAGTGCACTTGTGTGTTGCATGTGTTGAGAAGGTGCAAAAAAACCCATCAACAGGTGTGAAAATAAATTAAATGGGAGAGAATATATAATTCTAAAATAGAATAATTAGTTTGAAATGATATTTTTGAACTGGTAGTAAAATAAAATAAAAGATGGAAAAAGTGGAGTGCATGCACATGCATGACTCCAAACTGAATTTCGAATTGGAAACTTGTCTTATTAAGTAATTATTGCTTGATTTTTTATTTAAAAAATCAAATCACTTTCCTTGTTTTTTATAATGATCCTTTTGGGGAGGTTTTGCATCTTTTTTATTTTTAGTTTTTAGAACAAAGAACCCATTCTAAAGAAATCATTTTGTTAAATGAATTGTGTTTTATGAATCGTTGAAAAAAATTTATTGAATTGGAGAAGAAAATCATTATGGAATTGTTTTGAAGAAGTGGATCATTGTGAATGTGATAGTTGATCTCGGCATCAATCTTCAGTTGTGTTATTCGTGTTAACCAGGATCTATTCTTTTGAATTTCTTTCTATCTCTATGTGTGAAGCAAAAATCCAGAGTAAAATACTAAATAGGAATTTAAGTATTCTCTTATTTACTCAATTGGAATTGAAAATGATAGGGTTTAGAGTTTGATTCATTGTTTGATATGTGCTTTAATCGCCCTCTTTTTATAGCCCTACATATTATTGTTAGTTGATTTCTTTGTTTACTGCTCTTAACCTTGATGCTAATTAAGTCGATCTCATCCCTTGGTTTCTCTTTTTATAGTGATAGGTTAACCTTAAGGCATTCGATGTTGTGTTGGTTGTATTTTATACCCTACATTTTATGTTCAATATCAAGTATTCTAGTCCATTCAATGACTGTCTTTGGATTATGTATTGCTTTTGTTGTTGAATACTTGGTGTAGCTTTGATGAAAACATGTGCTGCATTTAAATTTTATATTGCTTATTTTATTTCGGCCATCTGATGCTTCATGGTGCCCTCATATAAGGTCAGCAATTTCATTTCAATGTTTACATTTAGGGGAAGCATTCAATGTCTCCCCATTTCAAGCTTGCTATTGCAAGTACTTAAGCATAAATAGCGATTTATTTCTATATTTCACAATTTCGATGGTCCTTGGAAGCTTCGATCTCTCCTATCATTATCCTTCAGTCATGGCATCCTTGGAGTCGCTTATGCTTTAACATTTTGTGTGCACGTCTACAAGCACATTTCATTATAATACAAGCCCATTTTGCAAACCATTTCTATAAGACCCCTGTATTTTGTTCTTTTAATTGAACAGTGTTTTGTTGGGTTATGTCTTGTTTCTGTTAGTACCTAGACTATGGTACTCAGTTACTGTTTAATCTCTATCTTTATCATGTTTTGGTGATGTATTTTGATGTGATGGTATTTTATTATGATGTTATCATTATGGCATGCTTTAGATTAGCATCGGGAACATTTGAATTAATGATGTTTATGCTTTTGATCATATTAATGATGTTAGATTCGTCAGTTAGTAATATTGTATTGGTGAAGGGGATGAGATTGCATCACTCGTTTGTGAGCACCTTGCGATCCCAAGATTTCCCTTTCACGGTGTGTTATAATTTTAACATATATATATGCATGTGGATATACTCTATGTTCACAGGTTGACAGGTACAGGACATTGACTCCACCTGGCTTCACAGGTTGGAGCATGTTCAATACCCAACGGTATTCAATTGGGAGATAGTAGCTAGGTTTTCCATGCCAAGTCGTCACCCTAGTCCTAGTATGTCATCAGGTGTTGTCAAGGTGTGTGCTTTGAATATTGTGCCCTCTCTTCGTTATTTAATTGCAAGTTAAATTGGGTAATTGAATGGCTTAATGCGTTTAATTTGTTGATTAAATTAATCTGGTTATAATGTGAAAAATGTTATTTAAAGTTATTAATTAATTTTATTTAATTAATAAAATAATTTAATCTTGGATTAGATTTATTTTATTG
Source organism: Sequoiadendron giganteum (assembly GCA_007115665.2). NCBI lineage: Eukaryota > Viridiplantae > Streptophyta > Pinopsida > Cupressales > Cupressaceae > Sequoiadendron > Sequoiadendron giganteum. The sequence continues at coordinate 473,534,681 of CM021102.1, read as the reverse complement.
AATTAATTAAATTAATTAATTTGAGTTAAGCAAATTCATTTTGGAAATTATTGGATATTTGTTGAAATTGAAACATAAGAAAAATAAGTTAAAAATCAAATTTGAAAGTTGAATTCAAAAATTGAAGAAAATGAGATATTTTCCATTTTCTATTTTCTGGAATTTATGAGGGTGGTTGTAGGATTGTTTGGAAAAAATTTCATTATTATTGAATTTCTTCAAAAATTATGAGCATGGAGTTTGGAAAAAAAAAAAGAATGGAAGTGAGGGAGAATTTTGCATTTTGTGGGTTTTTGTTTGAATCTGAGGAAACTGCTGATTTGAAGAGTGAATCCAAGCAAGGATCTGTGCACCCTTTGGATCTTCTCAAACTTTTGGAAACCAAGTTCATGTTATTAAATTGATTTTGGTTTTGATAAAAATTCATAGATTTGGATATGTTGTTTGCAAAAATCTTTGTTTCGAAACTCAAATAGATTATGGTTGGAAAAATAGAAAACCCATGTTGAAATCTAAGTTTGTTTGCAAAACATCTTCATTGGAAAAATATTCCTTCAAGAGAAAATTTTGTGTTCTTGGCTGCAATTAATTGTTTTGAAAATTAGTTTCTCAATTTGTATTGCAAATCAAAAAAAAAAAAAAAAAAGAGTTAATCAATATATTCATATATATATATGTGTGTGTGTGTGTGTGTGTGTTTTATATATATATATATATATATATATATATATATATATATATATATATATATATATATATATATATATTGTATATATTTAAATTTGGGTTATTGAGGATGTGTTGTTAAAATATATTTTTTCATATATGCCCTGGTTGTGTCGTGGATTTTAAGAAATCCACAGATCTTTTTGAAATGAAAAAATTAAAAAAATAAAAATTAAAAATTAAAAAATTTGTTGGGGGGGCTGGGGGCTCACCTCCACTGCACCCCCCATGGGAGGCGCGTGGGGGGAGCCGCGCCCAGTGCAACCCCCATAGCTCGCCCACTGCCGGTGGGGTGGCTGTTTACACAACCGCCACCGCCACCCCCAGTGGTCCGCTATGCTGTGCACAACGCCACCGGAGGTGGTGGCCAGTTGTGTACACAGCCCCACCACCGACGGCGGCGCCCAACCCACGGCGTCGGCTGTGTAAACACAGTCGGCGGCGCTCAAACCCCGCCCGGGCCGGCCCTAAATCGCGGCCCTAAAATCGCACGCACGGCCCGAGGCCAATCTATTTAACTTTTAAAAATATATATATTAATAATTTTAATATTATATTTTATAATATTAAAATATTTAGTAATAATATTTTATATTATATTATAAAATATTAAATATTGATATATATTAATAATGTATTATTTTGGTGTATATTTGTATAATGGAGATTGAATTTTAAATATACATATATATTTTTGTTTAAAATATATATATGTATAGGTATTAATTTATTGTTTTAAATGATGCATGATTTAAATATAATTGGTAGAATTTTAAATCATTATGTAATAGTCGGGGTAGTGGTTTTATTTTAAAAATAATATTATTTGCTAGGTCAACTATGGAATTTAAAGAAGTGTGTTTAAATATCGAAATTAATTGATTTATTTTTAAAATGATTTAGTTTGCAAGGACGTATGATTATTTATTTTAAAACGCTATATTCTTGAATTATAGAAGTATATGCTTATTTTATTATCTACGACAATTAGGGAATTAAGTGTTGGTTTAAATTTCACCTTGTCTGAAATAGACGTATGTTTTAATCAGTTTTATCGAGCAATAGATTACTGATGTTAATAAGGGAAATGGATTTAGTGAGTCCAAAATTAGTTTAATTCCTCGCAACTTGCCTTCGTGATCGTTTCCTCTAAGTTCATGTTTTGGGGAAAGGGGTTAAGTGTATTTTTTAATCTGTAAGTCTTCCAGAGGACCCTAGAGGTTGGGGGTTGTTGTCTTGTGATGTCGACTATTTTTTAATTCCCTTGGGTAGTGCATGAAGTTATGTCAATGTTATACCCGATTTCTACGAACGGGAATGTTTTGTGCCTCCTGTGAAAGGAGTGGATTTTGTAATGTGTGCCTCCTTGTCAAGAGTGGTTTGGTTATTGTTACCTCCAATGTTTGGAGATGGTTTTACCTTATGTCACCTCCTGAGAAAGGAGTGGACGTGTTATCTTTTTTGTTGCACTTTGGTACCCTTGGTGTTTGGATGGTATGTATGTTGTCAAGTAGAAGAGTGGCTTTCGTAGGAGCCAGAGCCCGGAAGAGGTAAACTGGGTAACTTACAGAGGTGGTTTAATCAAGTGATAACTAAAACAAAACTTAGAATATTAGGTGGTACTTCTCACTAATCAAGATAATTATGCCTCACTCATAGACACAAGGGCTTGTTTAGACTTGGGATGAGTGGGAAGGCCTGGAATGGCAAAGTCATCTATCTTGTCTGTACGAAAGGTATTTGATTCCGCATGAGTAAGTATGGGGGCCAGGAATTCGGTAGAGGCCACCATGATAACCCTTAGTGGGGGGTGGAGCCTAGGAAGAATCCCAGAGGATAACCCATAATGAGCTATGTGATGACACTCTGTCTAGGACAACAGTTGGTATTTGATTTGGTGGGTACAGTTTCCTTAACATACTTGATATGACCACAGTTGGTATTCGATTTTATGGGTATGGTTTCCTTAACATACCCGATGTGACCATAGTTGGTATTTGATTACTATGTGTATGGTTCTTTTAACTTACTTGATCTGCTTTATTTTCTGGAAGCAATGTGACCATGCAGAGTTGTACTTGTGTGGTTCTCGTGATGCTCTTGAGTTGTACTTGTATTCTACATGTGTTTGGTTGTTTCAGTTTGGTTTGGTTATGATTTAGCCTGTGTCTAGAGGGAGATGGTCTTGGCTAGGATTCCTTGCTACTATCTCCTAGCACGGGGGGTGGGCCTTTGGGTTCCACTTGGTTGGGTGGTGTGCACCTAAATCCATTGGGCTTTCTTCATGCTCATGTGGATGAGACTTCCAATTGGAGAGCTCGTGGGATTCAGTTTTAGTTTTTCTTTATTTCATTTCAGTTGATCTTGTATTATTTTACCCCTCAGTTATTTTCGAGGTGGATGTTGTAATTGTAACCTTATTTATTGGACTTGCCTCATTTGGGAAATGAGTGATGTAATCTCTTTATTAATTTATTGTTATTTATGATCATATTGTAATCTATCATGGTGGATGTAATTTGTCTTGTTGGAATGTATGTGTTTCTAATTGTTAAGTAAATGTATGTTGGATTCACTTTTGTTGTTTGTGGGTTGTTAAGTTATCTCAGTCTCGTAACCTTAGGGGATGGTTGCATTGGGAAGCGAACTTATATATTAATTGTACTTAAACAAAAAAAAATTTAGCCTATTTAAGTAGTTGTTTGCAACATCCTCTAGGGTTGCGTGGCGGGGTGTTACAATTTCCTTTAGCATCAACCTCCAATTTGCATCTTCTATGGAATTCAAATTACATAAGACTATTTTTCAGTTTGTTTCATTTAGCACCACCAATATTCTCCAAAAGAGTATCATACCTATTGAATGATGGTTCACATCTCTCAAAATAATTTCTTTGACAATAATCTTGGAGATGAATTTGGATTTACTGTGATGTCTCCTTCACCACACCAATTCCTCCAACTCTTCTTGTCTCTCCCACGAATGTGGGTGTGATCTACTCCCTACATAAAAATCATATACCATTTTATGGCACCACTCCCTACTCTTTTCGATTTGATGTGTATTGTGTGTGGTGTTCAATAGATATGCATATTAGAGTTTGGAATCTGATTTTTATGCATTTCTTCCTTGGAAATCGATGTTTATGTAATGTAATCGAAATTCGATGAGTAGACATTCAGTTACAATTCAATGAATACTTTATGGTTGTGTTTTCTTTATTTCATGATTCAATAGCATAAACGAGTATCCACTGCATTTTCTTTCATCTCTGTGTGTCATATATTTGTAACTATTTATTTCAATTTTATCCATTTTATATTGGGATTGATACTATGTAATACAATGGTTATTTGTATTGGCTTTTGATACTTGAAAAGTGATTTGCATATTATTTTTTAAGTATGGTATTCGAGCTATTTTAGTTGAAGGTTTTGCATTGAGTCTACAAATTTAGTTACATGTGATTATTGTTGAATCAATATATATATATTTGTATATTTAGTTCTTTTAAATTTGTGTCCACTCTATTTATATCTGGTTTATTTGGTATAAAACAACAACTCGGTTTATAATATGTAAATATATATATATATATATGTAAATATATGTAAATATATGTAAATATATATATTTACATATGTATATGTATGTAAATATATATGTATATATGTATGTAAATATATATGTGTAAATATATATATAAATATTTATGCTAATACATGTGTCTATGCATAATATATATATATATATATATATTGGTGTGAGAGTAAGAGAATATGTTTGAGAGTAATTGTTTCGGTAGAAAAGCAATTAGAAAAATAAATAATATTAGATGGACTTATTTATATTTGGGTAGTTGGTAGATTTGATAAACAAATTGGGAATTGTAATGAGAAAAAAATTTCTTTACTTGCATTTCGATAATTGAAGGATTGATTGATAAAAGAATTAGTTTCCCATTCGTTAAAAATTTATTGAATGTTGGTAGTCATTGTGTAAATCCACTATGAAATTAGTTAGAATAATTGTTGATATAGCAAATTATGAGTTATTGCGTTAAGATACTTAAGTGGATTATGTGGTAATAATGTATTTTAGAGATATATTTATATGTGTATTTGTAAATGAGTAATTTAGAAAGAATAAATAAATGAAATTTGTATGATATTAATATTTAGATGATTGTTTTCTATATTTAGAAGTTAATAAGGTAAATAGGATTATACTTAAGTTGGAAAATGTTTATTGATTATGTTAGTTATATGAATAGGGGAAATTGATTTACTTGTATTTAGATAATTGAAAAGATTTGTTTAAATAAATGGATTAGATTATCCATTTCTTTGTGAATTCACTATGTTATTAGTATAATTGTTTTGTAGTGGAAATGGTCTGTTAACTTATTTAAGGGGATTAAGTTAATGAGTAATCTGAGTTGTGGAGACAATTCCTTTTATGGAATATATCATGGTTGATTTGATTGTTTGTTCGTGTTAATTTGTTGGGTTGATTTTTGAATCAAGTTGTGAATCAGTTGATTACTATTGTTGTCGTGGTTGTTGATTTTGTTAAATTTATTTATTAGCCAAATTGTAAGTTTGTTAGGTAATTAGTGGATTGGGTATCATGTGAGGAGAAAATTGAGGTCTCCCTTGGATGCCCTATTGGTTGGTTTTACTATTGATTGTTGTTTATTTTGATATTGAGTTGATTTTTGGTTATTGTTCAATGGAGTGAGCTTTCTGGTGTTCAATAGTTATCGTGAGGCTTCCAAAGGTTGGGGGAAAGAGTTTACTTATTGTTAGTTTTCATGTTGAGATATTTGTGAACTATTGTTCTTATACTTGATCATATTTATTTGGGTTTTAGCCTTGCACTATGGAAGTTATTTTATTATGGAGATATTATGTGTGGTGGTGCATGCCTCGCTTTATTTGCTTATTTTTATGGCTTTTCTAGTTTGTGCAAGTTGGCTTACCCAGTTAGTGACTGCGAGTCTCTTTTTATAATAGGGGGAGTGGCTTTCAATGGGGGTCAACACCCAAAGTGGTGCCTAGGGTAACTCATTGAGAGTTTCTTTAATCCAGTGATAACTTAAAATTAATTAGGGGTTTGGATAGTCCTCACATTAATAAAAGATAATGGTACACCTCACTCATGGCTCAAGTGCTCGTTTAGGCTTGAGATGAGTGGAAAGGCCTAGAATGGAAAATATTAACTACCTTGTCCTCTTAAAAGGTATGTTTATCTCGCATGAGTTAGAATGTGGGATGGGGATTGGTTGAGGTTTCCAGGGTTTAACCAAGATGGGGGTCGGTAACCTAGGAAGATCTACATTGGGTAACCCATATCAAGCTTATGTGATGACACTCTTCCCTATAGCGACCTTCTATGCCTTGGCTTTTTTACCCTTGTTGTTCTTGTACCTTTAGAAGTGGTTGTTCTTTATGTTTGTTGTTGCATTTCTTATGGAGTGTTGTTAGCCTCATCTGCTTGACTATTTTATGTTGTGGGTCCTTATTGTCATCTCCTAGCATGGGGGGTGGACCATAAGGTCCACATGGTCGAGTGGAACGTGCTATGCACTCCATTGGGTTCCTAGTCAAAGTCCGTGATGTGAGAAGTTGTACCATTTGTAGTGATTCCAGAGCTTCACCAGATTTGGAGATAGTATTGATGCTATGTATTATATTGATTCCAGTTGTATCACATTATGTAATTGGTGTATCCTTTCCATTTATGTTGGGAAGCACATTTTTACGATTGTAATCTTTAGAATTATGTATACTCTTATAATCAATGTAATGTATATATTCTTGGTGTTATCATGTGTTCTTAGATGGATGTTTATCATTTATGTAATATTATGGATGTACGTACATAGTTTATTCATTTTATACAATGGTTTTAGAATAAATACTTTTGATTAGTTTATCATCATTATGGGAATTGAGTCATGTTAGGAATGTTTTTAATTAATGCAATTGTGTTACCCCAGAGGACTAGATAGATGATGTGTATGTATAGTTTCATTCTAAGTGTTATAGGTTAATTTGCATTGTATGTTAGTTTTACTTTTTTAAAAAAATAAAAAAATGTTGTGCTATAATTGTTATTGTTGTGTGACCTTTGGGGTTTACGTGGTGGGGTTTTACAAACTCCAATGTAGTATACTGAAGTTTGGTTATCATGCTTCCATCCTCAAGAAGAGAGCTATCTGATTCACAGTTTGAGAAACTTGCAGTTCACTCACCTGGTTTCTGAAAACACTTGTCATTAGTAGAAGGGAAACATGGTCCTATTTGTCCCTCCTTTTCATCCCGTCTCTTCTTTCTTTACCTATTGATCAACCTAAGGTAGTTTAGTATAGTTCATTCCTTAAGGATCTCTCATGAATTGGAGCCTTGGGGATGACAAATCCCCCTTCTCTACATTTTTGGTGAACGCCCTTGTTTTCATTTCTTGGTATCAGGAATCTTTCTCTCGTGTCCTAGGTGTGTTGTAGATTTGTGTGTCACAAGGTGTGTAGCTTTATGACCCAATCTATAACCCCTAGATACATAGTTAGAAGGACTCTTGGATATTTAAAAATAGAATATAGGTAGGTGATTGTCTACTAAACTCTATCATTTACATCTTTTGAGCTAGTTCCATTCGAGTACGTGAATGTGGTCTTACTCATGCATATTCCTCCTAAAAATGAAAGTGTAGTTCCTAATATAACTTTCAAATCACATGATGTGCCTCTAAATAAGGATCCTTCCTTGTTATGCATTCTTTCCTAGATTAATGGAAATGTCATAATTGGCATCTTAGTTGATTAGATGAGTCGGTTAAATGTGATAACAAAGGAAAATTTGTTTATAAATAGTTTATATTTAAGGAGAGATACAAAGAGTTCCAAACCACTCTTTGTACCCATGATGGAATCTTTATTACCTCATAGACTCTATTTATTTTTCAGTCTTGGTAGGACCCAAGGCTATTGATGTGTCATTTGTGGTGATCCTAGAGTTTGACCTATTTAGAGTTAGGCTAGGAATTCTATGGCTACCCTCAATGAAAAATGTTACCTCTGTATTCTATAAATGCTTAAAATTCCCCCATGAAGGCACCATGCACATGGTGCATTACACTAGCTATAAACCATTAGTATCGCATGGCGGCTTCTCACTGGATCACTTTTAGCCTACCCTGGTTGGACCTCTCCCTCCGAGGGGATATTTTTTATATAAGGCTTATGTTAAATAAAAGATTGGGGGCTCAATGCCAAAGGTTATCTATCTAGTGTCTCCTTACATTATTTTTGTAAAAGCCTCTATGATAGTGCAATAACAAGTTGCCTCTTTTGCTCTGCCAAAGGGAAAGGGGAAGCTTTCTCTCACCCTAGAGCCTTCTCCTTATGTTTCTTTGGTTCCATATTCTTTCAATCATCGTCCTACTATGAAATATTCAACTCTCACTCCTATTCTTCACATGGGAAGTGTCGTGCTTGCATGGTATAAGTGAAGCATCAAGTTTCTAAACTTCCTATGCTACACATGATTCCTCGACCCAATAACAATGCCAAGGGGAAGTCTTCTTATGGGATTGTTCTAGCTTCTTGGCCTCTGTAGCCTTCTACTATTCTTCCACCTACCCTTAGGGAAGTGAATAAGAAGAGGCTCATTGCCAAGGCACCTATGCCTATTTCTCCTCCTATGATTATTTCTTCTCATGTGCTTCCTCCTCCTGATCCTACCAAAGAGACCACCCTTCCACCAAAAACAGTTGTGGAGGATACTCAAAGCATGTCTTGAGAAACAGCCTCTGGTCCCTTCTCAGGGTGTGTCTTCTAGCACCCACAGTTGATGTAACTAGCTTGTGTGTGAGCATAAGAATAAGTGAAAGGATTTGTCCATGGAGCACACCACCTTGCAGAAGATAGAGAGAGAGTTAGTAAGATTGGTCTCTACATCCTCTTCTATTGTTCCATCTTCTCTCGCTATTTCTTCCTTAGTTCCCATCACCTTTTTCTTACTTTGGGCTTCTCCAGTGGGTCCTTATGATGCTGACCCCAAAAGGGTGCAATTCTTTGTTGCTCCCTCTATGGAGCACCCTCTCTTGATGTCCCTCTCGGACATCCCTCTTTTCTCACAACCCATTTACATAGCGAATACAATGGTGGTGTTTGTTATGACTTTATCTTCATCCTCCTTCACTTATGCCTCTTCTTTGCGGATTTCACATCCTTTGCTAAAGCACAAGTTGGAGGATGACCTCACTATGAGTGGGGGTTGCAAGAAAAGTTTGCCTTCTTCAGAAGCTATTTTTTTTTTTACCTGCACCATCCTCATGATGGAGGTGGCCCCCTCTTCCCCGGAGCTAGTCACCACCCTTCTTCTCGAGGTTAGTAGTGGCTCTCAGGTGCCTTGTCCTTCTCCCACCCAATTGACACATGGTACTCCAATAAAGTGCATGTTCAATTTAGTGGATGAAATCCCATCTCTGTCATCATTTTTTGTTAAATCAATGACCTTTATTTCACAAGAGCTCAATGAAGAAGACCTTGAGGGGCCTTCTTCTTTGGCCCGTGTTGTAGGTGAATCAAAGGATCTTTCTCTTGCTATCCTTCCCTTGTAGGCTCATCTGCCCTCCCCTTAAACAATGATCTAGATTAGGAGCAGGATGACCTACTAGTCGATGAGGACTATGGTGGTACCTCTTCTTTATTTGTAGATTATATTTGTTTGTATGTTTTTGTTCCCCTATGATTTTATTTTATATTTGTGATCCTACCTATAGGACACTTGCTACCCTTGTAGGTTATTGGATACAAGCATGGAAAATCTATCGTACACTTCTTCTATTTGTATCATCATTCTTCTATGTCATTAAATTTATTTTTGATATTGGGGACTATGCAAAGCATTGGGGGCATTTAGGCCTTCTTTCATGTTGACTCAATTTTTATTTTTATTTCACTTTGTCTTCATGTTCTGAGAACTTTGGGGGTTTATGATAATTCATACATATACCATATTATATCTATCTATTTGTATCTATGAACATATTTGACCCCAAACTCTCAGATCTCCATGTCTCTTGATTTCATCTTTGTTTGTTTCTTGATGTTGTGGTTCTTATGTGTTGTCCCTCATGTGTGTGAAAAAATACCACAAATACATCTTATCATGTGTTTCATGCCACAACATCTTTGCCTCTCCCTTCTCTTCTTAGGATGTCATGATCTCCTTTGCATAGCACACACCATCCTCAAGGAATTCTTTCAAAAGGATTCCCTAGTGTAAAATTTCTTTACAATGAATTCTTTGATGAAAGAGTCCTTTATTGAGATCTCTCATTTTTCCAAAATGTTGTATTCTCTTAGGACTCCTAGTTGAAATTTTCTTTTGAAAAGGATCTCATAAGTGAAAGAGTCTAAAAAAAATTCCTTTGAAAAATGATCACTTTTTCTAAAATGAAAGGGTCTAGAAACTTTCCTTTGAAAAAGAAGCATAATTTTCCAATGGATTCCTTGAGGAAAGATCTTTCAAAAGGATTCCTTGATGATATAATAACTTCTAGAAATGTGGTTTCTTTCAATGGGAGTATTCTTTTGAATGGGCCCCTTGGTATCTTGAAGGGTTCCCTATTGAATGAACCCCCATTTCAAAGTTTTCTCTTCAAATAATTTCTTTGGTATCTTTTAATGTGTGTCTTTTATCTGATATTTGATGTCATTGTGTCTTGGTGTCATACATCTTATATCTTTGTGTCTAGCTTGGGGACAAGCTGACAAGACCCACCTTTTTTGTGATTGTCCTATAACATAATTTACAGCAGTCGCAAGCTTATCTATTTGATCAATGTATGTCTTGTGTATATCTAATCAGACTATGTCTTATCATGTCAACTTGTGTCTTCTTAAGTCTTATGAATTTGTTCCTTACGATTAGCTTTTTTGCCTAACATTTTTTGGTTGTAGCCTAATATGCTTATGGTGAGATCATATCTAGCTTTGCAGGATCGAAGACTCATGTCATTTTCACATCTTGTTGCAGCTCCCTCTTTCATGTTCAAGTACACCGAATCAAATATTTTCTTCCTCGATGCTATTGGCATATTCTCTTCAACCTCTTTCTAGTTTATCTCACATACACACTAACACATATGCTCACTAAAGTGGGGGAAAAGTGTAATGGTATAAATTTTCACCTAGGAAAATTTCCCATTAATTTACCCTTACCTTAGCCTTACAAGTCTAATGATGAAAAAGCATGTCACCTTCATCCTAATCTTCACAAGTGTCCTTGTCATTTTGTGTCGATGGAGGAATTTTTTTTAGGGACACATGAACGCCACATGGACATCCACACACCGTGTTGTCATCCTGATAGATTCCTGCATCTGGAATCTGTAGAAGTGTTATGCTTCCTAATTTATTGTAGAAGTAACATCTCCTACCAACTCTTGACTAATGAAAAATGATTATTTGCTTCCATTTTATCCATTCAAACTTCATTCTATCATTCTCTCATGCTAGTTCTTTCACTCTCAAGCTAAATCTTGTTGGGAAAATGTGCCTCAACCTTGCAATTATATATGGTTTATTGTTGATAGGATGTATTTTGCTATGTGGTGACTGATCATGCAAATACTATAAACTCATAACAAGATATGGGATTCAGGACATCACCCAAAAAAAAAAAATCACTTACACGTCAAGGTTTTCCCACTAACATGTCAAGGTTTTTTTCATTGACATGTCAAGGTTTTTTCGTAAAACATCAAGGTTTTTCTGTTAACACGTCAAATGAAAAATGACCTTGTAAAACCCTAATTCTAGAAGGTTCCAAAAATCTTTTTATAAGTGGTTGGGATGTATGTAGACATGGTGTTTTTTGATAGTTTGATAGCAGTCGTGTTGTCTCTTGATCTCTAGTGGTGATAATCCTATGAGAAGCTTTCTCTGCAAGTATATTGTAATTTTTTTATTTATGAATAAATTATTGGGTGGCTTTTGGAGTGTGGGGTTTTTCTCTTGAAAGGGTTTTCCCCACATAAATCATTATGTTGTGTTATGCATGATATTTATGTTTATTTGTGTTTAAGTTTTTGTAACTCTTAAAGATCTATAAAGTTAGGTATTTTTCTCCTCTCAATATTAGTGTAGGAAGTTGTTCTGCTATCTTATCTTCCTTACACGTGGTATAAGAGCTTGGTCACCTTTGGTTTCAATTGTGGGTTGTTGGTTTTTTTGAACTAATCCAGATTTGAGTGGAAGCTTGTGCAGAAGAAACTTTCTCATCTTGTTGCAAGAATTTTCAGATGGCAATTTCATCAAGGAGAATAGAGGTAGAGAAATGTTTTGGAAATAATTTTGAGATGTGGAAGCTAAAGATGGAGGATCTATTGATAGATCAAGATCTATGGGATTTTGTTAATGAGAATGTTTCAGGGCATGCAGATCCTACTCAAGCTACTCAATATGATGTTATGAACCCTAAAGCCAAGGGCCTAATTAGATTGTACTTGAAAAATTTTATTTTAATTAATTTCCATGAACAGACCTCTGAAAAAAACTATGGAAGAAGCTTGGTGAGATGTATCAGGCCAAATCTTTAGTAAACAAGATTTTCTTGAGGAAGAAGTTGTATTCCTTGAGAATGGAAGAGGGTGGATGAATCATAAACCACCTAGAAGCATTCAATATGTTGGTGGCTCAATTGGAATTAGTTGGTATCAAAATGGATGAAGAGGAGAAATATTAGATCTTTCTTTTTATTTTCCTGATTCGTGGGATTCACTTGTTATGGCTATTGAGAGTACTTCTATTATATTGAAGACTAAAGATGTGGTGGGTTCTTTTTTTTCTAAGAGATGAGGAGGAAGGTATCCATCACTACCAAGGAGGCCCTAAATTTTTGTGGAAGACCTAAGGGAAAAGGAAATAAGAATGAGAAGCGTGACAAATCCAAGTCCAAGGGGAGATCTAAATCTCCTGGAAAGTCAAAAGTTATTTGTTGGAACAACAGTAAGCTTGGACATGTTCATAAGGAATGAAAAGAAGAAAAGAAGAAGAAAAAAAAAATTTATTATGTTGCAAGAATGAAAGGTGTTTTCATTGATTTCAACCGATTAACTGGTTATCAAATGATTGATGTTGTCATTGATGTCACTGTTGCAAGTTATTGGTTGTATATGTTGAGGATATTGAGAAAATTGTAATGGAAAGGTTGCAAGTATTCAGTGGTTACTTCAGGTTTTGCTTCAAGATTTTCTCCTATGCTTGTGTGGTTCAGTAATGTTCATCATGGTCATTGGAAGTTGTTATACCCAAGATTTGGGTTTTTGGATTGTTGTACAGTGTGAGTTGTGTTCACTAGTTGTGAACTATGTTTTTTAGGGTATTTGGTTGAGGTATGGTAGAAATGTAGTTTCTCTAGATTTATTCTTGTTTGAGTCTTATGACTTACGGTTTTGGAGTTGTAGTGTAGGAAAATGCATACCCTTTAATTTTCACACTTGTTTGGGCCCACCTTGCTTTATTTATCTTTATTTATGTCTTAATTGGTCCTATTTTGCATTCAAGAGCCTAATAAACTATATCTTTTTTATGGCTAATCTTGAAAAACATCAACGGATGAATGAAAATTTAACGATTATGTTTGAGTTTCCCTGATTTTTAGGTTGGGACTAAGATGCCACCTAAGACATCTTTGTCCCCAAAAGGTCTTGGGACCCTGATTTCAAAGGCACCTTAAATGGGCCCCTTTTTGGAGTATGTGCCCAAGTTTTTAGCCTTGGGACTAAGACACCACCTAGGGCATCTTAGTCCCCCTTAAGCTTTTTTTGAGGTTTAATTTCAAATTTTTATGAGATTTAGCCTCCTTTATTTAATGAATTCATATGTTGGCTTGGTGTGGTGTAATTTTGGGATATTAAGCATGAATAAGTATAAATACAAGGTTCTTTCAATCATTTATATCCTAACAAGCAATCCAAGCAATATAATCATTCAAGCATTCAAGAGCAATTCATCAAGCATTTGGATCCATCATCAAGATTCAAGCATCATATCAAGGATATTGTTGCATCATGTTTGTTGTTGTGCTAACAATTGTGATGTAGGGTTTATGATCCAAGCAAGTGTTTTATGCAAGATCTATATCATTCAAGGAGTAAAGAACCATATCCATTGTAGTCATTTCAAGCATATTTTCATATTTCATAAAAAGGGTTTGGTGAGTTGCAACATAGTGTTTTTTTCATTCATCATTTCCCTTCAATATTTCTATTCCATTTCAAGGTTTAATTACCAACAAGGGGTTTGACCAAGGAAAACCACCATTTATTAACAATCAACAAGTTTTTCCTTTCTTGCATGCTTGTGATTTCTGATTTAGGTTGAAGACTTGTTCAGATCATTTGGAGTGCAAATTTGAAAATTTGCAAAGTTGTATTTCAAATTTTTCATCTTCATGAAAATTCACCTATAGGCCAGATCTGGAAGTTTCAGGACCTAAGACCAAAGAAGAAGGAAGTGCAAACATCAAGCCTCATGACCACATTTGGAGATTTTAAAAATTCAGATTAGGACTAAGAACACAGTAAGGGCATCTTAGTCCTCCTGAAGGTATTTTATAGAGATTCTTTCAGATCCAGTTCTGGCATCTGAAGATTTCACATCTGCCCCAAAAAATAGCAGTGGGACTAATTAGACAATAAGGGCATCTTAGTCCTCCATAGCATATTTTGAAAACTAATTTTCATTTTTGAAATCCTTGTTACATTTCTAGACTTCCTAGGTACACATACCCCAACTTTCTATTGCACAATTCATCATTTTCATCCCTCATTTAGCTTGCATAACTAGGTTTTGTGAGTTGAATGTTTACTTGTCCTTTCCAAGCTTTTGCTTGGTGGTAAACCCCTCAAAGCATAAAGAAACCCCTCCTAGGTCTTCCTTTTTGAGAATTGACTCACCCTTTGGGTTGATAGTCAATCTAATTTGGGTTCCTAGGATGTATTTGAATGACCATAGGAAAATAGTGGTGTTCTATGACCTAGGCCATAAAACCTCCCAAGTTTTCATAAGGTTCATTTTGGTGAACTTGACATTTTAGAGCTTTCATTTTTTGATTTGGGATTCATTAAATTCCTAGATCTAGGTTACATTTATTCTTTCATTAGTGAAAGTTCACCTAGGGTTTCTCATATTTGAATTAGTGAAAATGCATACAGGTTGCATTTTAACTTCTTGCATCATTTTATCTTATTGAAAAACTAAAAAAGTGCATTTTCAATAATCCTAATTACATTTAGGAACATTGTTATTGCATTCAATATCGAAAACATTGCATTCAATCTTGCATCCAATTGCTTGTTATTAGTTACTTTTTCTTGCATTCATTTGCACATTTTCCTATTTCTAAACATCAAGTCCCTGAATAGGCAACTTGTGAACATTGTAAACAATCCATAATTTGTTGTTTTTCTGACAAAAACCTCTTCTAGGACTAAAAAACCCTTCCTGGCATCTTAGTCCCTCTTAGGGTTTTTGACTCAGAATCTTGTCTCTATTGTTTTCTTTTTGTTCCACTTTTTTGAACCTCAAAATCTCACCAATAGGACCAAGACACCCTTATTGATGTCTTAGTTCTTGTTGACTTTGACTTTCCAGTTTTTAAGATTTTCAATTGCTTTTCTATGCTTCTATTGGCTACCTTCAGTTTTATGTTTCAGTTTGCAGAATTGTTTTTATCTCAACTTATTTCATTTCAAGTGTATTTGTTTCATCTTGCATCATGGATATGTGATTTGGAAAGCTTTGGATGTCCTTGAAATCTTTAGTAGACGTGTCAATATGTGCTTTCAGAAATGACCCTAATAAAATTGAACTTAGTCATGCTCACACAACTCCTAATGCATGTCCTCCTCATGATGTTGACATCATTAGAGAAGATGATAACAACATGAATATGTTCCTAAATAATTGTCTTAAAACCCTTGAAGCTAATGCATCCTTTTATCCATCATTGAAACAACCAAATCCCCCTACAATACCACCTCTTGAGATGTTTGGTTACTTACATCCTGAAATTGAAACAAAAGTTGAAACTAAGTTCCCTAAAATAGGTGAACCTAGCTTCTCTAAACAAGAAAACACTCAACCATTCTATGATAACAAAGTAACAAAACTTCAATCAATCTAGAAGAAACATATGGAAAATGATTCACAATCTTGAGTAAACAAGGATATGATACAAAAAGTGAACATCAAATTCATCAACTCCTAGAGAAAATACCAACCAATGAAAACACAAAAGGGTTAGGATATCAAGATCCCTCTCACAACACAAGAATTTCTAAAGAATACCTAAAGCTTCGTAGTGATGGTACGGTGATCTTAGATTCTCCTCCTGATATGAATGTCCTTCCTAAAGAACAACCAATGATTCATAGCAATGAAAAGGATGATAGGATCACCTTAAGTCCTCTTCCTGAACCATTAACTCAATAAATTGAACAAAAGTTGGAACACCTTATACACATAGGTCTGCTTAAATTACCACCCCCTAAGTTGTGAATCTTTTATCCTTTGATTGGTCCTCTCTTGGAGACATTAGGAATGATTCCCCCCTAAGATTAATACCTCACACAAACTAAGCAAAATACCTTCAAACATTCCTCTTTCTTATTGAATTGCATTTTTCTTTGTACCTTATTAAATTCATGGAGGTGTGGCTTTGATATGGTCCCTTGGGGCTCACCTAGTGAAAAACTAGCTTCACTAGCCCTTATGAGCATGAATCTTTGTACCCTAAAAAATTCATGGAGGTACTAGAGGACAACTAGCTTCACTAGCCCTTGTGAGTATGCATTTTCTTTTTTTCCTTATCATAGTCATGGGGGTATGACTTTGATATGGACCTCTTGGGGCTCACCTAGTGGACAACTAGTTTCACTAACCCTTGTGAGCATGTGTTTTGTTTGCATAGTGGACAACATGTTCCACTTGTAAACCTTTTTTCAACAAATAGCCTAGAACCGATCCACAGTGCATTGGATGACAAATCGAAGCTTGATCCATTGCATTTTTCCTTTTTCCTTTTTGTTTTTTTCCTTTATCGATCTTTGATGGTGTATGTTTGTGATTTGATCATGGCTTCATACATCATCCACAAGCATGTTCTTTTGTGCCTATGTTGGTTTTCCATAGGATCTTGATCCTGGGGGCTTGGCCACCCTCTTGATTATTGTCATGTCCTATCTTACTAGAATTTGCTCATTTGAACCCCTCTTGATTACGTGGTTGGCTACTTTAATGTGAGTTTGAAGCAATTTCATCCTCTCACTAAAGTGGGGGCTAAATGTAGTGTAGGAAAATGCATACCCTAGCATTTTCACACTTGTTTGGGCTGGCCTTACTTTATTTATCTTTATTTATGTCTTAATTGGTTCTATTTTTTATCCACAAGCCTAATAAACTATATCTTTCTATGGCTAATCCCGACAAACATCAATGGATGAATGATAATTTAATAATTCATTCTAAGTGTCCTTGATTTTTGGGTTGGGACTAAGACGCCACTTAGGGCACCTTTTTCCCCCAAAGGTCTTGGTACCTTGATTTCAAAATAACATTAAATGGGCCCCTTTTTGGAGTCTATGCCCCAAGTTTTTAGCCTTTGGACTAAGACACCACCTAGGGCATCTTAGTCCCCCTTAAGTTTTTTTTTGGGATTTAATTTCAAATTCTGACAAGATTTAGCCTTCTTTATTTAATGAATTCATATGTTGGCTTGGTGTGGTGTAATTTCAAGATATTAAGCATGAATAAGTATAAATACAAGGTTATTTCAATCATTTTTATCCTAACAAGCAATCCAAGCAATCTAAGCATTCAAGCATTCAAGAGTAATTCATCAAGCATCTGGAGCCATCATCAAGATTCAAGCATCATATCAAGGATATTGTTGCATCATGTTTGTTGTTGTGCTAACAATTGTGATGTAGGGTTACTGATCCAAACAAATGTTTTATGCAAGATCTACATCATTCAAGGAGTCAAGAACCACATCCATTGCAGCCATTTCAAGCATATTTATAGATTTCATAACAAGGGTTTGGTGAGTTGCAACATAGCATTTTGTTCATTCATCATTTCTATTCCATTTCAAGGTTTAATTATCAACAAGGGGTTTGACCAAGGCAAACCCCCATTTACTAACAATCAAAAAGTTTTTCATTTCTTGCATTCTTGTGATTATAGATTTAGGTTGAAGACTTGAACATCATTTGGAGTGAAAAGTTTTAAAGTTGCAAAAATTTATATTGCAAAGTTGTCATCTTCACGGAAACTCACCTACAAGCCAGATCTAGAAGTTTCAAGACTTGAGACTAGAGAAGAAGGAAGTGCAGACATCAAGCCTTAGGACCACATTCAGAGATTTCAAAAATTTTAATTGAGACTAAGAAGATAGTAAGGTCATCTTAGTCCTTCAGGAGTTATTTTGCAAAGATTCTTTTGGATCTGGTTTTGGCATCCAAAGATTTCGCATTTTCCCTAGAAAATAGCAGTGGGACAAATAAGATAGAAAGGGAATCTTAGTCCTCCATAGCACATTTTGACAACTTCTTTTCATTTTTCGAATCCTTGTTACATTTCCAGACTTCCCAAGTACACATGCCCCAACTTGTTGTTGCATAATTTCATCATTTACATCCCTCATTTATCTTGCATAACTAGGTTTTGTGAATTGAATGTTTACTTGTCCGTTCCTATCTTTTTCTTGGTGGTGAACCCCTCAAAGCATAAAGAACCCCCTCCTAGGTCTTCCTTGTTGAGAATTGACTCACCCTTTGGGTTGATAGTCAATCCAATTTTTGTTCCTAGGACATCTTTGAATGACCATAGAAAAATAGTGGTGTTCTATGACCTAGGCCATACAACCGCCCACATTTTCATAATGTTTAGAATTTAAGGTGATATGCTCATGTTGAAGATAATTTTTTCATATGGAAATATTGGATCATGTCAAGGGTTGTGTGTGCTTAATTGTTCTATGTGTTTTACATTGGTTTGACTGACCTTGTGTTAAACACTACTTTCAAAGTTAATGAAGTGTGTTTGGACTTATTTGGGTCCTCATCAAGTGTATGTCGGGTCCGCCCTCATTCTAATTCAACCCTAGAATGTTTTGGCATCGACCTAATTTTAATGATGTATGACAGACTTTAGATATGTTTTAAAGTTGAAGATGGTATAAATATAGGATGAGATATTGTTGGAAGTGAAGTACAAAGAGATAGTGAAAATATATAGATCAAGATAGATGCAAAGTAGATGTGAGATGGTGTGTATGTGTTGCAATTTTAGTAGATTAGTGTGAAATATAATTGTCAAGTTTCCAGATGCAGTGAACTGAAGGTGTACTTTATCATTCATGCATGTCTGAAAGTGGTTGAGTGAATCATGGTGGAAATCTATGTTGCATTGATATTGTCTTCTATGTGTAATGTATCTCTTCTATATTCTTTGTATTTGTGTGGAAGTGAGCCCTCTGGGTGGTTAACCCTTGTTGGACAATGAGTCATTGTTTTAGTAGTGAACCTTATTGAGAAATGTGCCTTTGTAATTAGTTTTGGTATTATTTATATTGTGAGTTAATCCTCACTATAGTTTTTCCCTTATTGGGTTTTCCACGTAAATTTGGTGTTACTATGTATGTGTGATGCTTTTTCAATTTTTCCCTTTGCACTTAATGTTTAATATTTTTTGCGGAGTAAAGAATTTGTGATTGATCTAATCTCTAGTGAAAGTCTTAAAGGATAATTTTTTCACAAATGATTCACCCCCCCTCTTATTTATCTTGTTCAACAATTGGTATCAGATCTTGGCTCCTTGGAGAAGAGCTAAACCACTTAAGGAAGGTTTGGGGTGGTAGGCAAGATCACTTTTGAGTATCTGAAGTTTGATGGAACCAATTGTTCTATCTGGAAAATACTAATGGAAGAATATTTGGAGTATTGTGGATATGATGTAGAGAAAGCATACAAGACTCCTTACACTCCTCATGCTAATGGTCCAAGTATACCTGATGAAATTAAGGTGCATGAAGCAAACAATAAGATGAAGTTCATTTTGAAGAATAGTCTTGCACATTCCGAGTTGATTGAAGTTGAAAATCTAAAGACTGCTAAAGAGGTTTGGGATAATTTAGAAAAGGTGCATGAAGGTGATGAAAGGTTCAAAGAAGAAAATTTGTAGAATTTGGAAACACAATTTGAGATCTTGCATATGTCTAAAGATGAGAACATTAAATCTTATGTACATAGAGTAGATGAAGTGGTAGGTGGAATGTGAGGACTTGGTGCTATAGTAGATGAACCCAAGATTATAAAGAATATTCTTATGACTCTCCATGATGCATACAATGAAAAGGTATTTTTCTATTGAAGAACATATATACTACAAGACCTACACCAAAGATCCATTATTGGGAACCTTGACATCTTATGAAATGAGGAAGCTGAATTTGAGAAATGGATCCAAATCAGTTGCTACTTTCAAGGCTACAAGAATTGAAGATATGGATGAAGAGAATCTTGATGAAGTAGAAGCTAAATTTGTGAAAATAATGAGGAAAGGCTCTGACAAGTATGAAGGTAAGTTACCCTTTAAATGCTTTAGTTGTGGAGGAATAGGTCACTATGCTTCGAGGTGTCCAAAAAGAGCTATGATGAATACACAAAGATATGAGAAAGAAAACAAAGGTAAAAATATCATTAGAGCATATTATTTGAATGAGGATGCTAGTATTTCTGATGAGGAATCTGATTATGGAGATCCTGATGAAAATGAATGCTTGTTCTTGGCTATAAAAGATGAACCTAATTCTGCTAATTTTGAAAGACAGGTGAAAGGATATCCTATGGAGAAGGAGAAAGAGGAAAAGGAAGATATTGTAATCTTTGTTGTACATTCTAAATATGAAAATAACTATTGGGTTGTGGATAGTGGCTATTCACATCACATGATCGATGATAAGAGTAAGTTTGTTAAACTTGAAAATTATGATGGAGGCTTAGTTATGTTTGGAGATGATACTGGTGCTAAGATTTGTGGGATAGGTTCAGTATGTTTTGATGGAAATCATAATATTGATGATGTATACTATGTTAAGGGCGTAAGGAATAATCTCTTGAGTGTTGTACATATGTGTAGCAAAGGATATAATATATTATTTAAAGATGAGAGATGTGAAATCAGGAAAGAATCCAGAATAGTGATTGTTGTGGGAAAGAAATCAGAAGGAAATATATATCAACATAAAGGTGTTGATGGGCGTTTCTTTATGATTCAGATTAATGACAGTTGGTTATGGCATCAAAGAATATTTCATATAAATTTTAATAACCTAGAAAGGATTAGTATAGTACAATCCATGAGAGATTTACCAAGGATTACAAAGCCTATTAATGTTATTTGCAAGAATTTCCAGTTTGGGAAGCATGCAAGAAATAACTTCAGATCAAAGGAATAATCTACTATTAGACTATTGGATTTAACTCATACAGATCTTTGTGGTTCTACAAGAGTGAGAATTCTGCAAGGTGAAATGTACTTTATGCTTTTGATTGATGATTACTCTAGGTATACATGGGTTACATTTCTTAGAGAAAAATCAGATACAATAGATAGATTCAAGACATTCAAAGCTATAGTTGAGAGTGAACTAAATTTGAGAATAAAATTCTTAAGGTCTAACAGAGGTGGTGAATTCACCCCCCATGAGTTTAATATGTTTTATGAAGTTCATGGAATAAAAATATAGTTATCTACCCTGAGAACTCCTTATGGAATTGTTAAAAGGAAAAATAGAATAATTCAAGAAGCTGCTAGATCAATGATGACTGAAGCTTGTCTACCGAAAGTTTACTAGAGAGAAGCTATTCATACTACTGTTTATATGTTCAATCAAAGTCAAGCAAGGGCCAACAGTACTAAGACCCCCTATGAGCTAAGGTGTGGAAGAACTCCTATTGTTAAGTACTTCAAGGTATTTGGAAGCAAATGTTATATTAGATGGGATGAAGAAAATTTGAGAAAGTCTTATGCTAGAAGTGATGAAGGTATTTTTCTTGGATATTCTACTAAAAGAAAAGCCTACATATGTTTTAATAAAAGATTGAGAAAGATTGTAGAAAGAATAAATGTCAAAGTGGATGAAGCAATGAAGAACTCAATTGAAGTTGATGGATATGAAAGAGAAGTAGAATGAAAAGGAGGAAGAACAAGCTTCGGTGGTGCCCCCAAAAATACCTAAATAGGTGTATAAAAATCATTCTGAAAGTCAAATCATTGGATACAAGACAAAAGGAGTATGGACAAGAAGTAAAGTTGTTGTTGGTGAGATAAATCTCTATTTACTTTCTGAGATTGAACCAAAGAATATAAGTGAAGCATGTAAAGATGAGCATTGGATGGAAGTTATGAAAGAGGAACTTATGCAGATTGAAAAGAATCAAACTTGAGAATTGGTCCCTAGACCAACAGGTAAAAACATAATTGGATAAAAGTGGGTATTCAGAAACAAATTAAATGAGAATGGAGAAGTGGTAAGAAATAAAGCAAGGCTTTTGTGTAAAGGCTACTCACAAGTAGAAGGCATATATTTTCAAAAGACTTTTGCTCTGGTGGCAAGAATGGAATCTATCAGGATGTTCTTAGCATTTTTTGCTCATAAAGACTTCAAATTCTATCAAATGAATGTTAAGTCTACATTTTTGAATGGTGAGCTAGAAGAAGAGGTCTACATGGAACAACTGGAAGGATTTCAGTTGTCAGATCAACCGGATATCATTTGCACATTGAAGAAAGCTTTATATGGATTGAAGAAATCTCTTAGAGTTTGGTATGCAAGGTTAGACTGGTATTTAATTTAGCAAGGTTTCAACAAAGGTACGACAGATAGTAATATGTATTTTAAAATTAAAAATGAAAAAATATTGATTGTGGTTGTATATGTTGATGACATTATTTTTGGAGGAAATGAAACTATGTGTAAGATGTTCTTAGAAGAAATGAAAAAATAATTTGAGATGTCCATGTTTGGTGAGATGAATTTCTTTCTTGGGCTACAAATTAATCAAACAAAGAAAGGGATTTTTATTTCACAGTCAAAGTATGTAAGAGAGATGTTGAAGAAATTTGAGATGGATGGCTCCAAACCGGTATGCACTCCTATGGTGACTGGTTGCAAATTAAGTAAAGATGATAATTCACTTAAGGTTGATCAAATAAAATATAGATCTATGATTGGTGGACTATTGTATTTGACTGCTACTAGACCGGATATTATGCATGTAGCCTATCTTGTGGCTAGATTTCAACAAGATCCTAAAGAAATACATGTTGTTGTTGTAAAGAGGATATTCATATATTTGAATGACACTCCAAATTATTACTTATGGTATCCTAGGGATACTAACTTTACACTAAGTTCTTATACAAATGCAGATTGGGTTGGTTGTGTAGATGACAGAAAAAGTACAAGTGGTGGTGCATTCTTTCTTGGTTGCAGATTAGTGGCTTGATTGAGTAAAAAGAAAGATTCAGTTTCTTTGTTCACTATTGAAGTTTATTATATTTTTGTTGCATCATGTTACACACTAGTTTTATGGATGAAAAAAACATTGAAAGATATCAAAGTAATATATGATGATCATATTTCTATCTTATGTGATAATACAAGTGCAATTAACATTTCGAAGAATCTAGTGATGCATTCAAGAACAAAGCATATATCTATCAAGCATCATTTCTTGAGAGAAAAGGTTGTGGAGTAAAAAGTAAAACTTGAGTATGCACCTACGAAGGATTAGATTACTGATATATTTATGAAGACTCTTCCTAAAGATACTTTTGAGTATCTTCATAAGAAGTTAGGGGTGATTTCCCCTCCTTTCTTGAACTAGATACATATGGAAATGCATCATTCTAATGGGTCTATTGATCTATCTTTCTTTTGGATTGATGTTTTGGTGGCTACCTCTCAAAGGGAGTAGGTAGTGTCATGTATTATCATTGAAATAATATTTTGTGATTAATTTCAAAGGGGAAATCAATGTAAAACATATTTTTCATTTACCATTGATGTCAAAGGGGGAGATGAGGAAGATGTAAAAAAAAAAGATTATCTACTGAGATAAGGAAGATGTGAAAAAGGTTATATACTAAGGGGGAGAAACATAAAGTAAAAAGTGTTCAAAGCTAGAGTGTTGTCTTTGATGGTTTTTCACATCATGTGTTGCCACCAATGAAAAAGGGGGAGATTTTTGCAAGAATGAAAGGTGTTGTCATTGATGTCAACTGGTTAATTGGTTATAAACTGGTTGTTGTTGTCATTGATGTCATGGTTGCAGGTTATTGGCTATCTATGTTGAGGATATTGAGAAAATTGTAATGGAAAGGTTGCAAGTATTCAGTGGTTGCTTTGGGTTTTTCTTTGGTATTTTCTCCTATGCTCGTTTGGTTCAAATATGTTGATCATGGTCATTGGAAGTTGCTATATCCAGGATTTGGGTTTCTGGATTGTTGTAAAGTGTGAGTTGTGTTCACCAGTTGTGAACTGTGTTTTTTAGGGTATCTAGATGAGGTCCGAGAGAAATGTAGTTTCTCTGGATTTCTTCTTGTTTGAGTCTTATGCCTTGCAGTTCTTAATTTAAGGTGATATGTTCATTTTGAAGATAATTTTTCATCTATAAAGATTGGATCGTGTCAACTTGGTTGTCTGTGCTTAATTTTTCTAAGTGTTTTACACTAGTTTGGAAAACCTTTTGTTAAACACTACTTTCAAAGTTAATGAAGCATGTTGGAACTTATTTGGGTCCTCATCAAGCATTCTTTTGGGTCACCCTCATTCTAACTCCACCCTAGAATGTTTTGGCATCAACCTAATTTGAATTTGAATGATGTATGACCGAATTTGGATATGTTTCAAAGTTGAAGATGGTATAAATATAGGATGAAATATTGTTGGAACTGAATTACAAAGAGATAGTGAAAAGATATAGATCAAGATAGATGCAAATTAGATGTGAGATAGTGTGTATGTGATGTGAGTTTGGTAGATCAGTGTGAAGTCTAATTGACGAGTTTACGAATGTAATGAGCTGAAGGTGTACTCCATCATTCATGCATGTCTGCAAGTGGTTGAGTAAATCATGATGGAAATATTTGTTGCATTGAGATTGTCTTCTCCATGTAATTTAGCTCTTCTACCTTCTTTGTATCTATGTGGTAGTGAGCACTCTAGGTGGTTAACCCTTATTGTACAGTGAGTCCTAGACTGGACAGTGAATCCTTGTTTTGGCAATGAGCCTTATCAAGAAGTGGGCCTTATCAAGCAGTGAGCCTTTGTAATCGGTTTTGATATTCTTTATATTGTGAGTTAATCCTCACCATGGTTTTTCCCTTATTTGGATTTTCACATAAATATGGTGTTATTATGTATGTGTGATGCTTTTTTAGTTTCTACCTTTGCACTTAATGTTTAATCTTTTTAACAGAGTAAAGAATTTGTGATTGATCTAATCTCTGGTGAAAGTATTCTAGAGGATAAATTTTGTCACAACTAATCTGCCCCCCCTCAGTTGTCTTGTTCAACAAATTTTGATTATGGGTCCGAGAAGGAAGATGGTGATTCATTCATTGCAGTTTTGGCAACTCGTGCAAGTAATGATGCATGGTTAATTGAATCATGTACAGATTTTCATATGACCTTTAATAGAGATTGGTTTTGTGAATATGAAGAATTTGATGGAAGTAAGGTGTACTTGGGTGATGATTCTCATTTAGAAATTGTTGGTCCTGGTAAAGTTAAAATTAAGTTTCCTAATGGTAGAATATAAAGGATTAATAGTGTGTTGCATATCCCTAGATTAGCACGAAATTTGTTATCTATGAGAAAACTAATAGATGCGGGTGTGTAGGTAGTATTTTCTTATGTAGGATTCAAGATGGCTAGAGGTCCTATGGTAATTGCTAGAGGTTCCAAATATGGGACATTGTATAAGCTTGATGCATGCACTGTTGAGTGCAATAGTACTTTTGTCAAAGGAAAGTGTATAAAAGAAGTGAGGGTTTCACCTTCAATTTATGGTCATATCTTTTGGGTACCCAAGGGTGCTCTTTCTTCTAATACAAAGTTACTTGCAAAAAAAAATATTTTATGGCACTAGAGACTTGCCCACATTGGAGAAAAGGGTTTAAGGACCTTGAAAAATAAAAACCCTATTAAAGGTTTGTCTGATTGTAATCTTGAATTCGATTTTTGTCAGCATTGCATTTATGGAAAATCAAATTGTATTAATTTTTACTCGAGCTCTCATAAATATTTTGGTGTATTGGATCTTATTCATTATGATGTATTTGGTCCTATAGATGTTCCTTCAATTGGAAAATCCACATATTATGTTTCATTTATTGATGATTATAGTAGGACATGGGTATATTTTGTAAAGAGAATCTAATGTTTTTAGTTGATTTAAAGAAATGGTTGAGCTAAATACTAGAAAGAAAATAAAATGTTCGAGGACTAATAATGGCAGTGAATTTTTCTCTAATGATTTTGATAGATTTTGTAAAGATTATGGTATTCATACTCTATATTCTCCACAACAAAATCGAGTTGCAGAAAGAATGGACAGGACACTGGTGGAGAAGGCTATTAGTATGTTGAGTGGTGTTGGCCTAGATCAAAGGCTTTGGAATAATGTTGTTGTCATTGTCTGTTACTTGATCAACAGGTCTCCTACATCATCTCTTATTGATAAGACTCCTATAGAGGCATGGTCAGGTTCCAAGCTTTCATTAAGACATCTCAGAGTTTTTGGTTGGAAGGCATATGCACATGTGCCAAAGGAGAAGTGAACAAAGTTGGAGAACAAGGTTGTGAAATGTATCTTCATCGACAATAGTTATGGTGTGAAAGGATACAACCTTTGGGATCCTATTGCACAAAAGGTAATACACCTAGTAGAAGTGTTATTTTTAGAGAAATTAAGCCTTCTTTTTTTACATTGCAGCCAAAACAAAGTAAATAAGAAGTTGTGATTCAATTTCCTTCTACACTTGAGAAAGTTGAATCAAGGCCCAAGGATAGACAAGAAATTGAGGATAGCTCATCTAGCTCTAGATCTTCAGAAGAGGAGGAAGAACATCCAACTCATCTTGTTTATAGGTCTACAAGGCATAGACACCACCTGAAAGATATTCACTTGATGATTGGAGATGTATTTTTGCTTTGAATAGTAACATGGATGAACCCAAATCTATAGAAGAGGCACTAGGGATGCAGAGTCCTAGAAGATTGCTATGGATCTGAAGAAATGACATCTTTGAAAAAGAATGATACATGAGATCTTGTACCATTGCTTGAAGGACGAAAACCTATTGGTTGTAAATGGGTTTTCAAGAAAAATATTGATTCATATGGAGGTATTGAGAAGTACAAAGCAAGGATGGTTGCAAATGGTTACTCTCAAGTTGAGGGTGTTGATTATGGTGAGATATTTTCTCTTGTTGTAAAAATGGCATCCATTAGATTTTTTCTTTATATTGCTATTGTTTATGATTTAGAGGCTGAGAAAATGGATGTGAAAATTGATTTCCTTCATGGTGACTTAGAGGAGGATATTTATATGACACAACCAGAGCACTACATGGTGAAAGGTAAAAGTAAGTGTTATGCCTTGCATAACCACCCCATCTTTTTCCTTGGTCAAAATGGGTCCCCTTTTGTTATTTTTGTACTTAGTTGTTTTTGAAACAAAGTTTGGAGTCTAGTTTTGCCAATACTTTGTTTTTCTTTGGTTTCTTTGTCGAAATCGGAATCGGAACTAAATCGGGTTCTGAAAGTTCTTTTGAGGCTTGTTTTTGGTTCTATCCCGACAGTCTTTTCTTTGCCTTTGTTTTTGGTCTTTAGCGGAAGCGGAGCCGGAGTGGGAATTGTGATGGTTGTTCTCAAAATTTGCAAGTTCACAATCAGTTCCGATCCCGCCTCCGCTATTTTTATTTTTTGCTTTGTCTCGGTTTTGTGCTTTGTTTTATTAGGTTGGTCTTTTATTGAACTTTTTGTATTTGTTTTTGTTTTGTTTTTAGTTGTCGGACGCAAAGCCGGAATGGGAATGAGGTTTGGAAATTTTATAAATTTAAGATCCTATTTCCATTTTAGTTCCGCCCCCGCCCTTTTGTCATTAACTTTTTGACTGAAGTTGCAATGCAGACCAGTGTTCATTCTCTTACAGTTTTGACTCCGCCTTTATTGCGTTCTAATGCATTAATGGTGGTTGCCGTTGTAGGTAGAAATTCACATATTTACCTTTATTAAGAGTTAAAGCTGATCATTATTGTTATTATTACAAGTCTAAGAGCGCGAGGAGCAATACTAGAGTTCGTTTGAGCAAATTGATTGAGATAGAGAAGGGATATTGTGTGCAAATCAATTCACAAAGTTAGCTTGGGTTTGTTTTTGTTTGAGGTAGGTCTTTTATCTTTGTTGTTCGTTGTTTATTTGCAGTTATGTTCGTTGTGTTTTGCTTTATATCTGCTCGCATGTTCAATCATTGTGTTTTAAAGCAATTCTATGATCATCGATGTGATTGAATGAGCAGGTTTTTGTTTTGTCTGGTTTGTTTTGCTTTAAATATTTGTTTTCTTGTACATTCATGTTGTTTCTTTCTATTTTTAGGGCACCGTCGCTTTCATGTCTTAATTGTGATTGCGTTGTGTTTGTTTTTGGTTTGCAGTGAGTTAGATTTAGGTTTTAGGTTTTAAATGTTGATTAGTTAAATTAGGAATCTACAGTGAGGTAGATTAGAGATTTTACAGTGAGTTAGGGTAGACTAGATTTATTGTTTAAATTAGGGTTTCGTCATCTGGTAGAATGGCAAGGTTTAAACCTGTGCCCTAGTTTTTATCGGGTTTGTTAGATTAGGGTTTCATTGGTCTCGGTAATTACTTTAATAAGATTTAAATAATGGCCCTAAAATGCAATTGTTCCCCATGGTCATATGAGGGTAGATTTTTAAAGCTCCTTTGCCATTTTATAGAGACCTAGGTCTTAATCATGAAATTGTGTTGAAAATGAATAAAGTATTTGATGACGTCATGATTAGCATAGGCGGAGGCGGGATTGGAATGGATTATGGACCTAAGAGTTTTGTTTTACGGGGTTATCGATTCCATTTTTATTCCTTTTCTGATTTCGAGTTCTAAAAGGTTTTCCTTGAAATATATGATAACATTGGCGAAGGCGGGATCGGAACCGATCTTGAATTTAAGAATTTTGTTTGCAAAAGTTATCGATTCTATTCTCATCCTATTTCCGGCTCTGCATATAATGGAAATTCTTTCTTCAAAGTAATGATAACCTAATCGGAGGCAGAGGCAGAATGGAAATAGAATATGAGAAAAAGAAAATTCGAAGAAAAACCAAATCTGTTTTTTGTTCCGATCCCGGTTCTGATAATCTCCCTGACTCCAACTCTGAGCCTGTTTGTTATTAGGTGAAGTTTCTATATCGGTTTTTGCTCCGAGTCCGCCAATTTTGTAAAAGAGATTGTTTTGAGATTCTGTCTAGTTCTGACTCCGATGTATGTGTAACAGGTATGTTTTAAAAACATGTTTTATGATGATATCTAAAGATCTAATTAGAGGTTTGCTTGCAGGAAAATTGAAAGATGTCAGGAACGTCAGGAGAGGCTGCTCGAAGGAATCAACTGGCTAGAACATCAAAGACAACACCAAAAATAAAGAAGGTGAAACCAAAACAGTTGCCTTATACGTTGAGGTATGATCATAGGAATCTAGTGGTGAAAGTGAGCAAGGTGGAATCAGACTGGTCAGATATCATAGATACTAATCTGGGCCAGTATAGCTTTGAAGAGTTACATGAAGAGACCTTTGCAGAACGAGCAAACTTGACAGGGAGAACACAAAGGATTGTTGACTCTGGTCTTGCACATATCACTATGTTTCTTTTATCAGCCCAGTGTCCAGAGTTGATATTGATAGTAGCTAGTACCTACAATCCTGCTACAAGAATATGCATGGATTCACAAAATAATGTGATTATAGCTCTTACTCCACAAATGTTCCAAAGCATATTTAATGTTCTTGATCCCAAGAATTTGGTGCAGCTAACTGAAGCAGAGGCGTTGGAGAAATATAGCAAGCATAAAGACTCCAATAAGTCTCACTTAAACAAAAAGTGGTTAAGCATAAAGAAGAAATCTTTAAGCAAGCTGGCAGACTAGCCAAAGAGGGCAGATTTCAAGAAGGAGATATCTGATTTGATATTAATGTTGTCCAGAATGTTTGGGAAGAAGGATGCCTTCCACTTCAAGGAATGGATGTTTCATTTTATTCAAGTAATCTTTCAGGGTGATTACTAGTTTGATTGGTCAATGATTTTTTCCGATGCCATACATGATCAACTCACAAGGGTCAGATAGACTAAATCTTTCTTCATGAATTCTTATGTGGTTTATGCTGCAGCAAGATTGGGGATTTTCCCAAGATTAAACAAAGTAGGTATAATGGGAGCCTTGGATGGACAAAAGAAAGTATGGGAGCACTATGATCAATTATCTCTTCAGGTTGCTGAGACTCATTTCAGAAGAGTAAATGATGCATTTTTATATGTGGTTATCAACCAGTTGAGTGGAGATGCAGGATACAGGTTAAGTCAAGAAGCTATGGCTTTTATTGCTGAATGGGGAAGTTGGTACATCCAATACCCCAAATTTACATACTTTAGGTTATTTGGTTTTGAAGGTCATCCCCATTTGCTTCCAAGATGTTGCAATAATAGAATAGTGCTTATGGAGTTTGTGTATCAAGCCATTGGAGTTAATGTTAGGTTTGGGATCAAGCACAAGACAGGATGCCATAAATTTCCCATGACACTGGGTGAATATAATTGTCAACATTTGAAGGGAGAAAAAGTGGTTTGTAATGAGTTGATACAATTGAAATTAGGATTGTATACAGCTCGTAAGTATTTTGATCCAAGGGAGAAAATGCATGCTTTATTACCTTCAGTGTTCACTAAACACTTTAATTTGTTAGAGGACTTTTGGTGTGATAGGCAAGATGAGTATGACTTGAGGAAGAAGAATTATGAGAGATTATCAGTCTCACTCATGTCAGAGCTTGGTATTAAAGAAAATATTCTTGACACTTTGGTGGATGATGGAATTGTATTAGATCCCTCATATGAAGCTTTGAACATTGGTACCAAAAACTTAGATCCAATACACTGGAATGAGGAAGAAACAATTGATATTAAGAAAATTGGAAGAACAGTCTTGGATAGAAGTGTGCAATGGTTGATGATGAAAGTTCAAGCTCCTCAAGGACCAGTCCTTAAGAAAGGTAAAGGGTACAAGAGGATTAAAAGAAAGACACCTTCCAAAGAGCCATTGGAATTTTTTCCTCTTAACGTTGAAGAAATAGAGCTTGAGGTAGTCGATGAAGAAGAAGAGGCACTAGAGGGAGATGTTCCAATAGAATCTGTTGTTTCTACACCCACATTGGGTGAGTCATCCACACAAGCCCCACTCACAAGAAAGAAAAGTAAAGAGTTTCAAGAAGGAGTACTTTATGCCATGGTTGAAACTGATAAAGGAAAAGAAGTGGAGGAAGAATTGGTAGAAATTGAGACAGACTCGGATGAAACTCTTTCAGAGAAGGACCTGCAAGAAAACATGCCTTTAGAGGGGACTATTGAACGGATTTTGACGCAGGAAGAGCAATGGAAACTATTTGAAGATGCTACAAGAGATTCTGATGTAAGGGCTGCTACGGAGAAGCAAAAGGAAATGGAGGCAAATTTACAAGCTGATGCTCTACTTCACCGGTAGCAATTAAAGGCAAAACAAATTGAAACAAGGACAGCAGCTGATGAAATAGAGGAGCAAATGAGGCAACAAGAGCATGAGCTCAAGGTCAAGGCAGAAAATGATAAATTGGAATTGATACAGAAAATCCATGATCTTGAGGAAGAGAAAGCAAGAAACCAAAGGGAAAAGGAAGCCCTGGTTGCTAGACTGAAGCTTGTAGAGGAAACTCGATAGAAAGAACAAGAAGTTGAAGCTCTAAGAAAGGAAAGAGATGTTGAAGAGCTAATTGAGAAATAGCAAGCTGAAGAAGAAAGGGAAAAGGCAGAGAAGCTCATAGCCTTAGAAATGGAAAGGATAGAAAAGGAAGAATCAGAAAGATAAGGAAAGAAAAAGAGGCCGAAGAGCTAATTAGGAAGCAAAAGGAAGAAGATGCCGAAGCTGCAAAACTTAAAGCTTTGGAGGTAGAACGGTTGGAAAGAGAGGCCTTAGAAAAAGAGAAATTAGAGAAGGATCAGATGGAAGAAGAGAGATTGAGAAAAGAAGAAGAAGACAAGAAAATGCAGGAACAACGAGATAGAGAAGAGGCTGAGAAGTTGGTGTAGATGCATGTGTTGCAAGAGCAACAAGAAAAAGCAAAGGTTGATTCTCAACCTGAGGTAAATGTTCAGCCATCCTCTACAATTGTTGCTTCCTCTTCCATGATGATGACTACTCCCAGTGCTCCTACATGGTTGAAGTTAGACCTGCAGAAGAGAGCTAGAACACCTCCTCAACCTCTTAATTTGGAGGACATGATAAAGGGGATTGAATAGGAAAGGCCTAAAAAGAAGGCTAAAGTCTTAAATTCTACCAGACTCACAGATAAAGGGGAGATAGTTGTTGAATGTGCCATGCCTATGACTGAAAAGGAGGTAGGGGATATGTAGCTAACAGACTATCAATTGAGTACGGTTAATTTGGGAAGACCCACTAGAAATCAACAAATGAATTTGATTGATGTGGTGGCTTCAACAACTAAATCAAGAATGATGAAGGACAAACAAAAGAAAGATGAGCTTAAGGCTCAATTGGATCAATTACATTCATTCTTGAAGAGTGTCTCCTCTCCAAGGTCACAACAAGTTGCAGCTATTGAGACTCCTGTTTTGCTAAGAAAAAAGGAGGTTGATGATTTGGTGCAAGTTAGAGGTAAGGCGGAGATGGTAGATAAATGGATAGACAAATTAAACCACGAGGTAGGTGAGGTTTTAACAAAAGGATTTGAGGCCTACAAACAAGCAGAGGGAGTAATAAAAGAGATGCATCAATACATTGAGGCATCATAAAAACAAGAAGAGTATAAGGAGTATAGTGAAAGGTTAGAAAAGATAAATACATTGCCTCTAACTACTCTTCTAGAATAATCTATACTTGAAGATGATAACAAAGACTTTATAGAAAAGACTTCTCACATACTCAATTTAGAACTGACTTTTTGAGCAAACATAAGGATGAGATTCAGGAAGCAGATAATAAGTTGATGGAGCAGTTAGAAGAGTTGGAAGCGGTCATGGCCATAATTGTAGATGTGAATGTAATGACAAAAGATGGCATGCCTTTGAGTCAGGTTAGAGAGAAATGGAATGAAAGATTCCAAGGACTCATGCAGGAGAAAGATGATGGAGGAGACTTGGTGATAGATCGACTTGTAGAAGTCAAAGAAGAAATAAAAGTTGCAGGGAGAGAATTGATCAAGGTTAAAAGTATGAAAGAGTTTGCTGCAGTTGAGTTGGATCGGATCAAATTTGAAGATGACTGGATTGATGAGCTAGATATGGATATGCTACAACAAGTCTTCACCAGTTATGATGAGTTCATGGCGGATCTGGCTTCACATGCATAAAAATCTTGCATGCATGATGTTCTTCTTCCTTGCATGTCACATGCATGTAGCACTAACAGTCTTGAGGGCGCATGACTTCTTTTCTTCTATTTTTAGATCAAACTAAATGTATAATGTAAGGACTCAAGATCAAATTTGATCTGAGTTTCCAAGAAAGTTGATTGTTCCTAAAAAGGTGGAAAGCCTAAAGTAGAAGTGAAGTTCGAACTTCTTTTGTATAGCTATAAATACCAAGTGGGTATCACATTGTAAGGGTCGGCTTATTGAGAATTGGATTGGCTTGCCTAATGCTAAGAGATAGGATTTTGTAGAGTTTTTGCAGAGATACATTGTACTTAAATCTTTTACAGTTAATAGAATTATAGGTTTACTCGAAAGATGGTGTTTGGAATTAAATTGTTTGTTTGATAAGGCTGATAAAGTTATGATCTATCTGTATGCAGTGATTGTGCTGAACATAAGAGTTTCTTGAATGATGAAAGTCATTTGAAGGAATCAGATTTAAGGATCATCTTATTAGATTTTCATTGAGTTGAAGTTATTAAAATTCTATTGATCTATAATTTTGATGATGAATGAATGTGTGTTGTTTTGAAAATCCTTGAAATATTTGTGAAGAGTAATTGTGAAGTTAATTAAGCACCTAAAATTTATGTAGTGGTATAGATTATGCTACAGACTGTATCATCTTATGGTTTTAATGATTTGTTAGGAAACATTCATCGTTGAAGGTATATGTCCAGATACTAGATAAATTTGGTTCATATTTACTGGTTTACCCCTTTGGTCTATCTTTTCTTTTATTTAAAACCCATTGATTTATAGGAACTATTTCGATAAAGAGACTCATAGCTTGAATCCTTTGTTACCAGCACAGGCCCCTTGAATATTACAGTTGCATGAACCAATTGAGTGACATCAGACAGTTGAGAACCAACTACCAGGACCTTGGGAGTTAGGCTACTACATGTTTTCTTCCTCTTTCAGGAGAAATAGAGTAGAAATATTATGTTTTAATGTTGTTTGTGTCATTTTAACCATCAATAGCAAGTTGGTTTGCAAATTGAAGAAATATGTGTATGGCTTAAAATAGAGTCTTAGGATGTGGTACTAGAAATTTGATACATATTTGTTGATTTTGGGATTTGAGCGTTCTAAATTAGATCATTGTATTTATTATAAAACCGATGGTGATCGTTTCCTGTTTATTGTGCATTATATGTTGATGATATGTTATTTATTGGTAGAGGGAAAGGTATGATTTCAGAACTAAAACCTCAACTTGCTGCTAAATCTAAAATGAAAGATCTTGGTGCAACTAAACACATTCTTGGGATGGAAATTAAAAGAGATAGAGTGAACATAAAGCTATGGCTTGGCCAAAGAAAGTATGTCAACTCAATTTTAGAGGGGTTTTATATGCAAGATTGTAGACCATTATGTGTTTCTGTTTCAGTTGGAACAAAGTTATCTATTTTAAATTGTCCAGCATCTCCATCAGAGATGGAATACATGAGAAAAGTGTCTTACCAAAGTGCAGTTGGAAGTTAGACATGTATGCTATGGTTTGTACTAGACTAGACATTGCTCAAGCAATGGGAGTTCTTTCCAGATATATGTCTAATCCCAGTAGAGTTCATTGGGATGTAGTTAAAAGAGTCTTCAAATATTTGTGGGGTACCTCAAATTATTCCTTATGTTATTATAGTAATATGACTGAAGACAATATTTCCATTGATATTCATGGTTATGTGTATTCAAACTAGGTAGGTGATGTTGATGGCAAAAAATCCACTAGTGCTTATGTTTTTACTTTATTTGATGGTGCAATTAGTTGGATGAGTAAATGATAGGTTGTGGTTTCTTTTCCACTATTGAAGCAGAGTATATGATAGCTACTCATGCTTGTAAAGAAGCAATTTGGCTTAAGATACCGCGTTTAGATATTGAAATAAAACAAGGTGTAGTGACAATTTATTGTCACAGTCAATGTGCAATATGCCTAGCCAAGAACTCAACGTTTCATGCCAGGACCAAGCAAATCAATGTACAATATCATTTTGTTAGAGATATGGTTGAAGATGGCAGGGTGAAGTTGGTTAAGGCATAGACTTTGATGAATGTTGCTAATTGTTTAACTAAGCCTGTGAGACAGAGATGTTCAGATGGTGTTTAGAAACTATGGGCCTTTCAGCCCCTATCAATTAAAGAGACAATGGTTACAACCCCATGTTGCTCTTGTAAGGTGTTTGACAAGTGGGATATTTTTTGGGAAAATGTATCTCAACCTTGCAATTATATATGGTTTATTGTTGATAGGATGTATGTTGGTATGTGGTGACTAATCATGCAAATATTGTACATTCATAACAAGATATGGGGTTCGGGGCATTACCTCAACAAAAAAAATTCACTAACACATCAAGGTTTTCTTACTGAAACGTCAAGGTTTTTTAGTTAACACATCAAGGTTTTTTCGTTAACATTTCAAATGAAAAATGACCTTGTAAAACCCTAATTGTAGAAGGTTCCAAAAATCTTGTTATAAGCGGTTGGGATGTATGTAGACGTGGTGTATTCTGAGAGTCTAATAGTGGTCATATTATCTCTTGATCTCTGGTGGCGATACTCCTATGAGAAGCTTTCTCTACGAGAATATTATAATCTTTTGATTTCTAAATAATATATTGGGTGGCTTTTGGAGTGTGGGCTTTTTCTCTTGAAAGGGTTTTCCCCATGTAAATCATTGTGTTGTGTTATGCATGGTATTTGTGTTTTTTTTTTTTAAGTTTTTGTAACTGCTAAAGATCTGTAAATTTTTGTATTTTTATCCTCTCAAGATTAGTGTAGGAAGTTGTTTCACTTTCTTAGCTTCCTTACAATTCTCTCATTCTTGTAACTCTTCTTGATCATTCTTGCTTTGCTCTCACTCTATCTTGATGCTACCAACTTTCTACTTGGTCTCTATAGAATCTCTTTGATTCAACACCATTTTCATTGTAGGCTTATGAAGCTCTACCTTCTTGCCATAGTGGTATCATCTCTCTCCTTCCTTTATCTGCCTTGAGTGCTTATAGTGGGGAAGGTAACATTTTATCTTTTCATTTACTTGCATCTATCATCTTGTAGAGTAGCATTCAGGTTGTCATTACTCTCTACTCCTTGTGCCATTTCTATTGTCTTCTCTATCACTTTTTCTCTATATCGTTGTATACTAACTATTTGTGGAGGTGTGAACAACAAAACTGGGGTTTGACTGAGGTAAACCTCAAAACAGAACCTAACACTTTTTCTATTTTTGTGTATGTAGGTGCAGGTTCATCCACTTGGAGCTAGCTAGAGAACTAGACCACAAGTAAGTCACTGTTCTTCTCCCTTCTTTGTCAATTCATCATTAGAGTAGCCTTACAGTATCCTTGTTGTACTTCTTATTTTTGTATATTCCTATTAAACTGTTAAACTACAAAACTCTAATATCTGGGTTGTAAGTTGACCTTGTGCATTTTTTCCTATCATCTGACCCTCTATCCATATAAGATTTCAGTGTGTATATTAGACTCCAGCATGGCATGCTAAAGTTTGGTTCTCATGTTGTCATCCTCAGACAAAGAGTTGTCTAATTCCTAGTCTGATACCCTTGTAGTCTGATCACTTGGTTTTTGAAAACACATATCATTAGCAAAAGGGAAATAGGGTCATATTTTCCCCTCCTTTCCAGCCTATTTATTCTTTCTTCACCTATTGATCAACTTGAGGTAGTTTAGGGTAGTTCATTCCTTGAGGCTCTTTCGTGACCTAGAGCCTTGTGTTGACGAATCCTCCTTCTATACACTAGGTAAAATATAAGTATGTGATGACATAAAAGTGAAGGAATAATGTGCCCCAAGGTTACCTCCAATAATAAGACAACATGTAGGATACAAATACGATAATTATTAATATCACCTAATGATTTGATAATCTAGGTGTGCACAATATGCTTGAATGCTATAGTAACTTGAAGTGTTGGATATAGTAATTTTTAATTAATTTGTGAAGTTAATTTACAAATATAGTGTCCATAATGGTCATATAAATCATAAATATTGTCAATCATTGTGAGCAATGCCAAGTCCTATCAAATGGAGTTAATAAAAAATAAATAAGTAAAACAAAAAATACACACAAGTTATATATACATATATATATATATACATACATATATATATATGTATGTATGTGTATATATATGTATATATGTATTTATATATATGTATGCATGTATATATGTATGTATGTATGTATGCATGTATATATGTATGTACACACACACACACACACACACACACATATATATATATATATGTATATGTAACGTATATATACATACATGCATACATACATATATATACACATGTTTACATATGTATGCATATATGTATATATGTATATATGTTTATATGTATGTATGTATGTATATACATAATATACATTAATATATGTATATACATACATACATATATTATATAAGTGCATGGAACTAGGGGCTAAAAGGTGGTTAATATCATAGTATTCATCTAATCTTAATCTTGACATCACACATCTCTAAAATCAATCCTAGTTTTAAATAATCTAGATTAATGTCAAGCATGTATCCCAAATTTTCAAGTTCTTGAATCATTATTAACCAAATAAAATGTGAGTTACCTAAATGACATGCTATGATAGTGTATTTAAAGACTAGATGTAATGCCCCGCCCTATAACCCTAAAGGAAGTTGCAATTAACATCTTAAGCGAACCAATTTTTTTTTATAAAGTGCATTTAACATACACATTCACTTACTAATTAACAACAACCTCTAAGGCTACAAGGTTAGGATAACTTAAACCCACACATACATATTACATATAACCATAGCATTATAAACTTCAAGAAATAAACATCATATATCATAAGAATACCACATAACATAATAAGATATCAACCAAGATAAAATCTCATAATCATTAACTTAATCCAATAGTTACATCATTCATTCCCAAAATGAGGCAATAGTACATAAGGTTTCAATTATAGAATTTCACCTCATAAACATAAGAGGGATAAACTAACTTATACAAATTGAAATATTACAAAGCAAGAATAATTCAAGAACTCGAACCATCCATCTAGATGTCTCGCCACCAAGTATTGAAGATCAATGGGGACCCAACGGTTTTGGTGCATGTTCCACCCAACCAAGTGGTACCCGAAGGCCTACCCTCCATGCTAGGAGATAGTAACAAAGTAACATGGACAAAGATCTACAACCACTAACCAAAGGCAGACTCATACTGACTCATACTGATATAGCCAAACAAATGAACTACAAGTACAACTCAATCACCATACAAGTACAAATCAAGTGCAACTCAAGTACAACACAAGTACATACCCAACATCACTAACATAGGTCATATTGCTTCCAGACATAAAGATAGATCAAGTATGTTCAGAGAACCATACACATAAAATAATTAATAACAGTTGTCTTAGATAGAGTGTCATCGCAAGGTTTGTCATGAGACCTCCTCTGGGCATTCTTCATAGGCTCTAGTAATCTTGGTGGCCTCAACTGAATCCCAGCACTCATACTCACTCAAGCGGAATCAACTACCTCTCGTAAGGACAAGATAGATGATCTTGCCATTCCAGGCCTTCTCACTCACCCCAAGTCTAAACAAACCCTTGCATCTGTGAGTGAGGTTTAAATTATCTTGATTCGTGTGAACTACATCCTAATCATCTAAGTACATTAATTTAATTCTCACTTGATTAACTCACTTCTGAAGGTTACCCGGTTTACCACTTTGGGCTCCAGCCCCTAACAAAAGCCACTCTTCTATTCGACAACACACACCCAAACAATCCACCAAGAGAGATACAAGTGCATACCAACTAGGCATCATAAACCACTCCAACACAAGGAGGATACAAATAATAGCACTCACTCCAAACATCTTGAAGGCAACAACACATAGTCCACTCCTTTCACATGAGGTACAAAACATCTCTGTTCATGGAAACTGGGTAAAACTGAAAAGACGTCATGCACTACCCAAGGGAAAACACTGGATGACATAAAGATTCAACAACCCTTATCCTCCAAGTTCTTCTGGAAGACTTATAATTTAGGACTAACACCAAATCCCAACACCCACAATACAACTTGACGACATAGCAACAAAAGCATTCAAGTCAATAATCAAATCTAATATTTGGATTTCCTAAATCCATATTCATTCAATAGGTAACGTTAACAAGGTCAAAGACACACTTACAGAACTAACTCAAATAATCATAACCCATATTTCTAAGAAATCTTAAACAATTTCAACTTACATCCCTTTACGAATTACAGAAAAACTAGAACATTTAAGGCAATCACTAGGACATTACTATTTTTGGATATACTAAATCCATATCTCTTTCATATTTCATTCACAATAAATTAATTGCTCTAATTGAAATATAATAAACTAAAATAACTATTTGCCTCATCAATAAAAACAACTTCTTAATTTAAATCGACACAAATTCATGCAAGTAAACTCTTTCCATTTCTTAACCAAATCTTACATCTCATTCAATTTTCTATTTAAAACATCCAATCACTTTAATATAATAAAATATTGTTTCTCTATCCATTTTCCCATATACACTAATCAATCCATCTATAAATCTCTATTCAATAATATATTGCATGCTTCTTAATAAAATACAATACGATAATGAATTTACACTTATTATATATATATTTTTCCAGTTAAATCAAATTAATAATTGGACCTTTTACACATGAATTTAAATTCCACAATTAAATTTTAAATTATGCATTTTTTAAATCAAATATTCAACTCCTTTAATTAAACTTTAACATGTCATTTTAAAATAAACAATAATTTCTCCATACGTTTATAATTTTAATTCCACTAATCTAATATACAAATTCTATTTAAAATAATATAAATAAATATGATACTTTAATATTATAAATTATAATATAAAATATTATTAAATAATATTTTAATATTATAATAACAATACATAAAATATTAATATTTATAAATATCAATTTATTATTATTTTATTATCAGAGCAGCCATGGGAAAATAACTTAATAACAGTCTCGTGTTTCAAGCATAACTCAAAAACTACGATCTGGGAATTTGTGATTTTTTGACAGGGATAAGAAAATTTTGAGGTGCAAAAACCTTTTAAATTTCCTGACAACCCAGTTTGTGTAAGTGGAGTTATACGTGACGCAACTAGACCATTTTACCATGAAAAATATAACTACCCTGCAGATTTTAAATTTTGATTTTTAATAATAAACAGAGGGTTTCATTTTCTAAAAAAAACATTCTAAATGCTTCGTTCAATTTCTATGTTTGATTCCAATAACAAAATAATCGATTTCCTCAAATAATTTAAATTCAACTAAGGTTTTCACAATTTTCACTCAAGAATTTTCACAAAGCAAAAGCTGTAAATTTATTTTCTAAAACAGATTTAACAAACAAATCTTTAATCACTACTATTTAAAAGTAACCAAGAACAATAAAACACAAAGAGGAAAACCTGGTTCAAGAAGCTACAGGAGAAGATTAATTTATGATGCAAGCCTCCTCCAAAGATTTCCTGAATTTTCTTCAATCATCCAACGAATCCAATCCAAAACCCAACAAATGCAAGCAATTTTTCCTCCAATCAATTCTACAATCAAACTTTCTTCAAACCCTTCTATGCAAATTTTTCCAAAATTTCTTCTCTGCTGTAAAAATGAATTTTCCTAAAGACTTTTCTGCCCTAAAATTAAAACATGTATTCTTTATAAATCAAAAATACCTAATACAACCCTAATTCACATTGCATGCAAATTAGATATTAATTTCAATTTCAATTTCAATTTCAATTTTTACAACCCTAATTCACATTGCATGCAAATTAGATATTAATTTCAATTCCAATTTTCGAAAACCCACTTTCAATTTAAAATGCAATTTCAAACAATAAATTAATTTCCAAAGTTGAAACTCATTTCTCAAATAAACATTTAATTACAATTTCTAATTTAATTCCCACATGTTGAAATTAAATTCCAAAATTAATTTTAATTCTTTTATTTCCTTTCATTCTTTTGCATCATGTTTAATTAATTAATTTAATTATTTAATAACTAAATTCAACCCCCTTGGATTAAATTTAATTAATTAAATATAATTAATTAATTTAAATATAAAATTTTATCCACATTGCATTATTTAAATTAAATAACCATCAACATGATTTAAATGCAATTATTCTAAATATCTATTTCCAAATCAAGAATTCTTCAGAATTAAATAACATTAACACAAGACAAACAATGACTTGACACACACGACTGACGACACACTAAGGCT
This sequence comes from Sequoiadendron giganteum, assembly GCA_007115665.2. Taxonomy (NCBI): domain Eukaryota; kingdom Viridiplantae; phylum Streptophyta; class Pinopsida; order Cupressales; family Cupressaceae; genus Sequoiadendron; species Sequoiadendron giganteum. The sequence goes on along the minus strand of CM021102.1, from coordinate 473,492,750 downwards.
AGAGTGTAAACTTGACACATGTTACCTAGCTACTACCTCCCATTCAACTTAACCGTTGGATCGACACGCTCGAACCTATGAAACCAGGTGGAGTCGATGTCATGTACCTGCAATCTTGCAACTAAGTAAACAACATCATACAATATATCTAGCATATAATACACACCGTGAAAAAGGAATTACGAATTCGTAGGGTGCTCGCAAGCGAGTGATGCGAACCCGTCTTCTTCACCAATACACTCATCGAAACTGACACTTCCATCATAATCCAATAATCTCACAATAACATCTCGTGTTAACTTTACAACATCATTAATCCATTAAAACATGAGAAACACTAATTAGGTCAACACATCACACAATAATAGTTGTCGCTCAATAGTAGCGATCAAAACATCATAACAAAATGTATCATGTATCAAAGTAACTGTAACCAAACATAGCATAAAGCAATCCGAACAAGAAACAAAATGGAAGGGTATTACACTAGCCCTAATGGAAATGAATTATCTAGTACATATCTAGCACCTAGGATTGAGAAAATAATCTATTAAGCATTCTATAAATTTGATTACAAGTGGACACAAAAATTGACACTAGTTTTTCATCATCATCTTAGGATCATATTATATGCTTGCTTGATGTTCTCAACCTTCGTTCACTATAGTTGAATTTATCCATCTGAGGGTATGGTAGAGAAGAACTTGAGCCTTGAGATTTTGTAGATTCTCCAAAGGCTTTTTTAAACATCTCATGTTCTTATTAGATTACATAAGCATCCAAGATCATATTTGCAAGTTTCAAGTTTAGATTTGCACATCAAATTCAAACTAGCATACACAAAGATCACTTCCACTTCTAGAAATAAGCCAAAGAATGTATGCATTAAAATTCTACATTAATAACATATTCTAAAAAATAGTAAAATAAATTTGTATCTAAACAATAACATCTACACTAATTTTATAACTAAATAAACATACATTTAATTTATTTAATTTCAATAACTTCTAATTATAATTTTAAACAACTTATTCATCTAAATTAATTATTTTTTATTTAATTATAACCTAAATAATTTAAGTAATGTGTATTTTTTCCCTTACAACATTAAGGAGGGGGTCTCATGGTTGTTATAAGAACTTTTTTGGTGGAGTAAGGGGTCCATGAGAAGAAAAAATGTATGCTAAAAAATAATTTAGAATCTTGTAGAAGAAAATAAGAGCCCCTCTTTTTTAGATTTCAGATTTAAGGGGGTGTCAAGTTACGGTGAGGCTAAAATTTTCCCTGCATAATTCTTAAAATTTTGCTAGCACATGTCAATTCATTTATAACTTTTTAGATTCTTGTCAATAATTTTTGAGATTTTGCTATATAATTGTAGATTAACATTTCTTGTTGCTAAATATTTATCATGAGACCACCAATTTTTACAAAATTTAAAAATCAAAATTTTAAGCTTGTCCATTATTATAAAATTCACAAGACCCTCTCTTATAAAAACTCTTAAAAATTATTAACACCCACCCATATATTTTAAAAAGCCCCCTCCATAAGACCACAACCTAAACCCTTGTTTTCTCCAACATGTTTCATGGGTGAGTTGGGACATTACATTCAATGTTAAACATTTTATTACCCTCATATAAACATTTATCACATTAAGTAGTCATTCTCTTCCACAAGATTTGAATCTTAACCAAAAAACGTTTTCATTATTCATCTCTTTTTCAGCTTCCTCACCGCCCCACTATTCCTCTCCACCTTTTTCCATTTCCTTCTCTGACATGATTAAACTGTTTTACAAATTATTATTCCTGATACGTCATACCCAAATTCCTCTACGCAACAGATGATCGAATTTCCATTTTTTCTGCAACCCAAATTTACTGTATTCAACTTTTTTGATGACTTTATTCTACTCCATCTCCTTTTTCTTCATTCTCTACTCTCATCCACATCTTTTTGACCTGTTCATTATTCTTATTCACCTCATCATGTAGATCTTTATTCAGGTTTTGAGCATCGGAAGTCTTTATAAGAAAGCACTCACACATTGGAAATTCATCAGCCAAGGTGAACGGAGATGTCACCTGTTCTCAAAGTGCGCGTGGTGAAGGGAGAAGAATTAGTAGTTAGAGATTTCAGGAGCAGTGATCCTTATGTTATCCTCACCCTTGGCACCCATGTCCGTAATCTCTCTCCACTCTTTAATCTTCTCTGCAATAATATTTTTTATTACATAAGAAGATTTTGAAAGTTCCCAAAATCTTGATTAGATAGTTTCTCCGATCTTTAAATCTTGTCTGCAATGATGTTGAATATAAGGTGTGATAGCTTTTCTGCCCTCCCTCCGTTCCTTTGTTTATGCAATTTTAACGTTGTTTTTCTTGCAGGTGCAGAGAACTCGAGTAATGAAGGATAACCTTAATCCAGTTTGGAATGAAGATTTCAGATTTCCTATAGAAAATACTAATGATTGTAAACTCAAAGTGGTATAATTTCCTCGTACTTAAACTCTTTTAGTGAATTGTTTGACTGATTCACATCTATCAAAGATTTGAATGTATAGAACGGTTGGGTTTAAACATCATGATTTGATATTTATTTTTCAATAAGATCATCTAATAATACAATTTAAGATGAGCCGTCTAAAACAAATTAATGTTTAAAACGAAATATATAGAAGCGATTCTAAGAAGGGGTGTTAAACATGGTTTGCAGGAATTGTGGGATAATGATGCGCTTGGACTGGATGACAAGATGGGAAATGCTACAATGGATCTAAAACCTCTTTTAGAGGAGAACATAAAAGGTAAGAAGGTGGTGTCTCCCTGCAAGGAGAACTGCCTGTATAGAGATAGCAGCATCAAGCGTGTGCAAGAAAAAAAGGTGCAGGATGCTTGCTTGAAGCTTCGCGATGTTGAATCTGGTGTCTTGACCATGAAATTTGAATGGCCTGCTTAGAGCCTCAGGCCTTAAGACACACACTACACTTTTTTATAATATGCTTTCTTCAGCTTCTCTAGAATGTTTTAGGGAGGCCAGACCATGATTATGAGTCCATGGCTGATTTTCCTGGAGTATTGTATGCATTCTTATTATCTATAAATGTCTGCAATACTCTTTGCATTTGCTTCAGGGCTGTCTGAATAGTAGAAGTTATGCATGCATGACTGATTATGACTTTCACAAAAGCCCGTTTATAAATTAAGGAGGATAATTTTTACCTTCGGAGCAAAGAAAATAGTGCTTATTTCATTGGAATCCACCAAAACTTTAAGTGGGACCTTCTCTCCATATAAACAACAACGTCCTTTTTAATTCTTAAATGTATTATACTCCTGAATGATATTCATCTGCACCATTTCATTTAAAACAATTTATGAGAGTCTGTATTCCCTTCACAAGTATTGTTCCATCATTTAGTAACATCATCTTCCTATAATGCCAACTCCACATCCTCACAACTCTACTCCAAAAGCTTGCCTTTTAAAAATAAAGTATTGCTTAAAAAAATATCTACTTTAAATGGTAAATAAATTATTGCTTAAAAAAATGGTCTGGTTGTGTTAGAAGTTAATAGTGAGGATGGAATAACATTTCATTGTGATAAAATATATGTTTATGTAAGAATGGCATAATTAATATTGTGAAAGTTTGACATCATAATAATGTAGAAGTATTATATAATGTGTGATTATTAACAAATGTTATCATGTGATAATGATATTATGTAGAAGTGAATATAAGGTCCTAAGAGAAAAAAGATTTGGTTTGTAAATTGCATACATTTTAAAACTTCAAAACTTTAAATTATAGGCAATAATATTGTAATTTAGATTGAGATCAACTAAATTGAACTTTTTCAATTACTTCATTGTATAAGATTTTTTTTCTAATATTATTAGTAAAGATGAGATTTTGAAAGAGCTCAAATTCTTATATAATAGGACAAAACAAGATAAAATAAAACCCTAAAAAAAAAGGAAACACGATCCCATGAGAAATGAAATGCAATGAGAAAAAATAATAGAAAAAAGCACAAACCACAGTAGCCCAATAGAAATAAAATAATAGCAAAAAATTACATTAAAATTAACTCCTTTAAAACATTAATCTCTTCCCACTCTTCCCTGAGAAATTCTAAGTGATCTTCAATGACTTTATCATCTAGGTCTACAATCTCTATATCTTTCTACAATTGTTGAGAATGAGTTCTTTTACACATATCTCCAATAATTGTTGACCTTTTTCTCTTGAAGAAACTTCTATGTAATATAAGAATATAAAAAAGAGTTCTTTATAATAGTTTTATAAAATTGATTCACCTTATATTCAATGATGCCATTAGAGAGTCCTATTTTTCTCAACCTAATTCATTCTCTCTTCTAGATCATTAATATTTGTAAATATAACATTGAGGTTATTGGTATTTGTAGACACCTAAAAATGTCCTAACCCAACCACACCTCATTTTAGCCTATCCTATCCCAATAATTAATTAAATAATATTTATTTAATTAATTAATTTACCCATCACCTTTATCCCACTTTATCCTAGCCAATTAATTAATTAAATATCTATTATCTATTTAATTAATTTAACTTTTTCCCTTATCCTTATATTTAATTAGATAAATATTTATTATTTATTCAATTAATTTATCCATTATCCTTATTCCCCACCTTTAATTAAATAAATTTTATATTTATTTAACTAAGCCTAGCTTTATCCCCAAATCCTCAGGTTAATTAATTATTAATTAATTTAAGATAATTAATGCACATTACATTTTTATTTTATTATTTAATTCCACTTTATCCCCTATTTGTATCCATTTAATCCTATCCATTGATTCCATTCACATGGATCACAATATAAATGTCACCAAATGACAAGTTTCCCCTTCACATGTCTAACCTTTATCCCAAAGGTCAAACTAACTTTTCATCTTAGCCCTTCAACTATTATCTTACCTCTTAATCCTAGCCATCCATATAAAGATGTTTCCCTAAACCTATCCCTTAGACCTCCTGTGACACTTGTCATCTGACTACAACTTCAATCCAAACCCTATCTTCTCATTAAATCTCAACCCTCCATCAACCATTCAATCTTGGCCCTTGATTCCTTGTATAAAAATTTTATAAAGGAGAGGCCTCCCATCCCATTTGATCAATGTCTTCTATGCTAATGTTATGCTATTTGATTTTTTATTGATTCATGAGCAACCACATCCAAATCTTTAACAACTCAACATAATACATTCAATATTTTGAGGTTTGCATGTGATTTTATTTTATTTAAGCTAATTTTATGAATATTTCTATTATATCCATTTTGCATGCATATATTTATGACCATAATTATGCATATTTTGGTTTGATTTACAATATCACATTTCAATTTGGATCTAAAAAGAATAAATGTCTTCTCAAAATTACACATTCAATTCAGGCTTAAAAATAATAAGTGTTTGCATTGTTTGGTGATCGTGTTTGTGCTTGGGTAAGTTCAAAAGGATGGGGGGCCAAAAAGTTGTCAAATTACTTGTTTATCTCGAAATGGCGAAAAAGTGAGTGTGTTATAGTAAAACGCACTCACATTATGGGTTGGTAGTGACCAAGCCTAGGCTCAATCATTACCAAACCATAACGTGAGTGCATTATAATGTGCTCGCGTTATGGTTTAAATTTCAAAAAATGCATGCAATTTTTGAAAAAAAAATGTTTCCAAAATGCAAGTGCGTTATAATGCACTCGCATTTTGATCTACATTGAAATTTGTTTCTTCTCTTTTTCTTATCTCTTTCTTCTTGTTATCTTTCAAGGAAACTATATAAGTTGACATTTACATATGGACATTTACTTTCTAATACTTTAAGTTAAATTTCATGTATATAGTTGTAGGATGTTTGAGAGTAGTTTCAGATCTCTATGAGTTATAATTCAAATTCTAGTTTTTGGAAGATAGATTACAATTTTTTCAGACAACCAAATTTCAGTAATCAGCATGTCAAATATCAATAATCAGAGGGTCAAATTTTAATAATCAACAAGTTTTATCATCTTTCTCTCGCTCTATTTCACTCATTTTTTATCCCTTATGCTCTATGCATCTCTCTCACACTCTCTCCTTCCCTATATACTTCTATATATCTCACCTCTCTCTCCCTTTATCCTCCCTCCATTCCTCCTTCCCTCCTTACCTCTCTAATTTTCTCTATCTCCCCCTCTCTCTCTTCCTTTCTCCCACCCACCTTTCCTCTCTACTTCACTCTATCTAACCTATCACTCTACCTCTCTTTCCCTCTTCATCCCACCCACCTTCCCTCTCTACTTCTCTCTATCTAACCTATCCCTCTTTTCCTATCCCTCACCCTCCCTCCTCTCTCTCTCAGTCTCTCCTCCTTCCTCCTTCCCCCTCTCTCTCATTCTCTCTATCACACTTCTCTCTCCCTTTGTCCATCCCTCCTTCCCTTTCTACTTCTCTCTATATCTCTCTATCTCTCTCTATCTCACCTATCTCTCCCTCCCTACCTCTCCCTCTCTCTACTCCTCCCTGCCTCCTCCTCCTCTCAATCTTTCCTTCCCTATATACTTCTCTCTAGATCTCTCTCCATCTCTACCTCTCCCTCCCATGTTCCCTCTCTCCTTCCCTCCCTCTCTCCCTCTCTCTCAATCTCCCAACCTTCCTCCTTCACTTTGTGTTTCTCTCTCTCACACACACTCTCACTCCCCCATCTTTATCTCCAACTCTCTCCTTCCCTCTACTCTTTATCTCATCATTCTCTCTCTCGATCTCTCTTCCTATCTCTATACTTCTTATTCTATATCTCTTATTCCCTATATACTTCTCTATCTCTCTCCATCTTTCCCTCTCCCTCCCTCCCTCCCTCTCTCTCTCCTTCTCTCTCTACTTCTTCTTTATCTCTTATTCCCTATATACTTCTCTATCTCTATCTCCATATCTCCTTATCCCTCCCTCCTTCCCTCTCTCTCAATCTCCCCACCTTCCTCCTCTCTCTCCTTCCCTATATACTTCTCTCTATCTCACCAATATCTTTCACTTCCTCCCTCCTCACCTCTTTAATTCTCTCTATATATATATATCACCCCGCTCTCTCTATCTGACCTCTCTCTTCCTTCTTCCCACCCACCTTCCCTCTCTAATTCTCTCTATCTAACCTATCCCTCTCTCAATATCTCCACCTTCCTCCTTCCCCCCTCTCTCCATCTCTCATTCTCTCTATCTCACTTCCCTTTGTCCTCTCTCTATCACCTCTCTCTCCCTCCCTATCTCCCCCTCTCTCTTTATCTATCTCTCTACTCCCTCCCTCCTCCCCTTCTATATCTCTCCTTCCCCATATATACTTGTCTCTATCTCTTTCTCTCAATCTATACATATCCCTCCCTCCTTCCCTCTCTCTCCCAGTCTCTCCCTCTCTCTCAATCTCCCAACCGTCCTCCTCTCTCTCTCCATCTTTCTCTCGCTCTCTTCTTTTTTCTCTACTCTCTATCTCACCATTCTCTCTATCTACTTCTCCCTCACTATCTCTCCTTCCCTATATACTTCTCTCTATATCCCTCTCTCCATCTCTACCTCTCCCTCCCTCCTTCCCTCTTCCCTCTCTCCCTCTATCCCTCTCTCAATCTACCCACCTCCCCTCTCTCTCTCTCCTATCTTTCTCTCTCACTATCTCCTTCCCTCTCTACTCTCTATCAAGCACCATTCTCTCTCACTCCTCTCTCTCTATCTCACCTTTCTCTCCCTCCCTCCCTCCTTCCCTCTCCAATATTATCTATCTCCCCCTTTCCCTCTCTTCCTTCCACCCACCCACCTTCCCTATCTACTTATCTATATCTAACATATCCCTATCTAGCTCTCTCTCTTTCTCCCTCCCTCCTCTCTCTCTCAATCTCTCCACCTTCCTCCTTCACTCACTACTTCTCTCTTTATAACCTCCCTCTCTCCCTCTCTCCCTCTCTCTCAATCTCCAAAGCCTTATATTCAATATCATAAATCCTAATCCATATACCTTACTATACCATACACCCTCAACCCTCATCCCTATACCCTCAACCTTATAACCTATACCCTAAACATTATCCCTCAACCATAAGCATAAACCGTAAACCCTACATTCAATATTGTACCCTAAACCCTCATTGCATGAGAAAATGTCTCAAATAAATGGGATCTCACAGTGATGTATCACTGCGAGACCCCATTTCTTTCAAGATTTTTTTCATACAACGAGCACTACATTGTTAATGTGTCAATGTGGTAGCATTGACAAGGTAGTGTTCATTGTATGAAAAAATGCATCGAAGAAATGGGGTCTCATAGTGATTTTTTTTAATACAACGAGCACTACCTTGTCAATGCTACCTCATTGACATATTGAAAAGTGGGGTCTTATGTTGATGTACACGGTGATTTAAGGTAGTGTTCATTGTAAGAAAAAATGCCTCAAAGAAATGGGATCTCATGGTAATGTACATCACCATGAGATCCCATTCCTTTGAGGCATTTTTTCTTACAATGAGCACTAAGCTCACTAAGTTTTCAATTCTTCAATATGGTAGCATTGAAAAATGGGGTCTCATGATGATACAACAAGCACTACCTTTCCAATGTGTCAATGTGGTAAAGGTAGTGATCGTTCTATGAAAAAATTCCTTAAAGAAATGGGGTCTCACGGTGATGTACATCACCATGAAACCCCATTTATTTGAGGATTTTTTTATATGAGCACTACCTTGTCAATGGGGTCTCATGATGATACATCATTGTGAGACCCCATTTCCTTGAGGCATTTTTCATACAACGTGCACTACCTTGTCAATACTACCGCATTGACACATTGACAAGGTAGTGCTCGTTGTATGAAAAAATGCATCAAAGAAATGGGGTCTCACGGTGATGTTTTTTCATACAGAGAGCACTACCTTATCATTTCTACCACATTGACATATTGGCAAGTGAGGTCTCATGGTAATGTACACAGTTATTTAAGGTAGTGCTCGTTGTATGAAAAAATATCTCAAAGAAATGGGGTCTCATGGTGATGTGCATCACTGTGAGACCCCGTTTCTTTGAGATTTTTTTCCATACAATGAGCACTAAGCTCACTATCTTTTCAACGCCTCAATATGGTAGCATTGACAAGGTAGTGCTCGTTGTATGAAAAATGTGTCAAAGAAACAGGGTCTCATGGTGATGTACATCACCGTGAGACCCCATTTATTTGAGGATTTTTCATACAATGAGCACTACCTTATCAATGCATCAATGTGGTAGCATTGACAAGGTAGTGCTCGTTGTATGAAAAATCCCTCAAAGAAATGGGGTCTCACGATGATGTACATCACCGTGAGAGCCTATTTCTTTGACGTATTTTTTCATACAATGAGCACTAAGCTCACTACCTTGTCAATGTGGTAGCATTGATAAGGAAAGAAAATATGCCTCAAAGAAATGGGGTCTCATTGTGATGTACATCATCGTGAGACACCATTTATTTGAGGAATTTTTTCATACAATGAGCACTACCTAGTCAATACATCAATGCAGTAGAATTGACAAGCTAGTGTTCATTGTATGAAAAAAATCCTGTAATAAATGGGGTCTCATGGTGGTGTACGCTCGTTTTATGAAAAAATTCCTAGAAGAAATGGGGTCTCATGATTATGTACATCACCATGAGACCCAATTTATTTGAGGCATTCTTTTATACAATGACCACAACCTTTTCAATGTGTCAATGCAGATGCATTGACAAGGTAGTGCTCGTTGTATGAAAAAATGCCTGAAAGAAATGGGTTCTCACGGTGATGTACACCCCATTTATTTGAGGTATTTTTCATACAACGAGAACTCAATTTTCGATGCATCTACATTAATGCATTGACAAGGTTGTGCTCGTTGTATGAAAAAATGCCTCAAAGAAATGGGGTCTCACGGTCATTTCTTTGAGGAATTTTTTCATACAATGAGCACTACCTTGTCAATGTGTCAATGTAGACACATTGACAAGTTATTTCTTGTTATTTCAAAAATTCCTCAAAGAAATGGGGTCTCATGGTGATGTACATCAACGTGAGACCCCATTTCTTTGAGGCATTTTTCATAAAATGAGCAATACCTTGTCAATGCATCAATGCAAACACATTGATAAGTTAGTGCTTGTTGTATGAAAAAATGCCTCAAAGAAATGGGGTCTCATAGGGATGTACATCACCATGAGACCTCATTTCTTTGAGGCATCTTTTCATACAATGAGCACTCTGATGCATTGACACATTGACAAGGTAGTGCTCGTTGTATGAAAGTGCCTCATAGAAATGGGGTCTCACTATGATGTACATCACCGTGAGACCCCATTTATTTGAGTCATTTCTTCATACAATGAGCACTAAGCTCAGTACCTTCTCAATACAATAGCATTGATAGGGAAGTGCTCATTGTATGAAAACATGCCTCAAAGAAATAGGGTCTCACGGTGATGTACATCACCGCGAGACCCCATTTCTCTAAGGCATTTTTTCATACAATGAGCACTACCTTGTCAATGATGTACCAATGATGTACATCACCATGAGACCCCATTTCTTTGAGCCCTTTTTTCATACAACGAGCACTTCCTTTTCAATGTTATCACATTGATGCATTGACAAGGTAGTGCCCATTGTATGAAAAATTCCTCAAATAAATGGGGTCTCATAGTCATGTACATCACCGTGAGACCCCATTTCTTTGAGGTATTTTTTCATACAATGAGCACTACCTTGTCAATGCGTCAATGTGGTAGCATTGACAAGGAAGTGCTTGTTGTATGAAAAAATGCCTCAAATAAATGGTAGAATTGACAAGGTAGTGCCCATTGTCTGAGAAAATGCCTCAAAGAAATGGGGTCTCACAGTGATGTACATCACCGTAAGACCCCATTTCTTTGAGGAATTTTTTCATAGAACAAGCACTACCTTGTCAATACATCAATGTGGTAGCATTGACAAGGTAGTGCTTGTTGTATGAAAAAACATCACCATCACACCTCATTTCTTTGAGACATTTTTTCATACAATGAGCACTACCTTGTCAATACGCCAATGCGGTAGCATTGAAAAGGTATTCTCGTTGTATGAAAAAATGCCTCAAAGAGATGGGGTCTCATAGTGATGTACATAACCGTGAGACCCCATTTCTTTGAGGCATTTTTTCATACAACGAGCACTACCTTGTCAATGTGTTAATGTGGTACCATTGAAAAGGTAGTGCGTGTTGTATAAAAAATGCCTCAAAGAAATGGGGTCTCATGGTGATGTACATCACCATGAGACTCCATTTTTTTGAGGCATTTTTCATACAATGAGCACTACCTTGATAATACATCAATATGGTAGCATTGACAAGGTAGTGCTCGTTGTATGAAAAATACTTGAAATAAATCAGGTCTCATGGTGATGTACACTCGTATGAGAAAATGCTTGAGATAAATCAGGTCTAATAGTGATGTACATCACCGTGAGACCCCATTTCTTTAAGGCATTTTTTCATACAACAAGCACAACCTTGTCAATGTGTCAATGTGGATGCATTAACAAGGTAGTGCTTGTTGTATGAAAAAATGCCTCAAATAAATGGGGTCTCATGGTGATGTACACACCATTTCATTGAGGCATTTTTCATACAACAAGTACTAACTTGTCAATGCATCCACATTGAGGCATTGACAAGGTAGTGCTCGTTGTATGAAAAAAATGCCTCAAAGAAATGGGGTCTCACAATCACCATCAAACCCCATTTCATTGACACATTTTTTCATACAATGAGCACTACCTTGTCAATGCATCAATGCAGATGCATTGAAAATTTAGTGCTCATTATATGAAAAATTCCTTAAATGAATGGGGTCTCACGATGATGTACCCCCATTTATTTGAGGCATTTTTTCATACAACAAACACTACCTTGTCAATGTGTCAATGCAGATGCATTGACAAGGTAGTGCTCATTGTATGAAAAAAATGCCTCAAATAAATAGGTTCACACAGTGATGTACATCACCATGAGACCCATTTATTTGAGGAATTTTTCATACAATGAGCACTTCTTTGATGCATTGACACATTGACAAGGGGGTGATGCCACTATAGTGGTTTACAATTTTTGGCCAAACTGGACACTGAAATTATTATTTTTAACTAAATCTTCACATTCGGGCACCTATAGCGGCTAAACCGTGAGGAATTTGAAGATGATCCAAACTAGAGTCTCATCAAATATTTTTTGTAGATTCTAAAAATATTTTTTTCAAAATTTTTGGAATCAGATTGCACTTCTTTTTCCATCTCCCACGAAAACTGGTTTTTTTCATAAAACAACATTTTTTAAAAGCGATGCTCACCGTATACAACATAAAAAAAATTGTATGAAGGATAAAATTCTATTTTTTTCGAATTTAGATTTGTAACTATGATATCTAGCACTTTCATTTGGTCTCATAGTTTTTTATTGAATATTTTTTCCTTAATCAAGTTTCGAAGTCAAACCAATTGCAATTCAAATATAGGCGGACTGTATACAACATAACTTTTTTTGTATGTAAATTGAAATTCAAAAAAAAAAAATGGATCAAGGACATCAATACCTAGCACAAACATATTTTTAATTTTTTAATTTTGATAATTTTCTAATTTTCCACATGTGCAAAACAAAGAGCTTAATTTTCAGTGAAAATCCTATGTTTAATAAAACTAAAAAAACACATACATAATAAAACCAAAACATATTAAAATTATATTCGTTGGATAGCTCATTTTGAGGACTACCATCTTCCAGTTGGGTCTGTGAAGTCTCCTCCATTTTCATCCTCAACCTTTGCTTTGAAGGGAAAAAGTTTGGAAGTTTTTTGTGAGAGAGGGTGGGAAGGTGGGAAAAGAGGGGTTCAATCGAACCCCCAAGGGTTCACTCAAACCCCAGTTTGGTCTAACCAGGGTTCAAGAAAACCCCCTTCCATAATGGAAAATGCATTTTTCCACATTCAAAGGGGTTTGATCAAATCCTGGTTCGAACAAACCCCTTTTGGGTTCGCTCGAACCTTGAGTTCGTTCAAACCCCTCAAAATGAATTTTTTTTTAGTGGGGGCATTTTTTGGAAGTTTTCCTTTCTCATTTGAATTGTAAACCACTTTTGTGGGTTCACCCAAGGTAGTGCTCGTTGTATGAAAAATTGCCTCAAATAAATGGGGTCCCAGACGCATTTTTTCATACAATGAGCACTAAGCTCATTATCTTGTCAATGATGTATCGGTGGTGTACATCACCATGAGACCCCATTTCTTTGAGGCGTATTTTAATACAATGGTACATCACCATGATACCCCATTTCTTTGAGGCATATTTTCATACAGTGAGCACTACCTTGTCAATGTGTCGATGCAATATCATGGATAAGGTACATCACCATGAGACCCTATTTATTTGAGGCATTTTTTTAGACAACGAGCATTACCTTGTCAATTCGTCAATGCGTTAATGCGGTAGCATTGACAAGGTAGTGCTCATTGTATGAAAAAATGCCTCAAAGAAATGGGGTATCATGGTGATGTACATCACCAGCACATCACTGTGAGACCCCATTTCTTTGAGGCATTTTTCATACAACGAGTACTACCTTTACCACATTGACACATTACATCACTGTGAGACCCAATTTCTTTGAGGAATTTTTTCATACAATGAGCACTACCTTGTCAATGCATCAATGTGGTAGAACTAACAAGGTAGTGATTGTTGTATGAAAAAAAATTACCGTGAGACCTCATTTCTTTGAGGAATTTTTTTCTTACAATGAGAACTACCTTTTCAATGCATAAATGTAGTAGCATTGAAAAGGTAGTGCTCGTTGTATGAAAAAATCCTCAAAGAAATGAGGTCTCACAGTGATGTACATCACCGTGAGACCTCAGTTCTTTGAGGCATTTTTTCATACAATGAGAACTACCTTGTCAATGTGTCAATGTGGTGGGAAAACCCATAATAGTGGTGTACAATTTTTATGAGGAAGGAAATTTGAGAAAATTCTCACGCATTGAAATTTTCATGTTTTAAAGGGTTCGTTCAAACTAGGGGGTTCACACGAACCCAAAAGAAGGGTTCAGTCGAACCCCTAGTTCGAGCGAACCCTGTGATGCCATGTTCCCTTATGGGGAATTCAAAAAAAAGGGGGGTTCAAGTGAAGCCCCCTTCGAACAAATCCCCCTTCACCCTTTCGAGCAAAGGGGGGTTCGCTCGAACCCCCCTTTTTTGCCCTTCTCCCCCTCTTCCACCAAATTTTAGTAGAATTTTTCCCTTCAAAGCTTGGGTTGAGGATGAAAATGGAGGATAGTTCACAAACCCAACTGGAAGATGGTAGTCCTCAGAATGATCTATCCAATGAATTAATTTTTAATATGTTTTGGTGTTATTATGTATGTGTTTTTTTAGTTTTATTAAACATAGGTTTTTCACTGAAAGTCAAGCTCTTTGTTTTGCACATGTGGAAAAATATCATATTATCAAAATAAAAAATTTAAAATACGTTGAGGCTGGGTATTGATGTCCTTGATCCATTAAAAAAAATAAAAAATGAATTTTGATACATACAGAAAACGTTATGTTGTATACAGTCCGCTTATGTCTGAATTGCAATTGGTTTGACTTCGAAACTTGATTAAGGAAAAAATATTCAATAAAAAACTATGAGACCAAATGCAAGTGCTATATATCGTAGTTACAAATCTATATTTGAAAAAAATAGAATTTTATCCTTTATACAAATAAAGTTATGTTGTATACGGTGAGCGTCACTTTTTAAAAATATTGTTTTTTGAAAAAAAATAGTTTTCGTGGGAGATGGAAAAAAAAGTGCAATTTGATTCCAAAAATTTTGAAAAAAAAAAATTTAGAATCTACAAACAAAATTTGATGAGACTCTAGTTTTCATCATCTTCAAATTCCTCACAGTTTATCTACTATAGGTGCCCAAATATGAAGATTTAGTTAAAAATAATAATTGCAGTGTCCAGTTTGGCCAAAAATTGTAAACCACTATTGTGGGATCACCCTGGTATCATTGAAAAGGTAATACACATTGTATGAAAAATTCCTCAAAGAAATGGGGTCTCACAGTTATATACATCACTGTGAGACCCCATTTCTTTAAGGAATTATTTTATACAATGAGCATTACCTTGTCAATGCGTCAATGCAGTAGCATTGACAAGGTAGTGCTCGTTGTATGAAAAAATTCTTGAAATAAATGGGGTCTCATGGTGATGTATGCTCGTATGAAAAAATTTTGAAATAAATGGGGTCTCATGGTGATGTACATCACCATGAGACCCCATTTCTTTAAGGCATTTTTTCATGCAACCAGCACAACCTTGTCATTGCATCAATGTGGATGCATTGACAAGGTAGTTCTTGTAGGTATAGTTGTGTTATGGCATAAAATTTCACCATGAAATTTCCCATAACATCACCCTTACTTTATCCTTATAAGTCTATAATGTGAAATCCTACCACCCTAAACCTTTATTTTTATTTGTGCCTTGTCATTTTATGTCAGTGGGGGAACTTTGTCTAGGACGCTTTCACATCCAATAGACATTTTGTTTTGTGTAAACATACTAACAAGATTCATGATCCTATGGTCATTGGGATATTATGTTGTCGCTTGCCAATGAAGTGTAACACCTCTATAGCTGTGGGAATATCCTAGAATGGATCTTTGGCATACAATTTGACCATTTTCTTCATTCCTTTCCTCATTCAACTTCATTCAAGATATTTGATCTTACATTCTCTCATTCTTGTAACTTCACTCTTCCATTCTCACTTCTTAGCGCTTCTATTGTAAGTTATCAAGCTCTTTACATCACTCTTTCATGTTCATCTCATGTCTTCGAAGAGCCACTCTTCCTCTCGACTTCACCAAGTTTGTAGTAGGGAAGGTAACCTTTATTTCATAGCATTATCATTCTTATTATTAGCATACTTGTTGTCTTTGCATATTACACATCTTGTCTTGTCACTTTATTTATCACTATCTCTATATCATTGTTTATTTGGCTGTCCGTCAAGGTGGAAACACCAAAGTGGGGGTTTGACTAAGGAAAACCTCAAAAATTATCCCCAATATTTTCTCATCTCCATGTGTGTAGGTTTTGTTTGTGAGGAGCTTGTGGGAGGTTGGACCTACTATGAATTTAATATCTCTACCTCCTACTCATCATTTTTCTTATAGTTAATTTATTTATAATTTTAAGTATTCTTCTTGTTGCACTTCTTTATATTTTACACATTTTCTATATTCTATTCATTTCTATTAAAACCATTAAACTTTACTATCAAGGGTTTTAGTAGGTTTCAGGTGTTTCTAGCAACAGAATCTACTTTCTATATGTATAAGATGTCAACACACCATAAATATTCTAGTGTTGTGTGTTGTCATCCTTGGTATGCACTCTCATCCTCTAGCTCAGATTTTGTCTATTTTTTTCTAAGGCCTCTAAGGTTTGTTCACCTAACTTCTGAATTCCTCTATCATAAATAACCAAAAAATCCCAAAATATAGTTTAATCTTTCCTTTATTTGTCACCCTGTCACTTGAAATTTTGTCAATGAGGTAACCTAGATCTATCCATCCCTTGTAGACTCTTTACTATCCTAGAGATTTAAGAGTGGTGGATCCTCTCTATTATATTTTGGCGAACTTGGTGTGAACCTCTTTGTCTTTGTTTCAAAAAAAAATATTCTCTCGTACTTAGACATGTAGCCAATAGTGTGTCAAGACAATTTGTATGAGCTTAATGACCTAGTTGACTACCTCTAAATATGTAGTAAGGAGTTATTGAAACACATCTATGGGATATAGAAGGTTTATTCCTACCCAATCCAACCTGACTTTCAAAGAATTCTCTACAGGACTCTCCACTGGATATACCCCACCTATCAATCAAGTTGCAACACATGTCTCTACCCCTCTTGCCTAACCCTTGAGATTTTCCTCTTCCTTGGAAGATGAAGTTGCTTCCAGGGTCCCTGTAGAGAAAATTTAATCCTGGAATTGAGACTCAGAGAACTCACGAGGTTCTTTGAGAAAGATGATGTTTTTTCCCAAGTGGATCTTGTTGTTGAAAATATAATAATTTTATTGATTAAAGATCAAAGAGGATTAGAGCTTCTTTGTAGCATAAAAAACATTTTCGAGACTCATGTCCCATCCTACACCTCTATCCTGGTGCTACCCAAGATGTCAGGCCAAAGATTGTTGGATGACAATTGGATATCTAAATTCTCAAGGTGTCTATGCGCATGACTAACATAGGTCCCTCTACTAATACCAACACCATGCCTGAGTAGAGTCATACAATTAAATTAAATAAGGTTCCTCTAGATTTCAGTTACTCCGCACCTAAGACTTACAATGTCCCTATTTCTAGTGCTAGTGTTGGTGCCTCTATCAATGTTGGTGTTGGTAGCTCTATGAGTGCGAGTGTTTGTGTTTTTGCTAGTGGTTTTTTTATCTTACCTCATCCAAAGATCTTGTCCTTAGTACTCTCCTACAGAACATGGGACGTATGTAGAATCAACTAGAAAATTTGGCCAGCTCATCCTCCCAGCCTATGTTCTAACTATTATGTCATCATAGTCCTTTGTCTATTTCTATTCTAAACACTCCTATCCCTTAGGGGGTGGAGATAAATTTAAAAATTACGAGGGCCATGAGGATCCACAAACTCACGTATTGTTCTTTAACCCCATGTGTATTGATTTCTTCCACCATGATGCACTCTTGGAAAAACTATTCATGCATTCTCTTAAAGATGTCACTTTTCAATGGTACTACTCTTTTCCTGATAATTATATTTCATCTTTCAATCAGTTTGTAAACCATTTCCTCCATCAGCTTTAGGCCAACATCAAGCTGAAGATCTTATTTTTTATCTCATATGATGTAAGAAAGGACCTCATAAGAAGGTAACTAATTTTATAGCTCGATATCAAGCCATGTTCTCTCAAGTTTCTTATTATTTGCCTGATTCCAATGTGAAGAAAGTGTTCATCAAAAACTTGCAACCAACGTTGTAAGATAAATTTATTTTAATGAAATATCCATCCTTTATGTATTTGTGTGTCGCCTTGTGAGAGTACCAACAAATGCTTTCCCAGTATAGGGATTCGTCCTCATGCTCTCGTCAGGATGGTCAAATAGTTGTGGCAATCTCTAGCGAATCTAGAAAGAACAAGGTTGTGGCAAACATGGTTTTTGTTCGAACAAATAAAAATGCTACAAGTGAAATAGAATATTTGCTAAATTATCTAAATATTATAATGGCATCCTAAAAAGACTTTTGAAAGATAAAATAATAAATTTTCTAGAGATTAGACCACTTTCTGAGTTGTATCCTCAATGGTACAATGACATAAGATCTTCTGGTACCACCGAGTCTCTAGACATGGCACTAAAAGATGTGCTCATCTATGTCATGTGATTCAAGATTGCATCGATGATGAGACTATCCAGCTCAATGGTAGGAAAATAACTTGAACAACTCTTTATAAAAGTTGAAGAGACAACTAAAAATCTACATAGATCCATTCCCATCACATTCTTCTAATTTAGTCACTCTATCATCTTCTTATTTCACCCTATAGAAGTATGTGAATATAGTCTCATTCACTCATATTCCTCCTTCGAATCATGTAATTGTTATTCCTAATATTACATTCACTTCACATAATCTACCTCTGAACAAGGAACTCTCCCCATTATATTCATTCCCTTCTAAATCAGCGATAAAATTGTAATAGGTGTCATGGTTGATCCTTCGAGTCACGTGAATATCGTTATAGAGGAGACCCTTTTATAAACAATTTACATAAGGAGAAGTGTGATGATTCGTAAGCTATTCTTCACAAGAACGATGGGTTTTCTATTGTGCCTATTGGTTCAATTTATTTTTTTGTCCTGGTAGGACCTAAGAGCTTGGAGGTCTCATTTTTTGTGATTCCCATGTCTAACTTTTTCAAAGTGAGGCTAGGCATTCCATTGTTGGTCTCCAGGAATGCAGTCATCTCGGCAGTCCACAAATTCTTGAAGTTTTCCCATGAGGGTATTGTGCATAATTTCCATAATAGTGGATATAAACCATTGGTTCTACATGGGGGCTTCTCTCTCGACCACTTTTGGCCCACCTTGGTTGGACCCCTTCCTCCTAGAGGGGACCTTTTATATAGAGTATATTTCAAGCATAAGACTGGGGTCTTTATGTTGGAAGGTGGTTTTCCTCTATCTAATTAAGCTATCTCTTTGAAGGCCTCCTTGCATGCATAGTAGTGTGCTTCATCTTTTACCCCTCCAAAAGGCAAGGATAAGATCGCTCTTGCCCTAGGGCCTTCTCCTTCCTCCTCTTCTTTTGTTGCTACTTATTTTTCACCTTTTGCTTCTTCTTCCTAGCCTTAAGTGGCATCCTTTATTTCTCCTACTATTCTTGGCACAAGAAAAGGAAAGGCGCTCATGTTGTAGAAGTCGAAGCCTCTAGTATTTCAACTTCATGTTTTATCCATGGTGCCTCGACCCACCCTATATGGAAAGGGGAAGCGTTCTCATGGGGTGGTTCACCTATTCCTCGACCTTCTCTCAAGACAAAGAAAGGAAATAGGTCTATCATTGAGACACTTGTCTCTATTCGTGCTTGTGTGCCTCCTCCTACTCCTCCTCTGAAGTCCACCATTCCACCAGCGACAGTTGTGGAGGTTGCTCATGTGGTAGAGTAGGAAACCTCAGCCTCTTCTCAAGTTGTGTCTACTAGTTCCCACATCTGAAGTAACGAGCTTGCACATGAGTGTAAGAGTCAATGAAAGGCTCTAGCTAAGGAGCATGTTTCTTTGCAAAAGAACGGGGAGGAGCCCATTTTTTCTACCTCTACGAGACTTTTGTTTGTGTTCCTTCTTATGTCTTTTATTTTGCCTCAATTCCCATTTCCTTGGTCCTTCTTCCAACTTCATTAGTGGATCCCAATGAACCTCGCTCCAAAAGAGTGCAAGTATTCATCACTCCCTCGAAAAAATCTCCCCTTCTTACTTCTCTTCTTGATATTCCTCCTTTCTTGCAGCTCATAGACATACCTTTCACAAAGGTGGTGTCCTTTGTGGCTTTGTCTCCTTCTTCCTCTTCTACTTCCACTTCATCTGTGAGGATTCCACATCCTCTAATGAAGCACAAGTTAGAGGATGACCTTTCTTCGAGCAATGGTCATAATAAACTTGTATCTTCTCTTGAGTCTTATTCTACATTGGCTTGTGTCGTCTTTGTGACAGAGGCAACCCCCGCATCCCCAGAGTTTGTCACTTCCCCTCTTCCCAGGGTTGGAAAAAAATCTTGAGTATCTTGTCCTCCTCCCATTTAGTTGCCACATGCCAATCCTTAAAAGTGCATGTTCAATTTGCTGGAGGATATCCCAACTCCTTCGTCGATCTTTGCAAGATCGATGACTCTAGTCTCACAAGAGCTCAGTGACGAAGACCTTGAGGGGCCTTCTTCCTTCGCCCTTGTTGCAGGCGAATTGTCTGGTGTTGCTTTAGCTATCCCTCCCATGTAACCTTGTCCTCCCTCCCCTTATAATGATCTAGATTGGGAGCAGGATGACATACTAGTGGATTCAAATTAGAGTGACACCCTCTTCTACATCTTTAGATTAGATTTGTGTGATTATTTGTGCTCCCCCATACTTGTCTGTATATGTTTTTTCTCTTGCCTAGAGGACCCTTGCTACCCTTGTAGTTTCTTGGATACAAGAGAGAAAAAATTTCATAAACTTATTTTATTTGTATCATCATGCTTCTATGTGTTGTAAATCTTGATTTTCACATCAAGGATGATGCAAAATATGGGGGAATTTAGGCCTCTTCCATGTTGACCCAGTTTTTATTTTTATTTTTATTTTGTCTTCATGTGCTATTATTCATGTTCTAATACATATGGGGAGTGATGAAATTTCATATATATCTATTGTATTATACTTATCTATCTATATCTATGAGTAGTTATGACCCTGAATAACTAGATCCCCTTGTGGTCTTGATTTCTTCATCAGTCTTTTTTTCTTTGTGATGTTGCGGTTTCTATGTGTTTTCCCTTGTGTGACAACATTCCACAGATACATCGTGCTATGTATCTCATGCCACAACATTTCTTGTCTTTCTCTTCTCCTTGGATGGGGCTATCATATGTGCTTAATTTTTAAAAAGTTTAAAAAGGATGAACCTTGATGTCTTATGTCTTATGTATCATCATCTAGCTTGGGGGCATCTTGACTAGACATGTCTTATATTTTTATTTATTGTCTTGTGTGATCCCATAATGCTAGTTTACAATCTTTGGGAGATTATGATTTTTGTTAAAATCGCATATTTCTAAAAAATATAATGATTTAAGCCTTAAAAAGTTTCATTTTAAGGATTGCAATTGAAGAGGGTTTAATCAAACCACCTTAGATCAAACCCCCTTGGATAAAACCCCGCTAGTATTAAACCATGCCTATATGGAGTCTCCTTTACACCTATCAAAAAGCTGATAAAAACCCACTTTTGATTTACCTTTTGGGGGATCAAATTAATTCATTTAAAACTTATTTATTGTAAGTATGTAGTCCTTATTATAAGCTTCCCAAAAAGTATAATTTAATTATTATATTTATTTTTTATTTTTTATTTCTTGTGAATGTAGGTTTTTCACCGAAAATCAAGCACTTTGTTCTGCACATATGGAAAAATAGCATATTATCAAAAAAAAATTGAAAAATATCATTGCACTAGATATTGAAATCCTTGATCCAACAAAAAAATATAATTGAATTTCGATAGATACAAAAAACATTATGTTGTATACAGTCTGCCTATGTCTGAATTGTAATTGGTTTGACTTTGAAACTTGGTTAAGGAAAAAATATTCAATAAAATACTATGAAACCAAATGAAAGCACTAGATATAATAGTTACAAATCTAAATTCAAAAAAAATAGAATTTTATCCTTCATGCAAAAAAAATTATGTTGTATGTATAGTGAGCATCACTCCTTAAAAATGGTGTTTACTGAAAAAAAACTAGTTTTCGAAGGAGATGGAAAAAGAAGTGCAATTTGATTCCAAAAAAATTGAAAAAAATATATTTAGAATCTATAGACAAAATTTCACAAATCAGTAGTTTGCATCATCTTAAAATTCCTCACAATTTAGCTGCTATAGGTGACCGAAAGTGAAGATTTAGTTAGAAAAAATCAGTTCAGTGTCCAGTTTGGCCAAAAATTGTAAACCGATATTGTGGGATCACCCTCCTATAACGTAGTTTGCAGCAGCCACATGCCTATATATTTGTTGTATGGTCTCTAGCCATGCTAGCCATACCTATCAACATTGTCTTTTATTTGATCAAATTTTCTTGTCTTTCCTATAAGGAAAATTTTATCATGTCTATAATTTTTTTCTTTTTCACCTAACATGTTTGTGGTAAGATTGCAACTGGATTTTTAGGATTGAAGGCTCATGTCCTCTTCGCATTCTAGTGGAGATTTTTTCATGTCAGGTATACCAAATCAAAGGAGCTTCCTCTCCATTTTTTGATATATTATCTTCAATCTCTTTCTACTTTAGCTCACACATGCTTAAATACATATGCTCACTAAAGTGGGGGAAAAAATTTATGGCATAAAATTGCACCCTCATGCAATTTCCCATAACACCACCCTTAATTTAGCCTTATAAGTCGATAATGCAAAATCCCACTATCTTACTTGCCTTCATTTCCTTCTATGCCTTGTCATTTTCTATCGATGGGGGGATTTTGTCTAGAATGCTTTCGCATTGTGAAGATATCTACATGCCGCATGAACATCCTAACAAGATTCTTGATCCTATGATCGTTGGGATGTTACACTATCACCTACCTGTAAATTGTAACACCTCTATAGTCACAAATGCACTTAGGAATGACTCTTTGGCATGCAATTTGACCATTTTCTTCATTCCTTTCCTTAAATTCAACTTCATTCAAGCTATTCTATCTCGCATTCTCTCATTCTTGTAACTTCACTCTTTCATTATCACTTCTTAGCACTTCTATTCTCTCTGTGCCATTTCTCTTGCAAGTTCTCAAGCTCTCTACATCGCTCTTGCACATTTGCCTCATTTCTTTGAAGCACCACTCTTCCTCTCAGCTTCATCAAGCTTGTAGTAGGGAGGGTAACCTTTATTTCATAGCATTTTTCATTCTTACTGTTAGCATACTTGTCTTTACATATTCCACATCTCATCCTGTCGCTTTCTTTATCACTATTTCTATATCATTGTCTATCTGGTTGTCTATGGAGGTGGAAACACCAAAGTGAGGGTTTGACTAAGGTAAACCTCAAAAAGAACCCCCAACATTTTATTATCTCCATGTGTGCAAGTTGTGTCCATGAAGAGCTTGCGGGAGGTTGGACCTATCATGCGTTTAATATCTTTACCTCCTACTCATCATTTTTCTTATAATTAGTTTATTTATCATTTCAAGTATTCTTCTTGTTGTACTTCTTTATATTTTACACATTTCCTACATTTTGTTCATTTCTATTAAAACCTTTAGACTTTAGTATTCGGGTTGCTAGCAAGTTATGAGTGTTTCTGGCAACAGACTTTGTTTTATGTCTATACGAGATGCCGAAGTGTCATGCTATCATCCTTGGTCTGTGCTCTTGTCCTCTGGCTGAGAGTTTTTCAGTCTATTCCTGAGACCTTTGAGGTCTGTTCACCTGACTTTTAAAGTCCTCTGTCATAAGTAGCCAAAAAACCCTAAAATACAGTTTAGTCTTTCCTTTATTTGTCACCACGTTACTTGAGCTTTTTTCATTGAAGTAACCTAGAGCTATTCGCCCCTTGTAGACTATTCCTTGTCCTAGAGACTTGGGAGTGCCAAATCCTCTCTATTACAAGTTGTGATCTTGGACTCTTTTATTTTTATATGCACTTGTCGTTTCTATTAAACACAACAAAAATTGATCTTGTTTTTAATTAATGAGTAAAACATATGTTTTGAAAGGACAAAAACTTTTATAATAAAAAAGCATCGACTAGACGAATAACTAAACAACAACACACTTTAACCAAGTTACCCAAAGAAAAAGATAATAATTGATCTCGTTATCATGACCATAAAATATTTCAATCCCATTCCAATCGATTTTTATTATTATAAAAACATATCGACTACACCATATAACCAAACAACAACACAACTATAACCAAACCACCCAGAAAAGACGACGCCAACTGAACTTTTACCATTAAAGTATTTCAGTCTAATTCCACTAAACATTTATTGGGGAAGACAAATAGCGTTGGCATAGCCGAATAGGCCGTCAAAGAGACGGGGAACAGTAGAGGCAATGAGACATTGCCTCGTAGTATCCGTTAACACACAGTTTTCGTCTGATTGATGTAGACATGGACGGCCTATAGTTTCGGTAATATCGATAAGGCATGCAAAGCATGAGCGCTTTCCACCATGCATGCATTCACGGCCAAAAACCTTACAGACTTGAAAACACCCACGAAAAACAAACCAGTCGGTATTCTCAATTGATATTGCTGGGCTGGTTTTGGCCTCCAAGACATGAGATTGCTGCCACCGCTCGGACTGTTGTCAGTGGTGGTGCTGGGAACATGCATCCGCTTCCTCTGGCTAAATGCCCACAAGGACCAGAGCATTTGTATCACAGGCGCTGAGCCCGAGTCATCATTGATTCGGCCTCGGCGTCGGTTCAAATCCTACTCAGAATACATCCAACTGCAGTTGAACAAGACTCTGAATCCACGCCTGAGGGAGCTGTGGACAACTCGCGATTGGGGAAGAAAGGTGGAGGTGTTCTCGGGCATATTCGGGCAGCTGAAGGAGGAGGGACTGGTGGCAGAGGAGGCCAAGGCGTTGTGCATCGGAGCTCGGGTGGGGCAAGAGGTGGTCGCGCTTAAAGCAATCGGCGTGGTGGACGCCATTGGCATCGACCTCGTTCCCTTTCCTCCTCTCGTCCTCTCTGGTGACATGCACTCTCACCCCTTCCAAGACAACACCTTTGATTTCGAGTTCTCCAACGCCTTCGACCACGCTCTCTACCCGTCCCGCTTCGTCTCTGAGATCGAGCGCACCCTCAAGCCCGGTGGCATCGCCGTCGTCCACGTTTCCGCCCACAGACGAGGAGATAAGTACTCTGTTAACGATCTGTATAGTCCTGATCCCTTCATTGCTCTCTTTAAAATCTCTACTCTTGTGCATGTCCGGAAGGTCGACGCCTTCGGCCTCGACACGGAAATTGTTCTTCGCAAGAATAGCACTGAGATTAAAAAAGAAACCCATTTGCCCTGTTCACAATTTGTTTCTGGAACGCCATTGTAATCGGGAGCCCAAGTACCACAACTCCTTTCGGCAATGTCTCGTTCTCTATAAATCTCTTCACAGCGCTCATGCTGAATGGAGGTCGAACTAATACATGGGTAGCTCTTCTTCATCAATTCGAATTTTTCTATGAATGATTAGGTGGTGTCCATTTTTTCTTCGAACGGATAGAAATGTGCCCAAGCATTGCGCTCTGCATCAATGGAATAGGAACCATGAGAAATTCCAAGAGCAACCCCTGTTTCATGGAGCTGTTTAAGCATGTTTTCTGTTGTTTAAGTAGCTGGAGTGTTCTCATGCAAAAATAAAATTATCACAAGAAAGGATAATTTGAAATCTTTTTAACCAGCTACTTGCTTAAGAATTGAAAATGGGCTGTTGAAAAAAAAAAGGGCTGGATATAAGCAACAGCTGCATTATATCAAAAATGCCACATAACTTCACTAATTTCTTTCTTTCTTTTCTAATATCTGTTTTTATTTTTTCTTTTGAATTTTTAATTGCACAAATTATTATTAACTATTATAAATACAAATTTATGTTGACTGTTTAAAAATAAGCAACAAAATTATCTCTTCATGGGGCCACCGGCTAAGCAGTGGCTGTTAGTCAAAATAAGCAATGGCTGCTAGCCAAAATAAGCTAAGCAGTTGCATGAGGACATACCCTAATTGACGGGTTAACACACAAATTCTTCAAACAAAAAAATGGGTCTTCCTAATGAATTATAAATAAAGAATGTCGTTGTACTATTTATAATTTATAAATTATTAATGAGAATAGTTTTGTTAAGGAAAAGTGTGTTTAATTCGGTTAATTGAGTTATAATGTGTAATAATTTAATGTAATTTGTTTTGTAAGGACATAATATATATTTGATTTAATCAGTTGTTTAATTTGGATTTGTTTATTTGATTATGTAACTGAATTTAATTAAGTTCTAAATTGCACCTATTCAATAATAATTAGATTTATAGGGTTTAGTTTATCGTATTGACATATTTATTTGATGCTATTATTCAACTCGCCCAATAAAATGTTCAATCAAGGCTAATCAAGCTCCATAATACACTAACTCAATGTGATTTTGGTTATGGGGGTTGTGTAACTTCAAATGCATACCCAACTAAAGCAATGACTATGTAAAAACTATGTATCCATTGATGTTTCAAACCAATCAAGTGGCCCATCATGAAGAAGGATCTAATTTTGTATTGATGTTTTAAACCACTCAAGTGGCCATTCATTAAGAAGGGTCTAGTGAAACAAAATAATTCTTCTATTTAAAATTAAGTTTAAAAAAATATAACAAGCAATACAATTCAAATATCTTAATTAATGTGTGTGACTTTATATGATAGAAATTAAAAACATGGGAATAAAAAGGAATGAAAGGATCCTAATTTCAATGGTTGATAGATAATTTTCACTATTTTGATCACAACTTTTGAAACACTACTCAAAATCAATTAAAATATGATGTGTTGGAAGCAAGAATAACAAAATCTAAAGTAGAAAATTCTAGGCATTTTTCTATGCTCAAAGACACAACTATGACAATGAGATTTTTGGTGTGGATATAAACCCTTTTTTATACAATGACCCTCTATTGTAGTTTTCATAGAAAAATTCCATTAATGATTGTAACAAAACTTTAATTATGTGATCAAATTAGATATTAATATTACTATATCAAATCATTTAACAATAAAATGAGGACGCAACTTGATTCAAACAACATCCACATAACATATGATACAAAATTTAACTTAGGAAACGCTTTCAATAAAAAAACCTAGCACCAAAAGAGAGCCAACAATTGTATTAATCTATAAAATATAGAATTCAAATAAATACTATTGTACCTTATTTCATTTTCCTCAATATATAGGAATACAATGTAAAACATTTGCACACACCTATTTCAAATTCATTAGCATCAACATCACCAACCTTATCCTTTTATGTTGTAGTGTACATGTATCTAGAGTAATTTTGTGTAATACCAATAGGCTCCATATGCTAGCTACCTTTGGAATACAAATCATCACACAACTAATAACTAAACAAGGACCATGTCACGACATCATATCTTTCATGTGTCACTCTCAAAAGATTTGTTAAACCAACCAAATGTTTTATTCTTGAAACAACCACAATTGGTGTAAGTCATTAGTAGTTGATCATACATTTGTGGTATTGAAGATAACACTATGGAGAAGGAAAATAGTGTGTTGTACACTACTCAGATCATTCTAATGGATTTCCATAATAGAGGTAACACTCATGATCTAGAGCGCCTTTCAAATCATCAACATTGTATCCATCTTTTTGGCAATAAAGAAATTATCTCTATTGCATATCTCTTGTGGAAAGTTTTAATTATTTTTAACTAGATTGATACACCAATTGGTTCTTTCATAACTCCAACATCTGTCATTTTTTTCACACTAAATTTTTTTTTTTTTAAATCACATGTTCAAATTGTATTTAAGTTACTTCTTTTTTTTTTGGTGTTATAGAAAGTGCTTTGAGAAGTAAAGGGTTTGAGTTTCTATTTTTAGGCATTTTCTTGCTCTAGATCATAATTTTGAATTTTTCCAAAACGTATATTGCATCAAACCGATTTTGATGTAGAGCAATTACTAGTCAAAAGAGTATGGAAGGGAGGTCATTATGTATTCTTTGACCAAAATTCTAACTTGACACCAATAGAGTTAAAATCTATATGCTTTTAGAAACTTTAGAGGTTTCTCATTATATGGAGAGTTCCATTTCTATTGAAATGCATTAATGATTATGATAAGAGTTTGACAGATCCTTTGACCAAATGCAAATTAAAAGGTTTATGTCACTCTTTCTAAATTCATTTCAAAGGATAAATGAAGGCGTAAGAGCATTAATAAATCTTCCAAAAATATGCAAGAGGTAGCTAAAAAAATATAAGTCAAGTTGTTCAAATCAAAGTGCACTGCCAAGATATACAAAGATTGCATGTGTTTCTAACTGTTAAATTGTTGACCATGAGGAGGTCACATTTCTTGTGGATTTGAAATGAGATTCACTAATTTTTTTATCCAAGACAATATAAATATATCTATAATTGAATTATTCTACACCTTATGCATATGAGAATTTTTTATGTAGTTGAAATTGACAAAGTTTTAAAGAGTACATTGAAATGAATGTTTAAATCTCTTTAGAATAATAAAAGGGGAAAGTAGTAGTGTATTCCTACAATTCCCTATCCAAAGCAATTAGTGGCCTAAATTTTATTTAAAAACTAATTTTTGTATATCTTTAATGTTGGATTAAATGCTTGGATTAAAGAGAACAATGTGTGAAAAAGGAAAATTCAAAGTTAGAGGGAAAAAGAGTTTAAGATTTGTTGTTTCAAAGTTTATTTCAAAAGAACATTAAAACAAATTATGTTAATTTTTGGAGTGTATCTCATAGGAAGAGTGTTTGTGAAGTTTTTGATGAAATTTTTATGAATATAATCAAATTCTAAGTGGCAACATTGTGTTATTTATAACATTATCTTTGTATAATGAAGAAACAAAGATATTTTTGGATTGATTTCAATATCATGATGTGTAATTTTCTATCAAGTGGATATTTAAAAGGGTAATATTAATAATTTTTAAAATATGTGTACAATGGGCAAGGTAGAAGATATTTGTACAATTGTTTGGATGCATTATTAGTGTAAATTGACATGGACAAGGATATTTTCAGTAAGGGGAAAGGGAGGTAATATGAAATATTCAAAATTTAGTAGCAATTAAAAATATGGTGAAATAACTAACCCAAGCCAACTAATGATCTTAGTAATAATTCAAAATATGATGGCAATGATTGACCAAGGTCAATTATCAATACATGTTTTGAATAAATTTATTCACATGTTAGCACTAAGGGGGGAATATTAGGATTTAGTCCTAAAATGTGTCTACTTGTGTGTGAGATAATAAATAATAAATTAGCATGTTAATATTAATTTATTAAATATGTGTTAGTAATATAAACAATGTTGAAGATGATTAGTCAATTAACATGTGTTTGAGCCTTTGGATCTACTTCATATCTTTTTTTCAATAAATTACTTGTATTTATCCCTTACTACCTCACCCCAAAAAACTTCCAAGCCTTCATCCTCCATTGTCCTCATCAAGTTGTACCATTTTTCCATCTCCTCCTTTCTCCATTTCTTTTGTGCATGTCATTTCCATATTTTTGATCCAAATCCAAGTGTTTTACTTTAAAAAAATTATCACCGCCCTTATTTATTTAGAATAACTTTCCCCATAATATCACCATTCATCCTTCTTCTTCCACCCTAGTTTTAATTTTTCATTCTGGATAAGTTTTCCATCCACTCTTTGTTTTAAATGCAAGCTTCCTTTTTCAACCCTTGAAGGTCCTAGCTCTAGCCCTAAAATACCTCCATTAAATATTTTTTATAATAAGGTTTCTACCTCCAGTATAAGTCACCTTTGATTTCCCAAAACCCATTTTGACAAAAAAACCAAGTGTGTTTTCAAAATATTTCTCATGCCCTTTCTTACTTTGTAGTGCTTCCAAGTAACCTTGAGCTTCAACTTGTAGGTATAATTTATATGAAGTAATTTAGACTTAGTTTCATTTCATATTTTAGTATTTTACCTTGTTTTATATCATATTTATCAATTTTATTCATGTTTGTACAGACCCTAAAATCATCCAAGAGTTTAAGTAATAGAATAAAATAGGCCCTTAAATTTTTTATTTATATTCTAAAAAAGTTACAGGTCCTTTCCTAATAGAGATAAAGTCAACCCAAATAAACAAGGCCACCTTCTTGGCCTCTAAAGGCATACTAGGCCATAACTTGTCTGTTGACTGCCTCAAATCAGCAATTTTTTAGTACAAATTAGTATCATAAGTCTATTAGAGCCTCATAGAGCCATCTATTCCCAAATATCAACATTTTATCAAGTGATATTCCTCTAGTTTTGTGTTTTTATCTCACTTTACATTAAAAATGAGTACTTTAAGTTTATAGAATATTTGTATGGATAATATGTAATGCCCCGCCACGCAACCCTAGAGGTTCAGTTTCAATTCACTACAAATGCATACTAAATTTTTATTTTTTTTATTAAAATGAATTATGGATACATGTTCACCTATAATTGACAACCTCCCCTAAGGCTACGTAACCGAGATTACTTAATTCCCATTAACATACATCATCTAAATTACATTGCAATAAATAACTCAAGAATGGCATTCATTTAACATAAGTAAATACAAGATAAGAATAGATTAACCATCACATAATTCCATTACATAAACCATTACAAGATTACAATCCTCATTCCTAGAATGAGTAAAAATACATAAGAGTATAATAATTACAAGATCCACCTCATAACAACAAGAGGGGTAAATACAACTGATAACAAGAAGAATTACAATAGTACAAGAAGAGTATAACAATAACTGCAAGCTGTCCAACTAGATGTCTCGCTTCCAAAAACTGAAGAACAAAGGGGGACCCAACGATTTTGGTGCATGTTCCACCCAACCTAGTGGTACCCGAAGGCCCACCCCCCATGCTAGGAGATAGTAAAAATGCAACATGGACAAGAAATCTACTACCTCTAACCAATGGCTGACTAACTGAACAAACTGAATCAACCATACATATGCACAAAATAAATCTAACACTAACATGGTTACATTGCTTCCAGACATAATAAAATCAAGTGTGCTAAAGAAAACATGCGCACAACATATAATCAAGGTTATCCTAGATAGAGTGTCATCGCAAGGTGCATCATGAGATCTCCTCTGGGCATCCTTCATAGGCTCCGGTAATCCTAGTGACCTCAACCGAATCCCAGCCCTCATACTCACTCAAGCGGAATCAACTACCTTTCGTATGGACAAGCTAGTTGACCTTGCCATTCCAGGCCTTCTCACTCACCCCAAGTCTAAACAAGCCCTTGTGTCTGCGAGTGAGGTTAATTTTATATTGGTTAATGTGAATGCATCCTAGTAATCTAAGTACTTTGCTTTAATTATCACTTCTTAAAATCACTTTCGAAGGTTACCCGGTTTACCTCTTTGGGCTCCGGCCCCTAACAAAAGCCACTCTTCTAATGGATAACTCACTACCCAAATCTAGACTCCAAGGGTGACTCCAGTGTTACAGAACTGAATAACTCAGTCTCTCCTAATCTAGGAGATGACAAATAAAGAATCTCACTCCAACACTTGGAGGAAAACAACTCAAACAAATCTACCCAAGGAATATCGAATAACAACTAACATGGGAATGACCCACATACACTAGAAGACTTTACAATAATTACACAATTCATCCTTTCCCAAACAATCAATAACAAGGGAATTTAATTAATGAAAGAATACAAGCAAAGAAACATGCTATATTTGGATATATTAAATCCACATTCTTATCTGATACCTTTTAATAAATAGTCAATTACTTTAATCAGATAAATGATAAGCTGAAATAATTATCTTTACTTTTATATAGAAAGGATAATTCCAAATATTACAAAACAAGATATCAAATTTGCATTCAAATTAATAAACTCCTGGATAAATATTTCTTTCAAAAATCTTAACTAACTTATCCACTTCTTTCATATTCACAGATTAAATAATAGATGCAAACTCTTAATCAGGTACCCATTTAAATATAAATAAAAAAAGATAAACTGACTATTATCTAGATATTTATATTTGTTTAATACTGAAAACAATCTCATCCCTATTTAATTAAACCAAATCTATAATTCTAAAAAAAAAAAAACAGAATTCTAAATTTAAATAACTCATTCTAATTTTCATATAAATTATATTTATATATATACTTACTGTATATATATATATATATATATATATATATTATGTTCATACATAATATAATTATTATTTATAAAACCAATACACAATATTTAAATATATATTTACTATATATATAATCAATAATGAATTTTTCCTAAAATCCAAATACAGATTAAATTTCAATTAAATAAATTAAAAAGAAATATATCAAAAAAAAACAAATTAAAAAAAAATGAATTTAAAAAAAAAATATTTAAACAGCCAAACTTACCCCGTACCTGCAGACAGGGTACTATGGGCGCCGACGGTACTATGTACCGGCCGGACACACCACAAGCCGCGTGGGGGCCAGCGCTGTCATGTGACGACATCCTCCCACTGTCAATGGGTGCAGACTCCCAAAACAACTTTTGTTTATTTTTTTTTATTTTGATTTTTTTTAAATTTCGGATTTTCTTTTAAAAACACAGGTACAAAATACAATTTCGCCATTAACGATATTTTTGGAAAATTGTGCCGACGGCGACTTTTCCAAACACATGACAATAATTTAACTTTTAAACAATTAAAAATAATAGATATATTTATATGTTTTGTGTATTTATATTTATCCAAATATAATACATATTAAATATATAAATATATATATATTTTTTCACAGAATATTATAACTGGTAAAATAGGGAAAATAATTTTTAAAAAACTAGTATCATGAAATTGATGAATTTTCCAAAATTTCCTTCTAAATTCAAAAAGGTGTAAATTAAATTTCTTTTAACACTATTCAATGAATTTTACAAAAAACAATTAAATAAAGAAAATCAAACAAATCTTGTTCTCTTACTGAAGGTTTTCTACAAGGGTTTGATTTTCTTTTGAAGAACAGATCTGAACAATTAAAGGGGTAAAAACTCCATTCCATAACCTAGATGTTGAACACACAATTCGAGGTTTAATTTAAACTATGTTTCTTCAATTTCCCCCATTTATAAAATTAAAAGCTACAGTAAATTTAAACATTCTTCCCCAAATTTTTAATAGATTAAATCTAGATTCAACAAACAATTTCCAATTTCACAAATGATAATAACAACAAATTTGCAAACAATATAATATGAGATGAATCAAACAAGACAAAACCTGGAATCCAAAGCTACAGATGAAGATGAAAATCTAATGCAAGCTTCCTCCCAAGAATTCCTGCAATTTCTTCAAACGTGCAACGGATCCAATCCAATAACTTCGATAATTGCAAACAAAATTTTCCAAAACAAACTCTACAATCCAAAATTGCTTCCAATCCTTCTTTGTGCAAGTTCTTCAAAAATTCTCAAATTCCTCTGAAAATAATAATCCTTCCAAAAACTTCTCTCCCAAAATTGAAAACATGCATTCACATTTAAACTCAAATATCTAATCTGACCCTAATTTTCTTTTGCATGCAAAGTGAAAATAGATATTTATTTCCTTTTCCCATTTTTGAAAACCTCAAATTGATTTTTAAAATGCAATTTCACTTTTCTTTCAATTCCTTTAATTTAATTTAATTAAATTTATGCAATAAACTCAATTAATTAATTTTAGTTATTTAATAATTAAATTCAACCTTTTCCAAGATTAATTCAATTAATTAAATAAATTAAAATTTAATTAATACAATTTCATAATCAACTTATATACTTCATCTAAGCATAGATTTCACTTAATATTAAAATAAACTCTACTTTCAACAATACAATAATTCTAACATATTGATTAAATAATAAAGCATCTAATAAAATCATATAACATTAAACCAAGTAGACATGACTCACAAAATAGAATGAACGACACACTAAGGCTAGGGTGTAGACCTAACACATGTTACCTAGTTCCTATCTCCCTTTCAACTTAACCGTTGGATCGACATGCTCTGACCTGTGAAACCAGGTGGAGTCGGTGTCATGTACCTGCAACCTGCAACCAAGTAAACAACATAATACAGTATATGCAGTATATAATACACACCGTGAAGAAGAAATCACGGATTCGTAGGGCACTAGCAATCGAGTGATGTGAACCATCCTCTTCACCAATACACTCATCCAAGACTGACATTAGATCATAATCAAAAATCACGTGATACAATATCTCAAGCTAAATCTACTAACATCAATAATCCATAATACATGTGAAACAATAGTCAGATAATCCACATCACACAATAATCAATGTCGCTCAATAGTAGCGATCAAAACACAAACAACTAGGTGTGTCCAGTATAATAGTAGTTGCATCCCAAACATAGAATAAAGCAAACACACAAGAAGCAAAACGGAGGGGTATTACATAACATGTAGATAAAAATATTAAAACTCTTTATTTACCCCTTCATGGCATCTAAAATCATCTATTCCAATCCTAGGACACCATCATTCAATTTCATAGATGAAAGTGTCAAGTAACCTTACATTATGCTTTCATTGTTCTCATTGTATGAATTAATATCTTATTTTGACCATTGGTTGTTGGGCATCTCTAAGGACTTGAGATAGGGTTTTACTGGGGTCCCCACAATATGCTCTCTCATTAAGGCCACCCTAGTGGAATTTTCCTCCCTAATAGTTGTTAGGACTAGACATTGTAATCCTATAGGTAATATAATTAATGACACTCATGTCCATTACTTAGAACACTTCAAAATTTCACAAGTAGGTGTAGAATCAGATAAAACTTTCATGCAAACCACTTCTTATTCCAAGTGTATCTAATTCATCTATTTTCAATGCATATAGATTTTAGCATAGTTATTTATAATTTACAGACTTGCATGCATTCAATTAGCATAGTTTTGGCTGAAAATTCATCACATTATTAGTGAAAACTCATTAGTATATGTTAAGTAAGGTTTAGTTGGTTGGAGATAGACTTATATTACTACATTTAAAACTTACTTTACCTTTACACAACCTTAACTTACATCTAATTATACATAACTACACACATAAATTCAAAAAAAAAGTTCTCTTTTTATTTATTTCATATACACAATATGATTTGACACCACCTATCCCTATTATGAAATGATCAAATGATATCCACCTCCCTTATTTAGTGATACATGGCTCTTTGTGGTGGCTCATGTGTTCTTAATAGAAAATGGGTGCCCTATATGCATCATCTTTAGTAGAACTTGTGGAAATTTTCTTACTATATGGTGATACCAATCCTATAAAAACCTATCATCTAGCACCATGTAGAACATACATTAAAGCATGGTGGACCTAGTATCTTAGTAGTGGTTTGCATGCTTTACTAATGCATGATGAGGACACATGTTTCCACACTATTGGTAGTGCAAAAAAATTATAATATTTCATTTGATTAACACACATTTTTGGTTCAGTGATGTGTGTTAATCATTAATCTCAAAGTTCCTTCTCACCCACCACCTATTCAAGGCTATAGTACCCAATAGCTATGAAGGATTTTGATATTCATGTGGTTGTGGGTCCACCTCTTACATGGTCAAATCTATGGGTGTTGCTTATCTTATATGGTGGGGCCTAGAGTCTCCTTGACTTGGCTTGACATGTCAACCTATTCCTTCCATGCCTCTTTTATTTACATGGCTTTACACAAATACTCTCTAAAATCATCATGGCCAATATTTTCTAGCAATTAAAATATAATTTAATTATGTTGACCTACTACATATTAACCAAATATATAGAGCACTATAAACATAGCTTTTCATCTATACAACAAAGGTGATGGGCTCAAGAAGGGAAGTGAAGCATTTAATGGCTAGTAAATTATTATTGATGTTTTTTTAATTATCAAACCATATCATTATTTTATGGATTTTGTGTGTAATCATTCTAGCCTTGTAAAAATCTACCAAGAATTTCCTTAATGTTTTTTTAGGGTTTCTCCTTTTCATTTCCTACGTAATCACCTTGGCTATCTATGTACAAGCAACCCAAAACCAGTGGTAGCCTCCTACAATTTGATCACTTTTGGTGAGCATGGTTCTTAGTTGCATAAGGTATTGTTTATATTGGTAGGGTTATTCTCATGCTTTAGTTTCATGTGTGGTATAGGCATTACTAGCTTATTCATTGGGTTACTTTATATTTATTTTTAAATGCATTAAAATTAGACAATTAAAATACATTTATCTAAACCTCTAATTCAGCATCATGTATAGATATGATTATGATGGATGTGGATTCTCATTTCAGCATAACAATTGAACTCCCTAGATAATAAAATTTATAATTTATAGATACATAAAACAATGATATCGAAATGATGAATGATAGGTTTGATTTATAGTTTTTTTAGAAACCAAAAATACAGTTGAGATTCAGTCTCGGATCAAAAGCTTGATCCAAAATAGTTCAAGCTAATGAGGAGAGGTGGCAAGCATCAAAGAGTTTGAATATAATTTTAATTTTTAATTAAAATAATTATGATTTCTCAACTCAAAGTGATTGGTGAGTAAACAAAATTGATTGATGAGTTAATTGCTTGCATAATAAATTTAACTAAATGCATGAGGGAGTTAAGGTTATTTGATTATTTATATTAAATATTTAACTTAATGTATGGGGAAGAGAAGTGGATTGATTGATGAGTGTAACCAAGAGCATGATTGAGTGGAGTAGATAAACAGGGTAGTTAACTAGGTTATGTGAATTTTGATGATTTAATTATTAAATAAATGAAGTATAGGTGAATATAAGGTGGAAAATAATATTTATTAATTATTAATAGATAATATATAAAAATAAATGGATAATTATTGGATAATGTTAACTCAATTTTAGAAATTATTTAATTAAATGGTCATATAATAGGTGATGAATGGATAATATAACATTGGTGTATGCTAATGATAAGTGATGAAATAATCATAGCAAAGACAACATCATTTTAGTGTCTACATTTCCCCTCTTTGAGATAATATTTAAAGTAACATTACTTCAAAGAAAAAGAGAGGTACATAGTAAGAAATAGATTAGAATATATAAAGAAAACGATGATATTCTCTAGTCATGCAGAGAAAATAATGAAGGATTGGATTATGTGATGTTGCCTCCTCAAGATGTGATTCATGTAAATGTTACACAAGTGAGCTCTCAAAAGAAGAATGAAAAAAGAAAATTAGGTGGAAGATAAATAATGATGAACATGAAGAGATGGATGCAAGAGAAGTGAAAATTAAGATATAATGAAATTTCATTTTATTATGATGAAATGGTTACATTCGAACATTGAACATTATGCTAGCATATGGAGAGCAGCCTTATTTTGATATAGCGATGGATGTTATGTTATGCACTAAGGTATAGAATACTAGGGGGACATTGGTATGTGGTGACTACTCATGTTGCGTTAATATTTTGGTGAATTTGGCTACCACATTTTTCCCCAAATTGATTTACAAGATTGTGTGTGTGTGTGGGGGGGTGGGGGTGGCGGGGAAGTATATTTTAATAAATGAATTGGTTTTTTTTCCAAATTCACAACTTAATCTATACACCATTTACAGATTTTCTAGGGGTGTGTTTCAACTTATAATTGCTCAATTCCACCTTTTTGCTATTCCAACTTGTTAAGGTGGTTTCTAAGGACGTTGTTTACATTTTTTCTAACTCAATATGTCAATAGGTTATCCTAGGTCAAATGCCTTTGGAAGGTCATTTAATGGTAATAATAAATCTCAAAGATAGAATATGTAAACACATAGATCTATAGTCTATATGATAATTTAAATCTTAGATTCTTTATTGCCTTTAAAAAATTAAAATGTTTATTTATGATTTTTTCTTGCAATCACATATGAACTAGGTGCACATTGAATGTCTTCAAACATCATGACATAGCATCATGTTACATAAATGTGGGCTAAGTTGACTCATAATTTCTAGTAGAATGTGGTAGGAAAGTTGGAATTTGAATTTTAAAATTTCAAGCTCATTCCCACTCACTCCAAGATTGATCCAATTCAATCCTAAGCTACAAAAATTTTGTGGAAAAAATGGTAAATTTGAGGGAATTAATGTATGGAAGTGTGAATGAACATGCAAAATAATAAGTGAATGAAAAATGCACAACACTCAAAGTAAACAAGAGTAAATATATATGATAGAATAAATTTCAATAATAAGTTGTAAATGTGAATGCAACTCCTCTAGCATAAACTAAAGATGGGGAAATGCGAGAGCATTAAGGGGTTAACATTCATGCAGATCAAATGGAGGAGTGCTTATATTTGCATTATTTTTTGTTTGTGTCAGTTTGGGGATGATTTTGTGAAAATATTATAGCTCCTCTGGTTTTTTGGTATCCCATGTTGCATGTTTAGTCAAGTTCTAGGATGGAATTTTGTCTTTGGGGGTCTGATTTTAGCTATCATATGGGATTACAATTTAAAAAATTTTGTCAATTTGAAAAATGTAATATTCTTGCTATGAAGAGCCACTAAAGCGGATGATGATAAACTATAATTTGTAAGTTTTATTTTATATATAATATTAATATATGAGCTATATGCTCTTTGCTTAAAATATAATAATAATAAGTTGTAAATTTGGCAAAAATAACCAACTCAAAGATAGAATTTAATATGTTTCACATTAATATTACCCAAAAGGGTGTGAATGGTTTATCTAAATGTGCACCTAAGAACTTGCTCAATTTCACCTTTTTGCTATTTCAACTTGTTAAGGTGGTTTCTAAGGACACCATTTATAGTTTTTTTTAACTCAATATGTCAATAGGTTATCCTAGGTCAAATGCCTTTGGAAGGTCATTTTAATGGTAATAATTAATATCAAAGATAGAATATGCAAACACATAGATAATCTATATGATAATGTAAATCTTAGATTCTTTATAGCCTTTAAAAAATTAAAATGTGTATTGATGATTTTTTCCTTGCAATCACATATGAACTAGATGCACATTGAATGCCTTCAAATATATAAAACTATTTTAAAACTACCAAAAATGGGTTGATTAATTCTTGATGGTTGTGAATGTGAAAGGTCATTGGACAAGGGTGTGAGTGCTTGAATGAGCATGCAATAGCAGATTATGCTACAAGTAAATGTAAATGAGAAATTATATAACTTAGATTGTTGCATTATAAAAATTACAGTGGTGGTTGTTTCTTGATGGAGATGGCCCATATTAAGTGAACCTCATTAAAATGTGTTATTATGTAATCATTATTTTTTATATTTTGTTATATTTTTATAATTGTTATCTAAATTGCTTCAAGCCTGCCAGTAAATCCTAGCAGGTGGTAATGTATCCAGTGCATGGAATAAATCACAAGAAGAAAAAAACAATAAGTTGCCCCAATAGTCACAAGGCATTTGACATCATTATTGGTATGTATCCTAAGTCAAATATATAGTAGTTAACCTTGATAGTAAGTGGCTCAATTATTACTTGTTCATGGCATCCTAGTCCTTTGCATTTGTATCCCATGTTCTTGCATATTTTAAATTATTTTGGATAACTTTGACCAAAATTCCATGGCGCATATGCTTCATCTTTGTATAACCAATAAATTATGTCATCATTGATTATCTCATCATCTAGGTAACCATTTTGAATTAAATTAGTTGTACCACATTAGATGACCTTAGAATCTTTCTTGATACAAAATTGGGGTTTCCCATAGGAGTGCAAAGAAAGAGGGAGTTGGCCAACATAGAATGTGATGTGTAGCTCATACTCCCCACCCCTCATGTATACAATATTGATATCAATTTGGGAAGCAATATTAGTGGAATATATTGATTCCAAAGTGAAAGGATCAATATAGAATGAGGATAGTAATGGCATAGGACTAGAAATATTTCTACCAAGATAATTATGGGATCTATGGTAAGGACCTTCCATATTCTATAATATTGAAATGGATTAGGATCAGCAAGGACTATGAATTCCACACCATTATATGGTAATTTAATGTATTGGTGGGATGTGGAGGGAATGACATGTATGGCATGAATCCATGGGTGATCAAGGAGAATATTATATGGGAGTTCAATATCAAGAATATGGAATAGATTCATTGTAAGATAGGACCCACATGAATTGTAATCAAAATTGTACCTTTAGAATCTCATTCTACATCATATCATGTAAGATTTGATAGGTATCCTATTTTGGTATTCCATCTTTTGAGATTCCATGTCATCTTCAGAATAACCCAATTTCGTAGCAAGTTTGTATGTACTGAGGTTTAAACTAAATCCACCATCTATGAGGACTTGTTTGACCTTTTTTTATTTACTATAGCTTATATATATGTAGTTATCAAGTGTATTATGGATCAATAGAAGGCATATTGGTAGGAATGAACAAAATTTGGTAAGAAGAGGTTTAAATAACCCACCAAGGCCTGAAATAGGTCTAGGTTGATATTGCTAGGGACTTGAGACTCCTTTAAATCACTATCCAATATTCCCATATGAACATTTGATGATAAAATAATATCCCATAAAGATATATATGTTAGATTCTTCTCAAGATGCTCTAGGAAGTCATATTTGGTGACTTTTGGACTTGAGACTCCTTTAAGTCATTGTCCAATATGAACTTATGAACTTGTGACGATAAAAGAAGATCCAATATAGATATATATATTTTGGATTATTCTCAAGATTCTCTAAGAAGTCATACTTAGTGACTTTTGGGAGGATGAATAAGCCCCTTGGATTATAACCTAATTATGCTTGGTGTTGATGGCACATTTAGGATTTTATTGTAGTGGTATTGACCTAGGAATAAGATTATTCAATATGATCAACTAATGAATCATATGAGATGGATAACTTATTTATATCCACATTGTTTGTGTAAACAATAATATGTTGAACAATCAAAGGATTTAATGATAAATGAATATTAAATCAATAATCCAAAATCCATTGATGAATAGACCTATTACCAATGAAGTGATAGCAATAATAAAATAGAAGCAATCAAATAGAAAGAATGCAAATCAAAATTTAAACTAATCCAAACTACTTTACCTCACTTAAAAATATCAAGCCTTACTCCATTGTCCAATGTATAAGATTATTCTTTTTGATATGATACGTGGATTGCTCATAAACTTAGTATAAACTTGTTGTGAAAAAAGTAAGATTGATGATGATGTGCTATAGGAGCTTGGATGCCAATTCAAGGAGGATCTTGAATGATCAAAGAATGTTTTATTTATAGGATTCCAAGATGTGAGATCAATGGTGTGAGATGTGATATCAGATCAATAAATGAGGATGGATGAGAGATCAAGAAGATGTGCATGGGCTTGCATAGAAAAATGAAGTGAAGTGGTTTGAAGTTTACTCACTATTTTTAGGAATGATACCTAAATTTATCTTGGTCTCAAGATTTAGGATTTGGAAGAATAAAGATAAGACATGTTATTCTTAGGAAATAAATAAAATAAATATTTTATTTATTTTTAGAGGAATGTGTAACTAAATTAATTAAATAATTTATTTCATCTTGGAGGAATAATTAGCTAATTAAATAATTAAGAAATTATTTAGTTATGTAGGTAAGAAAGAATGCATGATCATTAATTAAATAATAAAAAACTAT
Organism: Sequoiadendron giganteum; assembly: GCA_007115665.2. Classification (NCBI taxonomy): domain Eukaryota; kingdom Viridiplantae; phylum Streptophyta; class Pinopsida; order Cupressales; family Cupressaceae; genus Sequoiadendron; species Sequoiadendron giganteum. The sequence continues at coordinate 473,450,797 of CM021102.1, read as the reverse complement.
TTAATTATGTGGATAAGAAAGAATAAATGATCTTTAATTAAATAGTTAAAAAATATTTAATTATGTGGATAAGAGGAATATTTGTAATTAAAAATTATTTAATTAAAGGTGGTGGAGGGAAAATGATGAAATAATTAAAAATTAAAAATTAAAAATTATTTAATTAATGGAGGGAACTGGGTTAGATTAATCAAATAATTAGAAATTATTTAATTAACAATGATGGAAGGGGTGATAAGTGATAATGACTGGAAAAAATTAGAATAATGTGTGATGTATGATGATGATGTTGATGAGAAATGATGAGTTAGAAGAATGTTTTAGACATTTTTAGGTGTCTACATTTTTCCCCTCTTTGAGACAATGCACCTGTTGCGTTGTTTTAAAGGAATGTTGATTTGAAAATGGTAATAATTATGCCCCAATACATCCTAGTGGATGAAGGAATTACAGACAAATGGTAGGTTGCCCCTTGAGATATTGGCTGGAAAAAATAATAATTTTTGGGTTGAGCTCACTATAGGTAAACGGGATAGGTTATGGGGATGAAAATTGGGTTCATGTTGGTAAGGAAACTGGTCAAGATATTTTTTTCATGATAACAATGGGATGCAGTGGGAATCTAGGGTTTGGAAGTCTATAAATAGCATCTTGGGGGTCATTTTCAAGTCATTTTCACCCTCCTAGTTTAAAAATTTGAGATCTTTAAGAGATATTTGAGTATGAATTTGTTGTAGAGATGGTTGGTATTCCATGTGTGATTCACTATGGAGATCGGGTGCAACAATACTAGAGACCAGTTAAAGCACCTTTGGTGGTATGTATGGAACCCTTTTGTCCTTAGTTGTCAATTTTAGGGCAATAAATACTAGGTCTAGGATGTCAATTAGATGTGTTGAAGTAGGTTTGAAACTTTCGAAACTCTATGTATTGTATTTGAAACCTAATGTGACACATTTGAAGTTGTTGAGTCAAATTTGACAAAGTGTGATGCTTTTAATTTTTGGTTTGCAGATGATGTGTCTATCATGACGCCTTTAAAAAAGGATCACATTTGATGTGGTTAAAGTGACATATTTCAAAAAGAAATTGCAAATGATTAGGCAGGTCGATGCATTTAATTTTCTAGGTTGCAAATGACTGGAAAAAAATCTATCAAGTTGTATTTAAAATAGAAAGCTATAAATATTGGTATTTTTCTAAATTTTTGAAAAATTGACATTATGTGCACTATGTTTATAGATTGCTCTAGATCATATCCTATCAAGGGAGCATCATCCTACAGTGTTGCAAAGGACTATGCATCTTAGTGAGATAGATATAGAGTTTTCAAGTGTCATAGGATTATACTGTGGCATTCGTGCCTGAGATTCAAGCGCATAGAGCATTCATGACCGCCCTCATAGATAGGTTGCATAGTGAGACATCCTCATCAGATTTCCAACTGGGGAGGCTAGCATTATACTTGAGGACATACGGATAATTCTGAGGATCACGATTAATTATGCTTGAGTAGTGTATGATAGCGACAATGGTGAGGCATTGCAGTGAGTCTTCAATAGTGATGAGCTTGGCATCGACGATGGATAGATGGACTAAGACAAGGGGTAAAAAACTATGATGATATTGATTTGGTATTAGGAGGGTTGATATATGGGGTTACTATTTCATATCACAAATCATGAGGCTTTTCAGTTGGTTTGGGCCACGTCCTTGAGAGGATGATGATAAATGTAGTTTTCTATGTTTAGGGGTCATGTTTACTGGCCCACCTCTACCATGATATACACCAAGTGGTATATACACATACCACTAGTTTATCAATTAGGGTTACACTACTTCATGTATGGGTGTGGGGGCATATCTTTATCACACAACCATTAGGACTTGTTGATCAACGTGTGAGAGATCCTTATGTGTATTTTTATGATGCCTTGTTGACTTGGCAATGATTGGGAGACCTAGATTACTGGAGGAGATGCATATATGAGATGGATTCCTTCATTTGGAGGTCATGGTTGTTTTCTAAGGTATAGGACGAGGATCCCTACAACTACCCTTTTGTAGATAGACTAGGTGGTTGATTGGGTGGACACTACACATTTTGGAGCAATATCTTCTTGGCATGGTTAAGAGATGGTTTGGGGAGATCCAATATATTCCCTAGGATTTAGATATGTTTTTTCACACTCAGCGAGAGATCGGGGAGTGGGGACCTATGGCCAACCCTCAAGTAGCAGTGATAGATTTTGTGAACCTAGTTCTTGTTTAGTGGGCATGGACATCAACAATACATGATGTGGGGACTACCCCTGAGTATAACTTATGGTGGGGAGTTCAGAGGCCAATTAGATTTACACACCTAGATGGTGAGGAAGTGTGGAGACAGAGATGGGAGGTAGAGCCAGGTAGGGCTCACTGATTGAGGCAATGGGTGGATGCAGTAAGTGTCAGTGGTGGAGGTGGTAGAGTGGGAGGTCCTAATCAAGGTGAGATTAGAGCTTGGGGAGGTGAAAGATAATATGGGGAAATGGTAGTGAGAGGAGGTGAGTAGAGTGGAGATGGTGGTGATATGGGGGTGTGACTTGTAGTGGCACTATCAGAGTAGGACCAATCCCACCAATAGTGAGATGGGTATTGAGCAAAGAGGGATAGCCTCTTGGTATATCTAGCTCAAAGGAAAGTTGAGCAAGATGTCAAGGTAGCTTAGCACTAGTAGGAAAATATAAAGGTGACTTAATTGATTGCTAAGTGAGATACAAAGAGGGCACATTGCCAGTAGTTGGAGGCAGTGGTTGGAGGTGGAGATGGAGGAGCTAGATTGGGTGTAGCTATCTCCACGAATAGATATGTGGAGGATGTAAGGAGACTGATATAGGATGCTACCTATTACCGCACCTTATATGAGGTAGTATGATAGGGAGGTATGGAGGATCTGTTGGGTGATTAGATGGAGGGTAAGTGGGGCATCTGCCTTTGGTTCCACCCTAGCTAGTACAACTAGTGTAATCAGCAAGATAGGGTCCAAGGGCATAGCAAGGTGTTCAACATGTTTCTCCTCCTCATCCACCTTCTCTCGATCAAGGGGAGGAGAGAAGGAGCTCTATGTAGATATGATGTATATATCATGATATATTTATTTTTATGTAGACATAGTTTTGATATGTCTACGAGCAAATGTATATATATTCATGGCTCTTGGTATCCCCTTGTATAAACATTCATATATATGGACTTTGATCATGACATATTTTTTGATATATATGCTATGAGATGACATTTTGATGTGATTTATGATATTATTTGTATTTGATGGATGTCAATATGATTTGATGTATGCATCTAATGATTTCTATTTGATTTGATGATATAAATGGTATTATGATTATGCTTAGATTAGTTGATGGCATGATGTTATACTATGCTTCTTTTGGTATCTTTGATGATGTATATGATGACTATATAATGATGTCATGGTTGATGATTCATGATGTATTATGTTGTGATGGTAGTAATTCTTTATGGATGCAGGATGTGATGGATTTTTTTGTTTATGTCATGATACTTGGATAGAATAGTTAGTATGATGAGTAGGATAAAAGATATGATTTTGGATAATGATGGATAGATAGATAGATGATTAGATATATATGGATAATTTTGATCAAATATCGATGAAATATACACTTATTGAGATGATGATTTGATATTTTTGATTGGAGCATTAGATGGAAAAAATATTTTTTCTTTTCTTTTTGGTTATGCTGAAAAATTAGAGAAATCCTTATTTTGATCTAGAAAATAGACACTATGCACCAAGGTATGAAGAACTAGGGCAGTGTCATATCTATTGCATGGACTTTGACTTTGAAAAAATTAAGATTATCCTTGCTCATACCTAACACAAAAAACCTTTTTTTTATTATGCGAGAGAATGAAGCTCAAAGAAAGTTAGACATATACACAAAAGGTATAAAGAACCTGATATCCAAAGGTCCTTTGTATTGCCTGAAACTATCCCTACACACACAAGGTAAGTATTTTCCATGGTAGTAATACAAGAACATCACACAAACACAACAAACGAAATCAACGACTATGCCCCATTTTGTGCTCCTCTAGACACACCAAGATATTGAAGATCGAGATGGATTTCAGTAAGCGATGGAATGAGACAAAATATAAATCAAAAGAAAAGACCAACTAGAAAAACATATCAAATCCATCATATCCCTTGCCAAATCTTTTGTAATTGTTGATCTGTGATTTTTCCTATTGTAGGAACAATATATTCATTAAGGCAATGATGTTGGATATTGAATTAGATGCTTTAGGAAATTGGTATGTAGGTAGTGGGTTTGTTTTGACAATGATCAATGCTTTCACATCAAGATGTATATCAAATCTTGCTTTGTGATCTCTAGGAGGTATGCCATTTCCAATTCCCATAAACTTAGCAATACTGGCATAATTTTTAAATAAGTCCAAAATCGGTTCTTGTTGTTGGTCCCAATCGATGAGTTGAGGGTAAACAAGTTGGAGGCCATTAGCTTGTGGTGGTGATGTAAAGGATACAGTTGTAATGGTATTGATGGACATGTGTTCTAAAATAGTCTTATGATGTACATGGGATATTCCTCAATGGTATCATCATTAGAACTATTAATTGTGGGAGAAACTCCAACTACCTCACTAGGGATATTATTGATGTTAGGAGTAGCGTTATCTAATGAGCCATACTCAAGACCTTGATATTTATGTTATTTGTCTAGAAAATGGGCTCTCTTATTCCTTTCTAATATAGACCAATTCCACCATGACCTATGAATCATGTGTTCTTAATGATTTGGAAACCTTTGTTATTTTAATCAATTGGTAGAGTAGCTTGTTCTTTCTCATCTTGGTATAACCATTTGGAAATGTCTTCCTCTATAACCTCTTTATTGAGCTCTCTCCACTTGGTGAAAACCATGGGCTCAAATTTGATAGTAGAAGAGGTTTTATCTATGTGGTGTGGCTTTCCATATGTATTAGGAGAAGATAGAAGTTGTCCTACATAAAAGGACCATTTAAGATCATACTCTCCACAACCATTGTCTTGTACTTGGATCTTGATTTCTAGAAGGGGTTTGTGAATGGTGGATGATGAGGCTAATGTTGATGGATCAATATAGGATGATGAATGTGAGGTGATATCATTGTTAGGCACTTGGAGTAGTTTTTGATAATTTTCTTCCAAGTTCTACCAATAATGGAAAGGTCGAGGGTCCTTATAAATGGTGACTTTGGTTTTATTGTAAAGGAATTTGATGCATTGATGGTAGGTTGAGGGGACGACTTGCATGACATGTATCCATGGGAACCCTAGGAGGATATTGTGTAGTAAATCAAGATCCAAGATTTGACATGTAATCTTTGTAATAGTGGGACCAACCTGGATAAGAATTTTGATCGTTCCTTCTAACTCACTCTCATTGTCATCATATGCCCTAATGATGATACTCTTTTGTTTCTCAATAAATCCATTGGAGTATCCCAATTATTTTACAAATTTTAAGGTACAAATTTTCAAGCCCGCTCCACCATCTACCAAGACTTTTGATTTTAATTTTGTGTATGAAAACTTCTATATAGGGAGCTTGGTTATGATATGTTGTGGAAGGAAGATCATTTTTATTGAATATGAGGTGATGCATTGACGCGATATTTCCTACCATGGTCTGAAATTTCTCGATATCTATGTTAGTAGGAATGGATGATTCTAGGAGTGCCTTGTCTAAAACTTATTTATGCACTAGAGAGATTCTAAGAAGATCTAATATGGATATCTGAGTTGGAGTTTTCTTAAGATGATCTATAAGATTGGATTCAGTTGGTAGTGACTTGGTTAATATCTTAGATTGGGGTGGAGCTCCTTGAATGGTTACTTTCCCTCATCGTGTATTGACTCCACACTTAGTATTTCTATTAGGTATAGTGACAACGATAATTTGATTATTAGATTCTTGGATATGCCCTACTACATTATCATAGGATTGGTTGACCTTTTCATAGTTTATTATTTTTCTTGATTCATTTCCTTTACAATGATTTGGGATTGGATCCTTGTAAATTCCTAATTCATTGTCTTTAGATGCTCCAAGATGTTGTTCAATGTTGAATTCTCCTTGATCAGTGAAGCCCTATATAAGGTTCTTGAGTCTCATGCAATTTGGTGTTTTGTGACCATTTGTCCTATGGTATTTGTAATCATTATTATCATTATACCATAAGGGTTTAAATTGGGGTACATCATAGTGTCTAAGCCCTATAATCTTGACAAGATTGGTTTGAATTAACTTTTTCAAGATTGACTCAATTGGCTCCCCTAAGGGATTGTATTTATGTCTAGTAGTGTTTTTAGGTCTTGGTGGTCCCTTTGGAGGATTCACATTTTGATTATTTTGTTGATTGTTTGGTGGGGGTTGTATGTTCTGTAAAAAACTTTGCATCCACTACACCATCATTAGTAACATTTTTTTCTTAGTCCATAGGCAAGGTTTTTCATTAGAGCTTGATGTATAATTTGTGCTATCCTTGTAGATTTTGATAAGTACCTTAGCAATAACAACCTTCTCGATGGTGGTCCATTTTTTTATGATTTCTACAAAGGTGTTGGCACATTGTATGATTAAGTGAATTCCAATGTTGGTGTTAAGATTTTGGACAAAGTTATTCACAAGTTTTTTTTAGGAATAGGCCATTTTCTCTTGCTAGCCTTGTGTCTCTAATGTTGTAGGAATGAAGTGAATGTTTCTCCCTAATGTGTTTAGTGATAATTATATCGTTCATGAAAAATTCATGTTCTATGTTGTAGGATAAATGATTGGAATAAATTTTTCCATGAGTTTTTGGAAGTTTTTGATACCATGTGGTAAATGGGAGAACCATTCTATTGCTTGTCCTAAAATTTGAGGAAAGAGGAACATTAGTTTTGTGTTGTTGTATGCAACCTATAGACCTGCTATGTAAAATTCTCATATATGTTCTTGTGGATCACCTCTTCTCTTGTATTTGTCAAATTTATGCATTTCAAAGTTATGAGGGAAGCATACCATAACTATGTTTCTATCAAATGGGCATGGACAAATTTCCTCAAGAGTGTAGCTTTTTTCTGTTTTTCCCAATTGCATGTTGGTAATATTTTGGTGTGAGCTTTGAATTTTTTATTCCAATTCATCATTTGGGTCTTTTTTTGGTTGGTTAGATGGAGTGTACATTTGGTGTTGAGGAATGAATGAACAATTGTATGATAGATTTTAGTTTTCTGGGATGTTTTAAGGATGGTATATGAGTTGTATGGGAATTTTTGTTCTTGGGGATTGATTTTTTGTTGAGGTATGTCTTGTGTTTGAATAGTGTTGTATGGGTCAAGTATGAGGTGTTTTGATTTATTGGGATGAATTATTATTGAGGAATGACTTGTGCTTGTGAAATGAATTGTTGTTGGGGTATGTTTTGAGAGATGTTATATGGATAGTTTTAAGTTTGAGTGACATGTGTTTGTGTAGGTATAGTGAATGGAATGGATTGATATTTTTGTTGTGCAATTAATTTTTGTTGGGGGATACTTATGCTTGTGGATATGTTAGATAGATTTTGTGAAGAATATGGGATGTTGTAAGTTTTGGGTGTGTTGGGCATTTTGGGTATGTTGGATGTGGAATCTTGTTTTGAAATGGTAAGTGAAGTAATTTGTGAAATGAAAGGTTGGTATAAATGATTAGGCTTATATGTTCTCATTTTTATGTTGGGTGTTTGTGTAGCATAAAAAATATTAGGAGGTACATAAGATGTGGATTATTAGACTATGAAAGGATGGTTTATGTGGTTTTAAATGTTTTATGGTGATGAATGAGGAATTCTTGTATTTGAAGGATTTGATATATGTGATGTTTTTCATTGGATATGTATGGTGGTGAATGATGAATGTTTGTGTTTGGAGGATTAGGTATTTATGAGATTTTTTTATTGTTCATGTTTGGGTTTCGATACAATGGATTTATTAATTGTCTAGAAAATGGTATTGAGTTTGTTTCATATGATGGTATAGTTGGTTGAATAAGTATGGTTGGCATTAAAGGTTGTGGTATAGCTTCACTAATAGCTAGCTTAAACTATAGGTATGTCCTCATGTGAGGTAACATTAGGTGACATGACATGTGTGAGGGCGTATTCCCTAAGTATAGCAATGTATAAATCAAAAGGTAGCTTAGCACCACTTTGTTCAAGTCTAAGAAAATATATGTTGGGATCTGAAGCATTAAGGGCATCAAGTGCTCTATCAAAGGAGGGATCTTGTTGCATTTCTAAAACTTTTTATTCAAAAAATTTATTAGATTCCATAGATCCATTTTTTATGTCTTCTATGATGATTGGTGGATATTGAGGTTGATTTTGTGGAGTTTTGTATTGATGGGGATCAAATAAGTGACTAGGCATTCCAAACTCTAATTTGGTAACACTCATGGGTGTTGTGATGGTTGAACTACTAGGATTAGACTCCACGATTTTTATTTGTCATGGCATTTCAATAAGCATAAAACTATGATGACCTTATCAAATATGGATGTAAGTGAAGGTCGGTGATGTGATATGGATGAGTATTATTTCAAGATGGAGTATGAGTTGAGTAGATTTTGGAAAAAACCTAATGTTGATGTTGTTTTATTAATGGAAGATATGAAAGCCTCTAAAATTCAAAGTTAACCTAGATATCCATTTTGATAAGTGTTAATTATGGTTTTTTCTTGTACTAGACTAATGAGTCTAAGAAAAAGGATGATGGTGAGTACACAAAATTAAGATTAGAAAAAACCACTAAGCTATTTTTCTCATATATATTGACACTAATCCAACTATCTACTTGAAAAGGTTGACTTTCAAGAAAAAGCTAAACTAGGAGATAAGATGGGAAATCTAAATGAGGTTATGACTGATATTGGTTGTTGGTGGATTGATGTTTAATGTTGATTATGATGGTTTTTTTGTCCAAAGATAAAGATAAGTAACCCTAAATTCCAAGATGAAAATGGTATGAAATGGATGTGAAAGCTGGTATGTTATGTGTGAATGATGAATGCTAGTTACGAGTCTATTGTACTACAAGTCTCAGATCCTAGGTTGGCTTGTTATTGAATTTTGGAAACTAAAAATTTGAGGATTTTGGAAAATTATTTGATAGTCAAAAGTTTTATACTAGATTTTAGAAGTGTCACTAAGTTTTTCAATTACTTCAAGGTATATATCAGATGTATCAAAGTAAGATCAAATTCATCACTATGTTTATTAGATGTGACAAACTAGGATCAAAGACATCAATGTATAGCATAAGTGTCACTATGTTTATCAAAGGTGTCAACCTAATATCAGATGTGTCACTATGTGGAAAACTAGGGTTTTAGACTGACAGAGCTTAGTTTAGATCATATGCGTTAAATTAGGTCAAAAGTATCAATCTACAAATCAAACGTGTCATTGTTTTTTTCAAATGCATAAAAAGATAATCAAAATAATTGAATGATAATAAAATGCATAACTATAATAGAAAATGTGTTATAATAATGGGTAAACCCACAAAAGTGGTTTACAATTGGAGTGAGAAAGGAAAAGTTGAAAAAAATGACCCCATGCCAAAAAAAAATCATTTTTGGGGTTCGAATGAACTAATAGGTACGAATGAACCTAAAGAGGGTTTGAATGAACTAGGGTTCGAGTGAACCCATTTAATGAACTTCCCACCATTCCCGCCAAAGGAAACCCTTCTTGGAAGGGGGTCCGAATGAACCAAGGTTCAAATGAACCCTGGTTCGAGCGAACCCCTAGGGGTTCACTCAAACCCCCCATTTCCCTCCTTCTCCCCCTTAGGTGGTAAAAAATTTCAGAATTCTACGCTTCGAAGCTCAGGTTGAGGATGAAAATGGAGGAGACTTCACAAACCCAACTGGACAATGGTAGTCCTTGAAACGATCTATCCAATGAATATAATTTTAATATGTTTTGGTTTTATTAAGTATTTGATTTTTTAGTTTTATTAAACATAGGTTTTTCACCGAAAATCAAGTTCTTTGTTCTACACATGTGGAAAACTAGCAGATTATCAAAATAAAATTTTGAAAAATATGTTCAAGTTGGGTATTGATGTCCTTGATCAATTAAAAAAAACTGAATTTTGATACATATAGAAAAATTTATGTTGTATATGGTCCACCTATGTTTGAATTATAATTGGTTTGACTTTGAAACTTGATTAAGTAAAAATTATTCAATAAAACACTATGAAATCAAATGGAAGTGCTAGATATCATAGTTACAAATCTAAATTCAAAAAAAATAGAATTTTATCCTTCATACAAAAAAATTTATGTTGTATACGATGAGTGTCACTCCTTAAAAATGTTATTTAAAAAAAAAAACTAGTTTTCGAAGGAGATGTAAAAAGAAGTGCAATCTGATTCCAAAAAAATTGAAAAAAATATATTTAGAATCTATAGACAAAACTTCACAAATCATTAGTTTTCATCATCTTCAAATTCCTCATGGTTTAGCTGTTATAGGAGCCCGAAGTGAAGATTTAGTTTTAAAAAAATAGTTGTCCAGTTTGCCCAAAAATTGTAAACCAGTATTGTGGGATCACCCTAACATTAGATGCACAATTTTGAGATTGTACCTAAAATTTTGCTAGGGTTTGACTAATTTGAAAGATTGATTTTGACTAATTTGAAAGACTAATTTTGACTTGTTTTGATTAGAAAGAGATGAAAAACAATAAAAAATAGTGTAGTAAACTAACTCCAAGGTATGGCATGATTTGTATTCATGGGTTTTCATGATAAAAACATGCCAAGAAGTACAATCTAGCTAGTACTAAAGGTGTGTCACACTAGTGTGGGCCCAATCCAGAATACTGTAGGTTCATTTTGATGCACTTCCCACTCTCAAGTGGGAATAGCTAGGTCTCTAGTGGAACAAGGGGCCACCTAATTTCTCCTTTCCTTGTAGGTTGTTACACCTCCAAATAAATTATATCTCTCCTCGGGATGGTACATATTGAATAACTTCAAGCATGATATTTTACCTTGCACCACACTAGATTAAAAATTTCCAATCTTAGGTCTTTAATAAACAATGGTTCATAGTGGTTTCGAGAACAATGATCCTATCTAAAAATGCTTGAGATGAGGGGGCTCTTCCCTCTTCTCTTCACCGAACAAGTCTTGATAGATCAAGGGTCTTGCGGCTTGGCTTGAATAATGTTGACCACCTTGAGAGGTAGAAATTTCATTCTCCCCCTTTATATAACCCCACTGATAAATTTGGTTGAGGTCACCCTTAGAATGATGAAATCTCCAAATAGGCCTCCTAATTTAAAAACAAGATACTAGTGTTTCTAATTCTCAAGCTCACACAAAGCGCAAGAGAAGAGCATACTTTACTTGTACTCCTTGGGTGTGTGTAACATGTGCAAGCACAAGGAGAGAGCATACACACTATAATCCTACCAAACATGACAAATAATTCATTAATTAGAGCCCAACAAAAATGTGAACTAATCTAGAAATCAAAGCAATTGAAATTTTTTCCTTGCATTGGATTCGTTAGTAGTTTACTTTTACCAATATTCTTCCATCATTTTCCAATGTTGCAAAGATGTGTTATTTCCAAAAAATTGAGCAAGCATTAGGGTTAGAGAAAAATTCAATAAACTGGATCAAATGTGTCATTGTAAAAATTAAAGGCATCACTGTAAATTTCAAAAGTGTTGATATACCTTTCAAATGCATCACTATAATCTCAAAAGCATCACTTTCCATCAAATGCATCATTGTGTGTTTCAATTTTGTCATTGTAAACCTAAAAACCTACAAAACTAAGAGATCAAATCCATCAATATAACTTCAAAAGTGATGATGTAGGTTTCAAAAACGTTGATGTACTATGAAAAGTGTCAATATGTGTGTCAAAGGCATAGATACAAGTTCAATTGTGTCACTATAACATGTAACCTAAAAAATCAAGAAAACTCAATTGAATGTTAAATCGGGGACGTGGGTCCCACTGGGTGTGCTAGAATGTGATCAAGAATATGTCAAACAATCAAAGGATTCAATATAAAATTAAGATCAAATTGATAATCCCAAATCCAATGGCGTGATAGAAATTAATTAAATGGAATCAATCAAATAACAATCTGGGTAAAAGTGCAAACCCGTGTCACACTTTTATAAAGGAATAGGTCATTGACACAAACAACAATATTCAACTTCCACCACATAAAAATGATATTTATGTTTTAAATTTCAAAATTATCTAAACTAGTGAAATGTATAACTCTTGATGAAGTTTATTCATATAATTTTTCATTTTTTTAGAAATTGTTTTGATACTTTTTTATAAATTTAAGAGCAGATTTTGAATTGCTGAAAATTTTAAGAAAAAGTGACATTGAATTGACGTCAAGAAAAAATAGAAAATAACTTTATTTTACCTTGAATGTTTTTCCCCAAATAGATAACTTCAATAACTAGTGCATGGAAAAAAAATTAAAATTTTGATGCATATTTTCTTCGTAATAATGTGTTAAAGTCAAACATACCAAAGTTTGATAGTTTTCATTTGACATCAACTATTGTCTATTTTTTATCCTTTTCAAAAAATAAATTATAACCTTTTGGAGAAGATTCTCTACTCCAGTGCACCATTTATTTTTATTTTTAAAATAATATGTTTTAGTTTTGGTTTTTTGATTTCCAATCAATCTCATTTTTTATTTCAACAACCTACTCGTATTATTTAAAAAAAAAAATCAAAATAATCAAAATATCAATATATATATATATATATATATATGTGGATTCTTCACTTCAAGCTATACACAAGAGTATTTTTAGTTTTTTGAAAAATATTAGTTTGACTGAAGAAATATCATGCTCAAGTGCAAAGTTTCTAAAGTTTCTAAAACACAATGAGGTGGCTACCAACAAGGATGCCACATAGACAGTTTCAGGTGAAGGGTTTTCAACCGAAACCCTTTCGCTTGAAACCCTTTCAATTGAAAACTTGCATACAAATTGAGTCGCATTTAAAGCGACAAAGGGAAAAAAATTGTTTTATTAGTTTGGGTGAAAAGGTTTTGCCTAAAAATCCGTGTGTCACATGCAGGCCACGTAATTTCGAGTGAAATTATTTCACCCAAAACTATTTAGGAGAAATTGTTTCACTTGAAATTATTTAGTTGGTCGAAGGTATGACATAGATTTGTGCTTTTACCCAAGAATGAAAATCAAAATAAACCAATCTAACCTACTTTACCTCACCCAAAAATGCCAAGCCTTACTTCATTTTCCAAAGTATAAGATTATTCTTTTGGATATGATATATGGATTACACATAAACTTTACATAACCTTGTTGTGCAAAATTAAGATTAATGATGATGCGTTATAGGAGCTTGGCTTCCAATTCAGGGAGGAGCTTGAATCAAAGGATTTTTTATTTATAGGCTTTCATGATGTGAGATCAATAATGTGAGATGTGAGATCAAATCGATAGATGAGGATGGATAAGAGATCATGAAGATGTGCATGGGCTTGCACGGAAATATGAAGTGAAGTGAACTGAATTTCACTCACTATTTTTAGGAATGATCCCTAGATTTAGTTTGGTCTATAAATTTAGGATTTGGAAGAATAAAGATAACACATGTTATTATTAGAAAAAAATAAAAATATATATATTATTTATTTATGGAGGAATGTGCAACTAAATAAATTAAATAATGTATTTAATCTTGGAGGAATAATTAGATAATTAAATAATTAAGAAATTATTTAATTATGTGGTTAAGGAAGAATGCATGATCTATAATTAGATAGTTAAAAATTATTTAATTATGTTAATAAGAAAAAATGCATGATCTTTAATTATGTGGATATGAAAGAATGCATGATGTTTAATTAAAGAGGATGAGGTAAAATGATTTAATTAATTATTTAATTAAAGGTGATGGAGGAAAATTGATGAAATAATTAATTAATTGAAAATTGAAAATTATTTAATTAATGGAGGGAAATGAGTTAGTTTAATCAAATAATTGGAAATTGTTTAATTAATAGTGATGAAAGGGGCGATGAGTGATAATGACTGGAAATTATGAATCAGAAGAATGTGTGATGTGTGATGATGATGGAAATGATTTTGAATTATTTATAAATTTAAGAGCAGATTTTGAATTGACGTCAAGAAAAAATAGAAAATAAATTTATTTTACCTTGAATGTTTTTGCCCAAATAGATAACTTCAATAACTAGTGCATGGAAAAAAAAAAAAAATTTGATGCATATTTTCTTCGTAATAATGTGTTAAAGTCAAACATACCAAAGTTTGATAGTTTTCATTTGACATCAACTATTGTCTATTTTTTATCCTTTTCAAAAAATAAATTATAACCTTTTGGAGAAGATTATCTACTCTAGTGCACCATTTTTTATTTTTTTTTAAATAATATGTTTTAGTTTTGGTTTTTTAATTTCCAATCAATCTCATTTTTTATTTCAACCTACTTGCATTATTTTTTAGAAAATAATCAAAATAATCAAAATATCAATATAATTGTGTGTGTGTGTGTGTGTGTGTGTGTGTGTGTGTGTGTGTGTGTGTGTGTGTGTGTGTGTGTGTGTGTGTGTGGATTCTTCACTTCAAGCTATACACAAGAGTATTTTTAGTTTTTTGAAAAATATTAGTTTGACTAAAGAAATATCATGCTCAAGTGCAAAGTTTCTAAAACACGATGAGGTGGCTACCAACAAGGATGCCACATAGACAGTTTTGGGTGAAGGGTTTTCAACCAAAACCCTTTCGCCCAAAACCCTTTCAATCGAAAACTTACATACAAATTGAGTCACATTTAAAGCGATAAAGGGAAAAAAATTGTTTTATTAGTTTGGGTGAAAGGGTTTTGCCTAAAAATCCATGTGTCACATACAGGCCACGTAATTTCAAGTGAAATTTTTTCACCTAAAACTATTTAGGAGAAATTGTTTCACTTGAAATTATTTAGTTGGTCGAAAGTGTGACATAGATTTGTGCTTTTACCCAAGAATGAAAATCAAAATAAACTAATCTAACCTACTTTACCTCACCCAAAAATTTCAAGCCTTACTTCATTGTCCAAAGTATAAGATTATTCTTTTGGATATGATATGTGGATTGCTCATAAAATTTGCATAACCTTGTTGTGCAAAATTAAGATTGATGATGATGTGTTATAGGAGCTTGGCTTCCAATTCGGGGAGGAGCTTGAATCAAAGGATTTTTTATTTATAGGCTTTCATGATGTGAGATCAACAATGTGAGATGTGAGATCAAATCGATGGATGAGGATGGATGAGAGATCATGAAGATGTGCATGGGCTTGCAGGGAAATATGAAGTAAAGTGAACTGAAGTTCACTCACTATTTTTAGGAATTATCCCTAGATTTAGTTTGGTCTATAAATTTAGGATTTGGAAGAATAAAGATAAGACATGCTATTATTAGAAGAAAATAAAAATATATATATTATTTATTTTTGGAGGAATGTGCAACTAAATAAATTAAATAATGTATTTAATCTTGGAGGAATAATTAGATAATTAAATAATTGAGAAATTATTTAATTATGTGGTTAAGGAAGAATGCATGATCTTTAATTAGATAGTTAAAAATTATTTAATTATGTAGATAAGAAAAAATGCATGATCTTTAATTATGTGGATATGAAAGAATGCATGATGTTTAATTAAAGAGGATGAGGTAAAATGATTTAATTAATTATTTAATTAAAGGTGGTGGAGGAAAATTGATGAAATAATTAATTAATTGAAAATTGAAAATTATTTAATTAATGGAGGGAAATGGGTTAGTTTAATCAAATAATTGGAAATTATTTAATTAATAGTGATGAAAGGGGTGATGAGTGATAATGACTGGAAATTATGAATTAGAAGAATGTGTGATGTGTGATAATGATGGGAAATGATAAATTAGAATAATGTATTAAAAATATTAGGTGTCTACAATGTGTGCAATTATTGTGGGATGATACTTTGTTCGACGTAGAGGACTTGTTTTAATCATGCTTCAAAATTTGATCTTGATACATGCCTAATTGATCATTAAGTGGGGACACATGGCCTTCCACTTTGATCTCACCTCAATAAATAATATCTTGGATATAATTTTTGTTTCATACATTTTGACATGGTGTGACCTTTGGCATGATGATACTCACAATATTCATTTTATCTATATCATGCAAGTTTGGGTGTATTTTCATTGAATGGTTGGGTGTGAAATTTTTATTAAGATGGATTGAATGAATTTTTGAAGTACAACTTCAAAATGTTCCCCCAAGGAAGTCTACTTATGTTTTGGATTATTAGGTGGTATTGGTTGTCCTTATGGTATGAAAATATGGGTTTGTTTTTGGACATTTTGGACATTAGGATTTTTTTGGTCATGTTGTTTTTGTGTAGTCTATATGATTTTGGACTCAATTACCCCATCACTGATAGGATTTTTATTATTATCTCAAAAGTGTGTTTTTTTATTTGTTTGGTTATTGTTATCTTTGTCTTTGTGATTAGATTTTGGCCAGACCTTTGGTAATGAGTTATTTCTCAATGGTGACCCCTTTTCAATAATTATGTCAAAAATGGAGATGCATTGGACCTATAATTAAAAGGCCAATTCAAGATTAAGATTTGTGACAAAAATATGGACAAGTTAATTTTTTTGGTATTGGCGAAGGAAAGCGACTAGCGAGACTCTACCATCATTGAAGGAATGCAGAAAAAATTTCTCCATTTGGTTGTTTGGAATTATAGAGATCAAGTGTAGTTAACTCATGCTCAAATTTTGTGTTCTTGGTGTAGGGCTTTCCAAAGGAGGCTACAGTTGTTTGCTTGGCTACTATGTCAGATTTCACCTTTGGTCCTATGGAGGTGGTCCCCCCTAAGCAGATGTTCTTATTGAGGTGGGAAATTATCCTATGGAGGTGGAGGTTGAGGGTTTTGGTGATGTCTGGTTGTAGTGGCTTTAATGATCATTTCTTCCTCTCCAATATATGGGAGCTCACTCCTTTAGAGGTGGAGGTAGAGTTGGTTTCTTGTTACCAGGTGACTCTGAGCTGCAAGGAAACTGACTTATTGCAGTTTTTTGTGGTGGATCAAATTGTCTCTATTAAGGTGGGGTGTTTGGTCTTACTGGTGGTTCTTACCAGTGTGGTATTTGCTCGTTTAGTGATGATTATCTTTCTTGGCTCATTGGTGTCTTCCATGAGCGGTTGGTTTACTAATGTCTAGAAGATGCAGGTGGGTTCTTTGTGTAACTAAAAGGGTTTCTAATCCTGATTAAAAACCAGTTGGTTCAAGGGTCTTTGGCCCTTGATTTTTTGTAATATGTAGTGTGTGTAGTCCTGTTTATCTTTTGTGGATGTTGTGGAGCTATTGTTGGTCTACGGTTTATCTTTTGGCAGCTTGTCTTCCTTTGTACTGGGTTTCGGGCCCCATCAAAACCCATTTTTTACCCTCTAATCAAAACTCATGCTCAAAGTTGTAAGAGAAATGAGTTACAAATATCTCAACCAAGTCAAAAAATTGAATGGATCCTCGATGTAGGTGTAAAAAGTACTCAAGTGCTTGTCCTCTTAAACTACGAGGGGAAAATATCATAAGGTATATTTCATTATAAGAAACTCCTTGGAATTCCATGAAAAATTATTTAACATGATCTCAAGGGTCTTCCTTCCCTTATATTTGTCAAACTTTGGTATCTCAAAATTCTTAGGGAAATGTATCATTGATATTCACCTATCAAAGGGGTGGGGACATAGTTGGTCAAATTTATATGTTTATTTGTTGTGTAACATGCCTATTTATATCCCTTTGGCCACTCATGGCTGAATGGAATTTTAGGAGTTGGATTTGGAGGTGTGATAGATTTTTATATGGTAAGTGTGGATGGGTGACTTGATATGTGTTTATGTGTGGAGAATATTGGTCCTAATATGATGGTGGTTGTTGATAAGTAGATTGAAGGGTTCTAATAGGAAAAATATATTGTTGGTAGGATGAAGGTTATTGATAGGTGGATTGAAAGGTGTCGATAGCTTATATGTGTTATTTATGAGAATTTTTTCGTTGATAAGTGGATTGAAGTGTGTAGATAGATGGGATGTATTACTAATGAGATGGTTATTATTGATAAGCATATTGAAGTGTGTTAATAGGTGGAATATATTGTTGGTGGTATGGAGGTTGTTGATTAGAGTATTGAAGTGTATTGATAGTTGGAATATATTGTTGTGATGGTGTATAGGATTTTGGTGGTTGTTAATAAGTGGAGTGATAGGATGTATGAGATGCAATTGTGGGTAGTTGGGAAAGTGTATGGAAAGGGAGCAAGCTCATTTTTTAGGTGGAATTTCTCTTTTTATTTTATGTGTTTTTTGTCTCATTTAATTTCTCCATTATGTTTAAATCCTTTGTTGTATTTGTCACCTTTTCATTTTTATTTACTTTCTATCATACATATTTGCACACTATTTTATCACTTCTTGTGGGCATGGGAGTGTCATTTATAGATTTTGTCACTTTGTTTACCTTCTTAGACACACATGATAAAAGCACACATATTTTGATATCATCTTGACTACCCATAGAGGTGGAAAGAATAAAATAGGGTCTTGACCATTCATGGAATGATCCTAAGTAGCCCCAAAATTTCCTCTCTTTCTAGCTATAGGTTTCGTTCATATTTATTTATCACACATGGGTTTACACTCTCTTTCCCTCTCTTGTTAACATTTTTGTTTTCATTAAATCCATAGTTTAAAATGTTTATCATTTTATTTCATACCTAGAGTTGGTATTGTGTTCCTTTAATTTTTGTGTGCATTTGGGAATGAGTTTCAAGGTTAAAATTGAGTTTACCAATGTCTAATTTTGTAAAAATCATACAAATGGCAGTGTGTCATGCAAGCATCCTCAACAAAGAGTTCTAACTTTTGTCTCCAAGTTCTATTTTATTTTCTTATTCTACTATCGATTTGTTAAAAAAAATAGTAGTAAATCAGCTTCTTTTTTTCATTTTTTAACTTTAAAATGTATATTTTTCCTTGTTTAAAAAAAAATTAAGATAGTCTAGTTATTTTTCTCTCCTTTGTGTTTAAACAACAACAAAAACACTCCAAAAGCCACATTCAAATTGAAACCTAGATTTATCTTAGGGTAGTGTACAAAAGCAATTTAATTTAAGAAACAAAGAAGATTAATAAACTAAAATAATTTGCATACATTACAATTTAGTGAACACAACATCTTTGAAACTTTCACTTTAAATAAATAGAAAATTACTCATCAATATGTTTTTTCATGTTGTGTCCTCTACAAAAAAAAATATGAGCTTCACAACCCAATATTTTTATTCTAATAATGTTGTTTGTAGGAGTATCTAAAACTTGAACATGTCTTACACTAGAACTCAAATAAATCCTATCCAAACAACTCTCAATTTCTTATACTTCTTTTTTTAATCCAAACAACACAAGTCTTCTACAATTACCTACTTATCCTCCTACTCCATATCATGATATAGAGGGAGGATTCAACCATAAATTGACCCTTCATATTCCTTCTAGCTTCGAGCTAATAAACTAATAAATACTTGGTAGATTATCAATCTACATTTAGCACTAATGGTGAAGTATGTAAAACTTATGGCCCCATCTTGAAGTCCATAAGGACATATTTGTGCAGTCATATATAAGGCCTAAATTTCTTATGTGGTATGGCCCCAATAGTAAATATGGATTTCTCTACCATAGTGGCTACCCACAAATAGACCTAATATTCTTATCCAAACATAAAAAAAACAATCAACTTTCTATTTATTTTGATTCTAGTTCCCACATGGCACTTCCACACATGTGGCTACCTATATGATCTTTACATCAAACCACATATTTTCATATGGACACATTCCTCAAACAAAACCCTTCCTATTAGATTGTCCTATATTGGTCATTGCACTACCTCATAGGTTCTTCCATCCCAAACCATGATGAAAATCATTTTTTTCACAACTTCCTTCCACTTCTCTTAGTAATATTACTACCCCATTGCACATTATAAACCCTATCAGAAATAACTAATACAAAATATGGGTAGTTTACAACAACTTGCTTCACTTTCCACCACCTTGCAACCCCTTACTACCTACTAATATTGTAGCCCTCTATCACTTGACATCATTTTTCCACCCCTTTCTTATAGGTTTTGAGGTGTCTCAGTTCAAAAAATATGATAAGTTCTTGCTTTTACTACCTTGTGTAGTGTGACTTTCTATTCAAAGATAAGATACTAGTGAGAGATTTTCCCCATTTCCTAAAGGACATAATAATGGATTTTTTGGGATTCAATCCCACCATGCCACATTTTTCTCAAGTTCCAATACTTTTGTGCACTTATGTTGCATTTAACCCATCACATATAAATGATCTAAGAAGTCTTTGTATTGGTCTCAATTTTTTATTTTGTCTTAAGTGTTGACTTTTTCCATCCTCCATATGCCTACTCATGTATTCAATGTTTTTAGGGTCTCAAAAACCTTAAGTTATGCAGGTTTTGGTTTAATTTCTTAGTCTAGTTTAGTTTGAGGGATTATCCCTTCCAAATAGATGCAAAATCCAATGTCCCAACCCATTATTGTTCACATACACTTCACCTTCCCTTCTTTGTAAATATTTTGACCCCCAACTAGATATTTTTCCATTCAATATCCATGTTCACTTATACATTGAATCTGGACCACAAACTTCTTCTCCGCCTATTTCTCTATTTTCCTTTTCCTCCCATAGCTATAGGAATTCAAAGTGAAATTGAGCATTCTCATTTACATTTCAATGTTCACTTTAGTAACACTTCCATACATGTTCACTTTTGTGTCCTTTCTCCACATGTTTCCACTTTCCACATTTGTGAGGTTTCCATCTACATCTAAACATGTGAACTTCACTTACAAACGACCTTTTAGAAAACATTTTCCATGCCCTAGCCCTCCTTTTATCATCTTTACATTTCCTCTTGCAAGTTTCAACCCTCTAAGTAGATACAATACTTTACCCTCCAATTGGATATTTAAATATTTGTTTAAAACCTCACTTCAACATCCTTTTTCACTAGTGCCTTCCTTTCTCCATATGGAATTATATCTTACAAATGGAATTTATCCATCCTATTGATCTCCTATTTCCTACATCATATTTAGATGGTTTTCATGCAAAAATGGTCTTGTTAATGTGTAATAATCACCCTTCAATTTTTAAAAAAATCATGTTAGCTTAATAATTGGAAATTGATAAATAGCTTTCCTTTCTACTTTCTTATCACCAGGTTCCCAATGTGGGTGAGGTGAGAGCATACAATGTACAATATTACAATAATACTTGAAAATAAAGTAGTTGAAAGTAATCCACTTATCTAGTGGGGTTAGCTTAGCACTTCCACTTTTCAATGAGAAAGCTCATACAATACTAGAAATGTAAAGCTAAATCTTCCACTTTTTAATGGTGAGTGAGTACAATAAGCAAGCGAAACTCTTCCACTTTTCAACGATGAGTGAGATCCAATGAGCCACTTATTCAGTGGGGTGAGTAACACAAAATATCATGAGCAGATCATTGGTGATATAACTACCATTCAATGTTACAATGTTAGCTCAAGTAAATCATCTATAAAATGAAATGTGCTACTGCTAATGCAAATTAACTACAAAATAAAATGATAAATGTCAACCCTAACATCAGAACAATCACCAAAACAACAACCAATTCAATATAACTAGAAATTAGAGTGTTGGTATGAACAAGGTTGAGTTGATTGGATGGTTGTAGGTTTGTTACTCCTTTGTTGTAGGTCAAATAGCCACTTGAAATCATTCAAAATATCATTTTATGCAACCAACGACACCCTAAGTCAATTTTGAACAACTGGAGACATAATCTACTCTACAAATGGCCTCCAAAATGTGTGAAAACAACATATAGGTTTGATATTTATCTCATATTTACCCAAACAACAATATAATGACCCAAATATCATAAAGAATGCATAGCCAATCCATCAAAGGAAATTATGGACTGTTATAAGTAGTTCTCAATGCAATCCCCTTCATCAAACAATACCAAAAATCCAAGTAAAGGATATTGTAGGTCTGAAAGTCACTGGATAGGTTTTTGCATGTGTAGTGTCAAATTGATTATAACAAGAAACACTAGTGCAGGGTATGATATACAACTGGTGTAGGTCAAAACAACCATGATGAATCATCAAACTCCCTTGAAACCACCAAATTTCATCTCCTAACCACATCCAAAATCTTTAAAAGCATTCACCAAAATATAAATCCCAAAATCTTCAATCAAAATACTTTGAATTATCTTCTTTTTGAAACCTTGGAACTGGAACTTCGTTGAAGCACAATGTGATTCCTAAATAGAATCACTCTACTAGCTAGGGATTATCTTTCAAATCTAAAACTAGGAATCAAATGAAGGTTTTCATTTTTCAAATAATTTTTGGAAGAACTTGTAGGTTCAATCCAACAACATTATAATATGTGTAATCTTTAGCATAACCAAATGAGCCCCCAACACCTTCCTTTATAGCTTTTTTTCCTTTTTCAAATTTTTTTTTTTTTCTTTTAAGTTGCTTTTCGAAAAAGCTTTTTTTTGTTGCTTTTTTGATAAAAACACTTTTTCCCAAAAAAGTGCTTATTCTTTTTCATTTATTTTTTTGAAAAAACACTTAATTCTTTAAATTAAATAATTCATTATGTGCAAAAATTTACTTTTCCAACGAGCTATTACACTAAGTTTTCATTTAATTATTTATCAACTTTAGACAACATTAGTGAAATATTAATTAAATAACTTAATTACTCAACCAAGTTGCAAAAAGGACTTCAACATCATCGAAATCTAATTCTAACCACAACATGTTGAAACTAAAGTAGTAGGAAGATGATTAAAATCAACTTGGTGACTTTCTAAAAATAATATACTCTTCCAAGAAGTTTGAAGAGAACCTAAAAGGTCAAAAATCGATTCTAAAAGCATCAAAGGGCTCCAACTAGCCAGTTGAACTCAAACTTGAGAAAATTTGCACTACGAGACTAATCAAATGCTTCTCCAAGAATGTTATATTCTCCCTAACTAATTAGTTAACCTCCAAAAGACTTGGAAACTGGTTAAATGTGCATGAATTGGCTAAGTTCCAAAAGGGGACATTATAGTCCTCCCTCCCCAAGATTGCTTGTCCTCAAGCAATCACAATTAAATCTTGATTGATCTCGAATAGACCCAAATAAATTACAAGATCCCAAATAAGTCTGAAGAATACTTCCGAGTGATTTTTCTGCTCTATATTGATGCAACTAAAGATTTCCAAACTAGCATTCTTGGTTTCCCTGTGAATCAATCTATAATATCAAAAAAATTTGGATCCCAAATCATTGTATCATCAAATAATCAGGAGGTAAGAGAATTAGCATACCTCAACAAGTCATCCATCTCAAAATTAATTTTGTGGGAAAACTTGAATTGTAGGTCTTCATGAAACAACATAAATCAGCTTGTATGCAAGCTGAAAATAAATTATTGCAATCATAAGGCACTTGATTTTCTACCCCAAACAAATTTATGATGACCATAGTATTTATTTTTTCTAACTGAAAACACTTTCCAACATAATCCAATAGTCTAATGGTCCCAAAATACTCAATTTTACAGCTGATCAAACATAGAAATAGAAACTCAATCCAATTTTTATCAAAATCAGCAACCTTAAAGTAGGACAACAACTACATATAAATTCAATCTCCTTGCAAGGACATGAATTGTGAGCATTGAAATTCTCAAAATCACCTTGGAAGAGGTTGGAAAAGGCTCCCAAACAACCTCCAACTAATAGTTCCTTCATCTATTGATGGAAAAAAGTTCCATCCTTGTTGGTGACCTCTATCATGAATTTGAAGGAATGAAACAACTCCACCATGCTTGTGTTACATAACCCTTCTATTGATGTGTGCCTAATTAGAAGATATCTTAGCAAAATTTAAGGCATATTCTCCAAAAAGAATGTCTCTCATGCAAATCATCTAAGTGGCATAAACAAATTACACCTCCAAGACACTAGGATCTTTGTAACCATCATATAATATTGCATCCATCATGAACTCATCCTTCTACTTCCAATGGAGGATTGTGACATCTTTGACTTATTTTTGCAACTCAACCATGAAATCATCACCAAGTAAGGTTCTAGGAGCAATTTATGTCTCTATATTTCATTTCAAAGAAGTATTAACATATATCATATCAGCTCCCAATACAAAAATATGTTTGTTAAATAAGTGGAAATCATGTTTAGGCCTTTGTCTTACCATTTCTTTATGCAAAACAAGTTTTGAACTTGCATTATCTAAGTTGTTCTAAAAATTCCAGCAAGCTCAAAATAACTTTTTGGAAACTCCTAAAGGTTAGGTATGATGTAGTCTCCATGTTTCAACACATCCCATATGGAAACTTCATCTTCAACCTCACTTACGCATTCATTATTAGGCAGCCTTCTTGGAAGATTACCAATCACAAACTATGGTCCATCCTCATGATATGATCTCAAATCAAGCTGAAAACCACACTCTATCTCATGCTTGGAAACTTCACTAGGATCACATATCTTCATATTTTCACTAGATTTTTCATCTTCCACCACAAAGAGTGGATTATTATAAGTTGACTTTGCACCCATTTCAAAGAGAGGATTATCAAGAATTCGGAATCCATTCCTTTCCTCTTGCTCAAACCCATCTTGTTGATCCAAATCTACACATGCAATTTTTGATTTCTTTGGGAAACCTTCTAAATCAAACTCCTCTTGAAGACTACCAATCTCATCAATTACTTGCTTAATTTATTTAGTTATTTCTTTATTCTTTTTCTCCTTGAATTGTTTGGCCACATAAAGTTGAGATTCTACTTTTATAAATGTCTTTTGGATGGTCTCTAATGAGATCTTCATGGAATTAAGCTCAATTGTGATCTCACTAACCTCCTTCTCCTTTCTTCCCAATAGTTTGTCACTAACTTGAAGATATGATCCCTGTCTAAAATTAAGTACAAATAATTTGACTTCATTGTTTCCAAAGCCTTTTTAACTATTTTCAACTCTACAAGAGTGGCTCCTTCTTCAATGTCTCCCTTTTTCTCCTTAACTTGGGCCATCCAAATGAGTTCTTTGATAAATTTGTGTGTTTCATCAACTCTAGACAAAAATTGAACCACATCCTCTTCTATGACTGGCAACTAATTCTTTAATACTTGGAATTCTTTAGGATGTGGATCCAAATCAGCAAAGTCACTTGGTTCTTCACACAATAAGGGATCATGTGTTTCATCTTCAATCTCTGAAAAGACTTCACTTTCACATTGTTTTGAATCAAACAAACTTGAGCTAGAACCAAAATCATCTCTCTTATCATTAAGGAGATGTATGTGCTCATTACTAGTTGTTTATTTTAAAGAAAAAACATCCTCAAAATCAACATTCTCATTTTGAACCATCCTAATTTCAGTCGCCCCTTCTGTAATAGGTGTTTCATATGATCCTTCATCAATTACCTTTCCAATGGTTTCATGATGAGATTAAAGTCCTTAAAAGAGATCATTCTAGAGATCAATAATACATACCTCTTGAAGTACCCCTTCAACCTCTTCAAAAGAAATTTTTGGGGGTTCTTCGTATTCAAGCTCTTTCTTTGTGTCATGATCAACAATCACAAGTTCGTTCTCAACCTCAATAGGAAAATAAGGCTTCATTTTTTCTTCACATTGGTTGACAACCTTTTTAACCAAACTATGTACAGCTATAAAATTATTTGGTTCTTGTCTTAATCCAACCGACAAGGTAGATAGGAGTGATTAGGATATTTCATCACTCTCGTTCACAATCAAAGTCATGATGTATTGCATGAAAGATATGAATTTTCCTACATGATTCTCATTAGCAACACCCATGAAAATATGAAACATTTCAAGAATCATATCCTCATACCCAAGATCCATCATGATAACACAAGATCTATTTTCGTAACAGTTTCCAAGATTTTTGTCATCTTAGAAAAAGGACTCTCTATATCACCCAAACTTCAAAAATTCCCACAATCATCTAAAATACCTCTTTCATGATACTACTATCATAAGGGTCTTAAGGAGTTGTTGCTCTCATAATTTCATTGACATAAGAAGCAACTATAAGTCTTGCCTCCTCTTCTAGGTATCTCAAGATCTTTGAATTTTGCAAGAACTACAATAATCTTTATCTCCATGGAATTAAGTTGGTATATCTCTACAAAGAAACTCTCAAATGTATCTAGGATTCATAGTAGTTCATCCTTAGGTAGAGGCAAGTGCTTAAGTCTCTTTCTTGCACCATAAATTTTTTCCCCCGATTCTTCTTCATTACATGAGACCATGATTCATAATTGTTGGCAATGCCTTGAATGATGAATTCCTTGTTGAGACTCAAAACCACAAAAAATTGCTATACAATTGTTGAACCAAAGATAAGAAATTGAAGAATCTAGCAACAAGGGTTAGTTTCCCACATGTTGGAAAGAAAACTAGTTTTGATAGCACTACAATAACCACCTGTCAAAAAAAAATTTGAAAATCTTGTTAGCTCAAAAATTGGAAATTACTAGACAACTTTCCTTTCCAATTTTTGATCACCAAGTTCCCAATATGGGAAAGGTGAGAGAATACAATGTATAGGATTACAATAATACTTGAAAATGAAGCAGTTGAAATCAATCCACTTATCTAGTGGGGTTAGCTTAGCACTTCTACTTTTCCAAAAGAAAGAGCATACAATACTAGAAATGTAAAGCTAACTCTTCACTTTTCAGTGGTGAGTGAATATAATAAGCAAGAGAAAATCTTATTTTTAGCAATGAGTGAGAATCAATGAGCCACTTATTCAGTGGGTTGAGTAACACAAAATATCATGAGCATATCACTGGTGGTACTACCACTCAATGTTACAATGTTAGATCAAGGAAATCATCTATATTTAATGAAATGTGTTGTTGTTGATGCAAAGTAACTATTGTAACAATGATAAATATCAACCCTAACATCAAAACAATCACGAAAACTGCAACCAATTTAGTATACCTATAAATAAGAGTGTTGGTATGAACAAGGCTAAGATGACTAGATGGTTGTGGGTCTATTAGTCCTCTTTTGTAGGTCAAATATCCTCTCGAAATCATTCAAAATATCATTTTATGCAACCAAGGACACCCCAAGTCAATGCCCAACAACTAAAGACATACTCCACTCTACAAACAACCTCCAAAATGTGTGAATACAACATAAAGGTTTGATATTCATCTTAGATTTACCCAGACAACGAGATAATGACCCAAAAATCATAAGGAATGCATACCCAATTCATCAAATGAAAGTATGGACAGTTGTAAGTAGTTCCCAATGCAATCCCCTTCATCCGACAACACCAAAAACCCATTGCAAGTCTAGAAATCTATGGATAGACTGTTGCATGTGTAATGCCAAGTCTATTATGACAAGAAACATTATTACAAGGTATGATATACAAATTTTGTATGTCAAAAAAACCATGATGAATCATCAAACTCCCTCCAAACCACCAAATATCAGCTCCTAACCATGTCCAAAATCTTTGCAAGCATTCACCAAAACATAAATCCCAAAAATTACAATCAAAATAATTTGAATTATCTTCCTTTTGAAATCCTGGAACTATAACTATGTTGAAGCACAGTGTGATTCTTGAATAGAACCACTCCACTAGCTAGGGATTATCTTTCAAATCTGAAGCTAGGAATCAAATGAGGGTTTTCATCCTCAAACGATTTTTGGAGGAACTTATGGGTTCAATCCAGCAACATAGTCCAATATGTGCAATCTTCAACATAGCCAAATGAGCCCCCAACACCTCCTTTTATAGATTTTTTTGTTTCTATTTCAAAAAAGTGTTTTTTCTTTTTCGTTGCTTTTTTCAAAAGAGCACTTTTTTTCTTTTTCTTTGGTTTTTTGAAAAAGATTTTTTGATTTCTTGTTTCTATTTTTTGAAAAATTGTTTTTTATTTAAAGAAAATAAATTCATTATGTGAAAACATTTAATCACCTTTCCAATGAACTATTACAATAAGTTTTCATTTAATTATTTTTCAACTTTAGGCAAAATTAGTGAAATATTAATTACTCACCCAAGTTGCAAAAAGTATTGCAATGTCATCGAAATCCAATTTTGACCACACCATGATGAAACTAAAGTAGTAGGGAGATGATTAAAATCAACTTGGTGACTTTCTAAAAATAGACTGCTCCTCCAAGAATTTTGGAGAGCACCCAAAAGGTCAAAAATTGATTATGAAAGTATTAAAGGGCTCCAATTAACCAACTAAACTCAAACCTATTTCTCTGCAAGGTTGATCAAATACTTCTCCAATAATGTTGGCTTTCCCCCTAACTAACTAGTTAGTCTTCGAAAGACTTGGAAATTGGCTAAATATGCAAGAATTAGCTAAGCACCAAAAGGGGATATTACATAATGTCACTCTCGCCTACTAATGTCATATTGACATCACCATCCTCCAAGTGACCTCCCCTTCCTATGGAGATCTGGATGGAAAAAAGGTTTCACATAACATCTTTTAGTATTTATTTGTGAGGCATATGCTCATGTGCATAGAGATAAGTGATCAAAGCTAGATGTATCTTGATTGGCTATATTGTTGGTGTTAAAGGGTACAAGATTTGAGATCATGCATTTGAGAGAGTTTTTATAATCAAAATATGATATTCAAAGAAAACAAGTCTTCTCCTATAGTTGTGTAGCCATATGAGATTGAGAAGTCAATTATTTATCTATAGCCAAAGATTGAGAAATTCGAACCAAAAGTTTATGTTAAACTTAATGAGAAGAGCTTAATGAGTTCAAAAGAAGAATTAGAAACTCTACCTTAGCTTTTAATGAGGTCTACTCCGTAAAGGGAGAAACCAAAAAGATACAGCCCACCTAATTTTAGGTGTATATTCACTTTGTTGACTAACACTAATGAACCTAGAACAAATAAAGAGGCAATGGAAATTAATGATTCTGAGTCCTCAAAATTAGCCATGGATGAGGAGATGGTTGCACTTAAGAAGAATGACAAATGGTGTTCAAAAGAAACCTATACAAATTTAATGACAAATGGGTTTTGATTAAATTAATTGAAGGATAGAAACCTATTGTTTATAAAATGGTGTTCAAAAGAAGTTGGGCTCTAATGGTAACATTAAGAATTACAAAGCATAGCTGGTTGTAAAATATTATTCCCAAGTTGAGTAAATGGATTTTAGTGAGATTTCCCCATGTTGTAAAGTTGACATCTATCAAAATACTTATATCTTGTTTTTTTACTTTTCACATCCAAATTAAGTAAATAGACAGATACAACTTTCTTAAATGATGATCTAGAAGATGAGATCTACATATCACAACCAAAGAACTATATTGAGAAGGGTAAGGAAAACTTTGTTTGTTGAAAAAATCCATCCATGGTTTAAAAATTATCCTAAAATGTGGTATACGAAATTTTGATTCATATGCTTTGTGGTTGGGATTTATCAAGTCTAAGTTATATCATTATGTTTATTATAAATAGAATATTGATTTTATTATTATCACTTTGTATATGAATGATATTTTGTTATTTAGTAATGTTAAGAAAATGATTAGGGACTTGAAATCCTAACTTCCTTTTTTTTAATGAAAGACTTATGGAATGCCAAGTACATCCTTGGGATGGAAATTAGGTGGGACAAGGCTAATAGAAAATTTTGAGTTGGACAAACGGAAAATATTGAATTTGGTTTGCACCATTTTAACATGACTATTAGCAAACTAACTAATGTTCATATTTTTGTGTGAACTAAGTTTCAAATGAGCAATGTCCTATAGCACCCGTATATATGGAGGATATAAGTTTAGTCTAGTCTAGTTGGGACTCTCATGTATGCTATGTTCTACACTAGACCAAACATTTCCCAAGCAATGAGACTATTGAGCTATTGCATGGCTAATCTTGGACATGAACATTAGGTTGCATTGAAGTCTTTAAGTATTTGTGAGATATTATGAGCATTCTATTTTTTATCATAGTGATATTTCAAGGGACCATCACTCAATGAACATATAGAGTTACGTAGATTCATATCAGAAAATAAATTGTTGATAGTAGGAGATCTAACAATGGATATAGTTTCACCTATTTAGTGGAGTTATGAGTTGGATGAGAAAGTAACAAGCTATGGTAACTTTGTCCACAATAGAGGTAGATTCTATGGTATCTACTCATTTACGTAAGGATTTTATTTGACTTATAAGAATGTGTTCAAATTGTGGCCTAAATAATAGAGCTATTATAGTTCATTGTGATAGTTAGAGTGTGATCAATTTGGCAAATAAACCAACATTTCACATGTAGAAAAAGAATATAGATGTCCAATACCATTTTATTTGGGACATGATAATGGATGGGAGTGTGATGTAGGAGAAATTTAACACTTTAAAAATTGTTACAGATGCATTAATAAAACCAAAAAGCGCAAATAAGTTTAGATAGTGTAGTGAATCTATAGGCCTCATGGCCTCTAGTAGCTAGATTTTAGTATGAGTTCTCATTTTCTATTTTGCAAGGTATACTACAAGTGGAAGAATGTTAGAGAATCTATCATAAGCCTTGCATCCTAATGTTCATGTTTATTTATTGTTTTATATTTATCAACTATTTTGGGTCTCTTATGAGAAATGGTGTGTCATTTTAAGGTGACACTCTTGGTCATGTCTCAAGTACTTTATAAAGTGTGTAACAAGTTGTAAGAGCATATAATATTATGATATGTAAACAAATATTATGAAAATGTAAGATGTGAGTTACTTATGATGGATTCTATGATTCATGAGAGCAAGATTATAGGGGAGTAAATTGGAATCTTAACCAACATTATGACAATCATTAGAAGAATCTTTAAATGGATTTGAATATGCTAAAATGGAGCACCCATTTTGAGGAGTAGGTTATGATAATTTATGACACACATGACAAGATGTAAGGAATATGCTAAATATAACACATTGACCACTACATGGAGAATGGAGTTACCAAATATGACACCAGCTTTAGGTCCTTGTTTTGGGGAAATTATTTAGTAAACCACACCATTTCTAGTTTGAGTTTTTTGGGGAATTTTTTTAGTAAATCACACTTCATTTCCAATTTGAGTTTGCCTATTTATTGGTTATTTGAGATGGAATATGCATAGGGTGTTTGAGATGGAATACATATAGAGGGTGTTTTATAGGTAACATTAAGTTGTTGGAAATATTTTAAATTTGCATGGTGATACTCATGTAAGGGCATGTGCTTGGACATTGTATTGTAACCATATTGTTATTGAATAATACAATTGGTTTGTGCTTTGGAGTGTGGAGTTTTTATCCTAAGATATTTTTTTCCACATACATCATAGTATTATGGTCAATGTTGCTTTTATGTTAAATTTTTTTCTTGTAACTCTATGATAATATTATTCTACGCATTTATCTCCTCATAGATTAGTGTAGAAAGTGTATAAATATTATCATGACCACAAAGGGGTAAACATAGTATCCATCATCATTGCTCAATGTGAATAGTTGCATGAATAAATAGAATGCATTACAATTACAAAACAAGAATTGGAAGTTGTAATGGCTCCTCATGAACCATTGACCTTTCAAGTATCATTTTGGTGCATGTAACCTAACAATTTGTATTGTGTTCCCTAGTTGAAGTCACCCATGTGTATGGGCCTAATGAAGTCACCAAGTGTACATAAATATGAAAGCATGTTCAATATCATACACAATGGTGCACAATGAACAATGCATGAAGTCATGTGTCAGTGCATATTGTCACTATGTATTGCATGCAAAGCATATGTACTATAGAGGAGAGTGTGAAAGTGTTGACTATCCAAATGCAGATAATTTTCTCAAAGGCTTGTGTGATTGCTCTTGCATCATTCACCCTTTCTTGAGAAGCAATGGTCCCCATATCATCTTTGATGAGTTATTGAAACTAAAAGAAAATTTGTTGGAGATTGTACCACTTTGCTTGATCTACATATTTCCCTACCTTAGCCATATGATGTGAAACTTGGTTAGTGCACATTGTGGTAGTTAAAATAATTTCATCTTGTGCAATAATGTGCAAGTTCTCGGGATCTAATTCTAAAGGATGTTGAGTTGTTGTTTTCTCAAGAAGAGGATGAAAGTATGGTTTGAGGATTTTTGCATTGAAAATTGGATGCAACCTAAGTATTATGGAAGATCGAAAATTAAAAAAAAAACATTTATGCACATAGTGGTTTATGGACCATAGCAAAAAGGCTTCATCTTGTGATGTGGACCCTTGAAGCAATCCTTTTGAAAGTGCAACAATACTTTTTTACTAACCATGAATGAATAAGGTGTGTTGTGCACATCATGGCGCTCTTTATATTTGTACTATTGGCATGAGAGAATATACTAAACCTATTGGTGAACACTTTGAATGTACTCTAAAAAATTGTGTGGTGTATTTGCTTCATGTTCTTGTGTGTGTGTGCCTCCCATTGTGGTGGTGTGCAATTGGATATGTCAAGGGGTGTTGTAAGTGGAACCCAAGGCATGTCTTGAAAGGACTATTCCTCTTAGAAGTGTGAAAAGCTTTGTTGTAGGCATTATGGATGTATGGTAAATTGGCATCCCAAGTGTGTGGGTGTGCATGATTATAGATGCACAACAGGTGCTAAAGTTGCAATGAAATTCACTACTTAGATCTAACCATCTACTTGTAGATGAAAGGTTGTGGACCTATCCAATTATATATACAATTTCTCCCACAACTGTTGTCAAAATGCACTACCAAATATAGAATCATGATCAAAAACAATGAGTTTAGGTAGCCAAAAATACACCCATATATGATTCAAGAAAAGACAAATTATTTCCTATGGTGTGATGTTTTTCTTACAAGTAACCATGATGGCTATTTTAGAAAACTATCCACTACACATATTGAATCATTCAAGCATTTTCTTCATAGTGAGTCCATTCATGAAATCCAAGTTGATAGATTCCCAAGGCCTTTAGGGAACTACAAGAGGTGTATAGATCTTGAGCTTCATTTTTGTGGACTTGGCAATGCAACAAGGAATGTAGGACTTGATATGACCCTCAATGTTTGCACACATGTGAGCCAATAATTTTTGTGTTGTATTTTTGCCAAAGTTTTGGTGATGTCGAAGTGTAGCTATCTTGGTTTAGTGCATTTCACAAATGAGTTGTTGACAAGGTGTGCCTTGTATAACATGCATGTTCAAGATTGAAAAGAAGCAGTCCACTCAAATGAAATTCACCAACCTATTTACCTTGCCTAAGTGTGGTGTAGGTATTTTTTATGATCTATTGAGTACAAGCTCTCCCAATCAGTGAAGTTGCAGCCACACAAGTTTGTCATTGTCATGAGTGTGTGAACTAGTAATTGGCTAAGGCAATATGTTACCTTATTCTCTTTCCCCTTATTATTCTTGATCACCAAATGAAACTATTGTAGGAAATGGCATCCACTTCATGTGGCATGCATTCTCCAACTTGCTATGTGTGTAGAAAATTAAGTGACCTATGATAGGAATCGATGCTTGTCTCCTTACCCAAAATATAGTGTCATCACTACTTAATTGATTGAATAATGGCATATGACTCTTTCTCATATGTGGAGTATTGCTACACCATGTCATTGAATGTCCATGAATGGTAGGAATCTAAATTCTCATGTTAAGGAAGCATTGTGTCAAGCGCATAGTTAGATGCATTGATCTAAATCATAAATGGGTGCAAAGTGTCTAGCATCACTAAAATAGACACTACATAAATTCATTTCTTGAGCTCCTAGAAAGGGCATTGTTGCACAAGAGTCCAAGAAAACTTACTTTGGTATGCATTATTTGGCTAAGAAACCAAGTTGTTTTGAGAATCCAAGGATGAGCATGTCATAGAAGTTGGCAAGTTTGAAAAAGCTTAGCAATTTGATGATATTGCACTAGTTCAAATCTTAAATCACCTTGATTTTTTTAGGTCTACATGGATACCTACATGATCAATGTTGTAGCCAAGTATTGAATTTGTGTTGTGTTGAAAATATATGTGCTCTTTAGAGATATTTATGTATACTATAGTACCTTATCAAGCTATTGTCACATGGAGCGGGTTTCTTGAACCTAAACCAAATAGATGATTCCATGGACCTAAGACCTAGCAATCTCCCTCACCTTTTTTTTAATTGATATAACTATGGTTTTAGGGCCACTTCATCAAATATGATGTCACATCAACATGTTTTTTGTCAATGTGTCCAAAAAGACTCCAAAAAAGAGAAATCGATACGTGTGCACTAAATCATGTTTTATTGGTTCACTGATGTGACATCACATGATTTGTTGTTTTTTAGATCTAAGGAATACATTTCATTCAATTATGGATAGTCATCATCAATACTAACAACTTTAAAGTCATAATTATTGATCCAATATTATTAAAAATATCAAATGCTATAATAACTATTGAAACATGCTCACCTCCTCTCTCCCCTATGGATCAAAGCTATGCTTCTCTTTTTTTGAAGGATATGCCACATAGGTGTTTAGGGTTAAATAAGAATAGTTTAAGCTGAGTATAAACATAGGTCCTCGATTTTTCGGTTTACTCAATAATCACGTTTTGTTAAGTATTGTAAGATTCAAACGATGAGCTGCACCTGTGATAGACTCGCAACTCCTCCGATGTATATACCCAGGTTGAAGATGAAAAGGGTTTGTTTCCATTAGTATTTGTTTGTTTCCATTCATATTCGTTTGTTTCCTCTGCTGCGAGTTGAGAGTTGATGTCAGTTATTTTAACCGTTAACATGCATAATTTTTTTTTACTGCCAAGTATTTTTTAATCATTTACTCTTTTGAATTGGATATTTAAAATAATAAACCTTGTGAGGCCACTTTAACTGCACTACAAAATTCACTAGACCAACTGAATTTATAGAAAACACCCTCCATGGGACCTAGTGTTCATTAAGAATCCCAAGATGACTGCATCGTACAAAGATCTTTCAGGCACAAACCGTTAGTATCACCAAAACAAGGAGGGGCTCCTAATTAATCTTGTAGCATATTTTTAATCTCAAGGGGCTCCTTGCTTCATAAAAATAGTTCTAGAAACTCTTACATGGGACCACAACCTAGTAGCTGGTAGAATAGATTGTACTCAACATTTGCAAAGGAGTGAAAGGTTTTGAATGCTAAGTTGATTTTGCTCTTAAATTTAAACTACAAAAATTATTAAAAAATAAAAATTGTGTGATAATATTAAATTTAAAAGCACACAAATTCATATGAAGAAAACCATTGTTGATAAAAGAAATCCTACAAAATAAGATCTTAATGTTTAAGAACACTTACATAATGATCTACAAATAAATAAGACAGAATTTAGATATACACTTCTTTATTTATAAATTTCTTGGAAATCACAATTTTTTTATGAAAGTACTCTCCCTAAAAATAATAAGAAATGATGGTAAAATACCCAAAAAGATAGTTGTCATACTTTTTCAAAAACTACCTTTGTTTTAACAATTAATAATCTAATGACTATGAAGTAATTATTAAATTATTAACTGTTATAAGATGGTTTATAAACAATAAGGTTATTTAATCTTATATTTAGAACATTTTTAATGTTATAGAGATATGACTAGTAATAACATTATGTTCTAATAGATTCAATAATCAAATCAATCATGTGTTGTTCCACATAGTGTGTAGGAAGGTATTTTTTCTCTTTAAAGACTCGTCAAGATAAAAATATAAACACTGACATTAATTGTACATCAATGTGGCTTCGCTCAATATACTTTGTCTCTATCATATGCATATGGTCTCCCAAGGGATATGTGAAATATCCCAACCAGTATTTGTGCAATTTTTCTGATTTTTATAACATAAAATGATGCCCTATTTTCCTAATTTTTAACTTTTGCACAAATCCTAATTTGCTGATATAAATTTCTGAATATACTCATGCATTAACAGCAGTATTCATTCATCCCAATAATATAAAAACTAAGCAGATTTGTATGATCATGAACAGGTATGAAACCAACATAATAAACCACCAAAACATTCACTACATGTGCCAAAATTTTGATATTCAAACACCCAGTTTGTTGCTACAAATCAAACCTAATCAATGATGCAATTACACAATGAAATAGGGTCCAAACATAACCAACAACATGGAGTTTGCTGATATGAAGAAACCCCAATCTATGCAATGTAAATGACCTCCTACTCGAACCCTAGCTGGGTGAAATTGTCCAGCTCACAACAATGCAAACAAAGTGCAATTATTTGATGAAAAACAACTCCAAAACCCTACCAAAGGGGTGTGTTGGCCTGCTGGTCTACTGATAGGATTCGCAACCCTTGAAA
Source organism: Sequoiadendron giganteum (assembly GCA_007115665.2). NCBI lineage: Eukaryota > Viridiplantae > Streptophyta > Pinopsida > Cupressales > Cupressaceae > Sequoiadendron > Sequoiadendron giganteum. The sequence goes on along the minus strand of CM021102.1, from coordinate 473,414,062 downwards.
TCTAAAGAATACCTTCCAATTTGCCCAATTTGCTCCTCCAAACTAAACGCCTAATGTTGATGCAAAAAACTGAGTGTGAATCTAGCAAAAATCACCATTGAAGCCCATGTGAACCTCCGTCATGAAGTCTTCCTTTGAAGAAGCTAGGGTTTCCTCCAACTTCTTCTATATTCATAAGGGTTTTCGTCCTTAGAATATTCACCAAAGTGCAGATCAGAAAAGAGAGATAAATTTGTTGATGATTAAATGCCTCAAATGACTCTATATTTATATCCAACCTCCCTTATGCCTCTCAATTTGGGTGACAAGATTGCAATTTAAAATTCTTTATTTATTTATTTTCTTAATCCTCCTTTGGGTGCCAACTTCCTTTTGCCTTTTTTTTTTTTAATAATTATTTTTCTTTCACCTTATTCCTTCAAGGGGCCGCCCAAGCCCATATAAAATATTTTTGACACAAATATTCAAAAATTAGATATTTTTTGGGCATCAATACTTTGAGAAGGGACATTACAATATGCTACAAACTTCCAATAACATGGCATCAAAAGTAGTTGTCTTGCATGGGCTTGATTGCATGTTTGAAAGATCATTGACATTTAACTTGAATATCCTTACCTTGTTATAACTATCCTAGAGAGTATGGCCTTGAGTGGATATATGTGGAAACATCCAAGGACTTGACTACATTTTGATTGATGATCTTTCAATTGCCTCGATTGATTATATCATGTACTAAACTGTTGAAAGACATATGTGTTCCTTGGAAATGCCAATTGTCATAGTACTTGTGCTAAGACATTGTGGCTCCTAATGACTCATGTTGCATTGGATGTGATGTGACTTGTCAAATGAGAGATTTTGCTTCATGTAGCATTCAACATCATTGTGGAGTCTTGTACAATGGTAATAGTACCATTTATCAACCTTGTTCTTGTGCCAAGAAATCTTGTGTTTGAGCTTCACTTTGGCTTTAATCTTGAATGTATTGTCTAATGCTTGACCCAAAGTTTCCAAAGTTGGAAATTCCATCTTTGTGAATGTAAGGTGATAACCCCTTATGCACTTGAGCACTTTGTGTTCATCAAGAGTGTTTTCATACAAAGTGCACAAAGTGGTCATGGAACTTATTTGTTGTCTTCAATTGATTGATCATTACACTCACACAATTACTAGAATTTCATATATTCATCCACATTGTGTTTGAGGGGATAGTGCCCTTTATACAAAGCACTAACGAAGGAATCTCATTAAGGAATCAAATCATGATCCTCACATTGTACTCTAAGTGTAAGCCTCTAATGGGACACTTCAATGGACATCTTCGATGTTGGCAAAATAAATTTTCTCCACATTTATGAAGTGATTAGCAAAGAAATATGCTTCTAATTGTTACACCCAATTGTCCAACATTGTGTGTAACGCCCCACCACGCAACCCTAGAGGAAGTTGCATTTAACTACTTAAACAGAATGATTTTTATTTTATTTTTAAAGTATAATTAATAAGCAAGTTCGCTAACTAATGCCAACAACCTCTAAGGTTACGAGATAGAGGTTATATAGAACCTCAACAAAAAACATGATTCAAACCATGTCATTCATTAACTTAATAATTTAAACACATACATTCCAATAAGATAATTTACAACAAGCATAAGGATCTTTCCATTTCAATAAACCATTCATTAAACAATAAGGTTACAACTCTCATTCCCCGAATGAGGCAAGACCATCAATAAAGTTTACAATTACAACTTTTCACCTCGATAACCAAGAGGGGTAAAATAATACAAGATAACTGAATTAAAATAAAGCAAGAACTGATACTGAAACTCACGAGCTCTCCAACAGGAAACCTCGTCCATAAGAACATGAAGAAAGTACCCAACGGATTTAGGTGCACGCCACCCAACCAAGTGGAACCCAGAGGCCCACCCCCCGTGCTAGGAGATAGTAACCAGGAGTCCTAGCCAAGACCATCTACCTCTAGACACAGGCTAACATAAACTGAATCAAACTGAAACAACCAATCACATGAACCTCACAAGTACAACACCACAAGGTACAATTCAAATACTATGCAAGTACAACACAAATACAACTCTACAAGGTCACATTTCTTCCAGAAATAAAGCAGATCAAGTATGTTATGAGAACCATACACATAATAATCGAATACCAGCTATGGTCACATCAAGTATGTTACGGAAACCATACCCACATAAACAAGAACCAACTATGGTCACACAAACTGCCATCACACATCACATCATGAGTTACCCACTGTGGATCATCAGAATGGTGACCCAAACCGATCATTGGCCCTCATACGTACTAAAGCAAAATCAAAAACCAATTGTTGTCCTAGACAGAGTGTCATCGCACAGCTCGTCATGAGTTACCCACACTGATCGTCAAGATGGTGGCCCTAACCGATCATTGGACCTCATACTTACTAATGCAGAATCAAATACCTTTCGTACAGACAAGATAGATAACCTTGACATCCCATGGCCTTCTCACTCATCCCAAGTCTAATCAAGCCCTTGCGCCTATGAGTGAGGCCAACTTAACTTGATTAGTGAAAAGTTAGTCCTAATCTTCTAAGTATTGTTTTTAATTATCACTGGATTAAACAACTTCCGAAGGTTACCCAGTCTTATCTCTTTCGGGCTCTAGCCACTACGGAAGCCACTCTTCTACTTGACAACACACACACACCATCCAAACATCAATGGAACCAAAGTGCAATAAACAAGATACTACGACCTCTCCTTTCTCAGGAGGTGACACAAACTGAAACGCACTCCAACACTGGAGGCAACAAACCACATAACATGGTCACTCCATACAAAGAGATGGATCCCATAACCCACTCCTTTCTCAGGAGATACAAAACGTCCCCGTTCGTAGAAACCGGGTAGACACTGATAACTTCCCATGCACTACCCAAAGGATACAAACCAGGTTGACCACATGACACGACAACCCATACATTAAAGGACCCCCATCTGGAAGACTTACAAATAAAAGGCGCTTAACCCATTTCTCAAACAAGCATACGAAGGGGAAAGGAATTCACTGAAGCCCCATGAAATAAACTACCTTTGGATATTCTAAATCCATTTCAGACGCTAACATTCAGAAATTTACTGTATTAAATAAATCGATACAAAATACGTCTTTTCCATGGGAGAAAGTTAATACTTAATCCCCTACTTGCATTTAAATAATAATAAAATAACCAATTGATTCTACTAATCAAAATACCATAATATGAAGTAATTATCGTTTCCTCATTTCAATATAACCATATGAAAATAATTAACTTGACTTGAAGATATATTATTTTAAATCAACACTATTCCCATTAAGGTATTGTTTACAAACAAACAATGATTTAACTAAAGTCAATATATTTTCGATTCCCCCAATTAAACTTAAGTCATGCCATTAGAAAAACAATAATTTCCTATGCATATTAAATTTACATCTCAACTATACATATATCCATTTAATTAGAGAAACAAATCATTTATATAATATTATAATAGTATACAATATAATATTAATAATTAATACATATTATTCTTAAAATAATACATATTAATATCATATTATAATAATAATATTACATACTATGCAATAAAATATATATATATATATATATATAATATAATAATATAAAAATTATATATCATAATATTAAAATATATATTAATATATATATTTTTTGATTTTTTTAAAAAAGCGAAGTTTCCGGTCTCAATGGGCGGCCGCTTTGGTTCGCGCACCGCGCACCCCACAGGGTCGGTCGGTTGTGTTTACACACAGCCGACCCCCATTAATGGGGGCGACGACTATGTGTAAACATAGTCGTCCACTCCCATGTGGGCGGCGGCAGGCAAGGTTGTGGGGAGTGGCGAGGGGCGTGTTGGGCGCGGCTCCCTCCACCCGCCTCCCATGGGGCGCGGTGGGGGTTGAGCCCCCAACGGCCTCCCCAAAAAATTTTTTAATTTAATTTTTTTTTTAAACCCTACAAACAAAAATCGCTTTTTTTTTTAAAATGCGATTTTAAAAAAAAAAAACAGAATGAAATTTGCCCATTTTAATTTCAGATTTCTTCAATAATATCTTTTTAAACCAACATGAAAATATGCATATATATATATATATATAAACATTTTTGGTTTAAAAGACAGAATAAATTGAGAAAACCAGAATAATATAAATATAAGAACAATCATATTTCCATTTTATAAAGAGAATCATTTTTAAACAAGGTTTGTTTTGCAAACAAGATTCATGGTCAACATGGTTTTGCTCCACCAATTCACAACTAGATTTTTAAAAGATTATTAACAACATAACAAACTAAGTAACCTCTCAAAATGAAATTTCTAATTAAAAGGGAACCTGATTTTTTGAAAATGATAGAAGATCTTGATGGTGACTTGATTCCCTCTTCAAATCCACAGGTTCTTCAAGCTTTTTTTCAAAAACCCACAAAGTTGAAACAATTTCTCTCTCTTTTCAATTGCAATTTCTCCAAAACTCTGATCTCCAAAATTGAAGCAAATTTCAAACATAAGGATTTTAACCCTAAAAATCCTACAACCACCCTCATTAATTCTTAAAAACAAAAAATGGAAAATATCTAATTTTTAAATAATTTGAATTTTCAAATTTCAAAATTGACTTCTTTTTTTTTTTAATGCATTTTCTTTATTTTCAATTTCAACAAATATAACAATAACTTCAACATATATAAATTAACTTCTTTCAACCAATTAGATTTAATTAATTAATAAATAGATTTAATCGATTAAATCTATTTATTAATTAAATTAAATTAATAATAAAATAAATTACATTTCAACATAATCACAGAACACATTAATCCACAACTTAAATACATTAAGTCATTTAAATCACCCAATTTACTTGCAATTTAAATAAATTCAAAGTCAAATTGAACAAAGTTAAAACAATCATAACCCGACAAACAACTGACGACATACAAGGACTAGGGTGATAACTTGGCATAGAAACCTAACTACTATCTCCCAATCGAATACTGGGTATTGAATACGCTCCAACCTGTGAAGCCAAGTGGAGTCGATGTCTTGTACTTGTCAACCTGCAATTCAAGTAAACAACAACATATAGTATAAACAACATAAAATACACACCATGAAGAGGAAATCACGAGATCGTAGGACACTCGCAAGCGAGTGATGCGATACCGTCCCCTTCACCAATACACTGCAAATAACTGACAAATCTAACATATTAGTATAATCCAAAGCATAATCATATTTAATTCAAATAACCATTATGCTAATCCAAAGCATGGAATAAAGATGACATCTAAATAACCAGAAACTCATCAAAGCAACATACCCACACAAGGGCACGCTGTCCAACCAGAAGGCAAAACGAAGGGGTGTTACATTGTGTCAATCATAACTTTGAACATTGGTATGTATAGGTTGAGTTGTGCTTTGAAGGAATTTTGGGGTTGAATGAGAACAAGCAGTTTAGTGCATTCTGGCATCAATCCAAGTTGACACGAGTTTGCAGAATTGTTGGAAGAATTGCTAGCACTCTTACCAAGGTGTCATTGATCACTCTTTGAATAGTTGGAGACACTTCTATTGTTTTCTTTGCATCAGCTATTTTGCTCTTGTTGTGACATTGTCTCGTAATTCAAAAGATGAACTAACTAGACAGCCTTACTTTTATTGGTGTGAATGCATTTGTACTAGCATGTGAAAAACAAAGCTCTAATACCAATTATTTGGATCCCCAATGGTCTAGGGGACAAAGCTCTCTTGAGAAAGATAAATTTATAGATTATGCAAAGGAAAACGAGATCCTAGAAACCAAAATACAATCAAAATATGCAAGTGATAGACTTCAATACAATATGTATGATACTTCTAATTACAATCAGAAATGAATAGGATATGAAGGATGCACAAATAGTGTGGCTAGGAATGAAGATTCCAGTGACCAAAATGGGTTAAACACATTTGACTGTTTTACCTATGACTATACAATATTTGTCATCATCCCTCAATGTGAAGGATCACATGAATAAATAGAATATATTATAGTTTCAAAACAAGAAGTGGAAGTTGTAATAGCCCATCTTAAACCATTGACCTTGCAATTGCCCTGTCAATTCGTGTAACTTGATAGTGTTTTGTTCCCTGGCCAAAGTTGTCCATGTGTACAGATTTGTTGAAGTCACCAAGTGTGCTTAATGACATGCAATGAACAATGTGCAGAGTCATGAGTGATGGCATGCATTGTCACAATGTATCATCTACAGGTGCACTACTATAGCGGAGAGCACAAAAGTGTTGACTATCAAGGCACATGCAATGTTCCCAAACACTTGTGTGGCTATGCTCAAATTAATGTGTGCGTGCATTATGTGGGTGCATTTGTGGGTGTGCACATGCATGTGAGGCAGGCACACATGTGCACATGAGGAAGACATGTGAGTGCACGTGCAGCATGCATGCACATACAACACTTGCAAGTGTGTATGTGAGCACACATGTCATGCAATAAGTGTGCATATATTATATACACACATCATTACAACCCCCATGCTAACACTGTGGTTACACCTCTCAGCCTAATTCTCAACATAATTTTCTTTAATTTATTTTCATGTTTGCCAAAACGCAATCTCTATTAAGCAAGGTACTGAACTGTCAAATATAATGTAACTTTTCTAATGCCAAAAAGCAATCTCTATTTAAGAAAAGAGCCTGAGCTATCAAATATAATATAACTTATGCAAGATAGTAACATTAACCACTTTTTAAAAAGTAATAAACCCTTAGAAAACCATTCTGCAAATGATTTTTTGATATATCTTGATGTTTCTTACAATCAATACTTTTTCAGTGTTTCAGTAATGCTGTCCCACATATTGCAAGCAAATTATGGTCTAAATCAACAGCATAAACATGCTTGTTGAATAAACCATAGGTGAAAGTGCTTCTCAAAAACTTTTGCTCAAATTTGTGTGTAACATCTTTCTTGAAAAACAAGAATGGTTTACATATTTTTCCATAAGCATGTAAAGGTATGTAATGTTGGTATGTTGTTAAACCAGAAGATTTGCTGCACAAAAAATTTGAACCATTGTGTTGATTTTATTTAGGTTTGAAGGAGAAATTCAAACAGGCTACATACCCTCCACTGTCAACAAAACAGATTCTGCTGAATAACATGGAATTACACAATTCTTGTGACTTCTTGCTAATGCACCAGTACAGAAGAAACCAAGTCCCTGGTTCTTTTAAAGAAAAAGGATCCTTACATCATCTGATTACATCTGAAAAACCATAAAAGTGCAATTCCAAAGTCCAACAAAAAGGAAACAAGTTGGAGATCAAGGAGATCAAAGAGAAGATTACAAATACGACCCTTCACCCATAATATAAACTTTATTTAAAAAAGGTGGCACAAACTTTATGACTACAATAACAAACCTGTTTTACCCAAGGACAGGCCTACACCCATCCTTAAATATTTTTTATTTCCAATCACACCCAAGTAGGCTGGTCATTCCCCCTTCTGTCACTCTTTCTGGATTGAAAGCAAAATTCCTGCTGCTGTCTTCGGTGCAGCCACAGGATTACATGGCACAACTTTGATAACATGGCTCCCATGCTCTCTTCCAGAAACAGGCTCCCTACCTCCTAATGAAGGAAGCAAAGGAAATAGTGCTAATGTGTCTTTTTCCAGAGTCTTTTTGCATTGATATGCTAACTTCTCTGTGCAAATTTCTTCTTCATAGTGTGGCTTTGATGCATTTTTGAATGGATCATTAGCAACTCCCTGTAGCTTACCTCCTTCACCTCTTAAGCAATTATTTCCAATAAAATCATTAGGTCCAGACAATTGCCCACAATTCTCCTTAACCTGATCAGGATATATCTCTCTTACTCCATCTGACATATTAGATAAATTCTGAGGTGTATACAATCCACTTTGGATCTGATCACAGTGAGTGTGAGGTCTAGGTCTATTACCATCTGTAAAAGACTGATTTCTTGAAGTGCTTCCCAATTGTTCATTTGAAAGCGCTACCAAACGTGGAGTAGGAATGCCAGAAGTAGCATGCTCTGATGTGATTAGTCCAGCATCTTCTCCAGCTTTTCCATTTTGTGCAAAAACAGATGGAGCCACAGGAGCATGTGCCTGATGCGTGGGATCAACCACTGAAAAGGGAAGACTGTAACAATTTGGAAGCAAATTTGGGGAAGCTACTGGTGAAAAGACAGGGGATCCCCATTGCAAGTTAGATGCTGGAAATCCATATCTTAAATCACTCTGAGCTCCTTGATTGGCTCCAACAAAAGAAGGAAAACTCAAGGATCCAGGCGAACTGAAAGTTGAGCCAGTAAAGGCTGCAGGAGGAAAAGTTCCAGCAAATGGATTGTACATAAATACTCCTGGAGGTGAGGGCATAGGAACAGTCCACTGACCAAGTCCAAATCCTGGGTGAGGAAACCCCCAAGCATTCATTCCACCAGGAACTGGTACTGAAATTGATGGAAAACATTGAGCATATATATTACCATTTTCCCCACAGTTCATAACCTTACCAGGTTCCTGGTTGTACAAGCCTTGGTAACAGACAGCTTCAGAATTCGCCAACCAACCACCCCCAGGCTCAGTTGGATTTGCATTAACCTGCTCATTAGTTCGTGTTCCACCATTGATCTTTTTTCCTCTTTCCCATTCTGCAACATTGTCTGATGTCATATTTGCATTGCCTGTTATCCCAAATGGAGCATCAGATGAATCATCATAATTCAGCAATATTGGAGATGTGGCTATCAATTTTTGAACCTGCTAACAAAAGTTTGAAATTATAAACCTGAACCACCTAAAATAAAATAGGTTAAAAAAATGATGTTAAGAAGCGGGTCAATCAGCTTGAGTACAGTTTACCTTGATCAGCCTATGTAACTCAAATACTTGGACAGAAAAGATACGCTGCTGCCTGCAATCAACAGCTAAATGTTTAATCATGGGAAAGCTAATCTATTTAAAGAGCAGGGTAAAATAGCTGTGTGCTCCTTTTTAACAAGGTTAAATAAATATAAGCTCCCTTTTAAACTAGAACATCTTACAAGGTTCATTTAAAAGTACTCCCGAGTTAACTACAAACTGACTAGATAAAAGGTTGATCTACAGTTAAGGAATTTTAGGGCTTATAGTTTCTATCCATACTTCGTACATATTCAATTCATCTACACATTAAGAAATACATAACCAAAATTAAATGATGGGCTTATTTTGAAATAAAGCATCATGAGAGATGATTTTTACATACAAATAAATTGTTTCCTTTCTATCTATATTGTCTGTGGTTGTATTACTCTTTAATGGTAATTAGGAAGATCATTTCACCCAGACCAATTCCGGGAGGAACAGGCTCTAGTCCTGATGTGAAAATATATGTGCACATGTCCTCCAAGTTATGGTCTGCCTTACTGTGGTGTAGTGATTTCACCTCGAGTCACTCGTTTTACAAATGCACCTATTTTACCATTACACCACAACCCTATGGACTCTATGGTTTTATATTAATTTTGATCTTCAGTTATTTTTTTTCTTTCCATTTAGTCATAAATTCAATTATTTACTGCTTAGCTTTCTAGACATGCATCTAGATTCTAATATTTTCTTTGTCATTTGACAACATATATAATACTGATGCACATGACTTCCTTGTCTTCCACTGTTTTGTACATTTTCAACTGTTCTTGTTTCCCTGCTGCTTGTTACGATTTTCTTGTTTCGTCTTTTACAAATGCATCCACTAGAACAAAGTCTACAATTCCAGACATCATAACAAAGTAAGACCATTCCAATACAGTACTCTTTGCTTCACATTTTCCTACCGTAATTTTCTATCCCATTCCAATACAGTATACTCTTTGCTCTCACATTTTCCTACCGTAATTTTCTATCCCATTCCAATACAGTATACTCTTTGCTCTCACATTTTCCTACCGTAATTTTCTATCCCATTCCAATACCACCTTGCTAAAATACTTGGACATGATGTGAAGGTGTGCCCTAATGTGCCACAAAAGATTACAAGAGAAATGGATGCCCTATTAGCAAATTATGAAATGAAAAAAATGGAAAAGCAAAGAACAAAGGAAGCAATGGCAGCAGCGATGAATGTCAATCCTAATTTATCTATAGGTTCCTTTGATACCCCAAACATTCACCATCCACTTTCTTCTACTGATGAGACTCCTAGGGTTTCTACTTCTAGTCATCTTCCTTCTTCATCAACAATGAGTTTATTTATTCCACAAAATGTTCCAAAAGCTCAACCTTCATTTGAAGGTACTACTTGGAATAAGTAAAAACCCAATAAGACTAGGATGGTCATGGCAAACTTTGGTACTATAATAATTTACCCTTCAATGTGGTGAATGACCCATATTGGGAAGGGTTGGCGAATGCATTGACAATTGTCAGTAAGGGGCTTAAGACTCCATCAACTAGGAATTTGAGTGGTCCATTGCTTAGAGGAAACCATAAAAAATACACAGATTTTGGTTGGTGATCAAACAAAGTATCACAGAGAAAGGATTGTTGCATCTTATCAAATGGATGGAGTAAGGTTCCTTAACTTTTTCTTGACTTATAATCGCACATTGGTGTTCTTGAAGTCCACAGATGCCTCGCACAAAGATGCTGAGACTTTGTGCAATCTATTGGGTGAGGTGATCCAAGAGGTTGGGATTGAGAATGTTGCCCAAATTATCATGGGCAATGCAACAACACATGTATCTATGGGGAGACTTATTATGAAGAGGCATCCTACTATTTCTTGGACTCCTTGTGCTACACATCACCTGGATTTGATGCTAGAAGGCATTGAGAAGATTTGATGGATCAAAAGTGTGGTTGAAGATGCTAAACAGGTTACCAAATTTACCTAAAATGATACTTGGGTCCTCTCTTTGATGAGAAAGGACAAGAATGACAAAGAACATGTGCAATCAAGAGTGACACAATTTGCTTGCCACTTCCTCATTTTGCAAAGCATTGTTGTCGCAATTCCTTATCTCAAGAAAATGTTTATGTCTAATACTTGGATGGAGTCTCCATATTCCAAAAAACCCGAATGGGAGAAGGCAGCAAGAATAATTTTTGATGACTTGGTAAAAAATATAGAAGAGTTAATCAAGGTAAATAACAAATACAAACATAAACTTTATATGGAATTATCTATTTGCTATTTTTTTGGTTAATTTTGTAATACTTCCAAATTTGTTTTCAAATTTTTAGGTGACAAAACCATTGGTCAAGGTTCTTCATTTGGTGGATGGAGATGGCATTCAGATGGGTTGACGCCATGGATAAGGCCAAAGAGGTCATTTTGCATTACTATAATGAAAATAAAAATATATATAAAATCACTTGGCACATCATTGATTGTTGATGGACAGACCAACTCCATTGGCTGACACATGCCTTGGCCTACTGCCTGAACCCAAAGTTCTACTTCTTTGATACATTTAAGGCCGATGAGGTCATGAGAGGTGTTGTCTCATGCATTAATAAGATGTTGCTAGAAAATGAGACGAGAAATAAAGTTATTTATGAGTTGGAGGTCTACAAGGGTGTGGGGAGGCCCTTTTATTTAGCGCAAGCAATTCAAAGGAGGGAAAAACAACAACTAAGTAGAAAAGTATTCCTTTAATTTTAGCTTAATACTAGAAGTAAAAACTAGAAACTTGAAAAATTGAACAAGCAATACAAATTTTACTTAGTTCTTATATATATATTTTTTAAATGTTTTCTTTGCAGATTTATGGTGGGAGAATTACAATGCTAGAACACCAAATCTTCAGAAGTTAGTTATTTATGTTTTTTCCTAGCCCTATAGTGCTTTTGGGTGTAAATACAATTGGATCCTATTTGAAAGCATTCACACGAAGAGAAGCAAGTTTACCCAAGAGTGCCTGAATTATCTTGTCTTCGTTCCATACAACCTTCACCTTCAAGCCAAAAGTGAAGGGTCCTTCTTATGATGACATCAATCCTTTTGATGATTGGACTATCAAAGAACATAATGATGTCCTACTTATTGATGAAGATCTTGTTGAATTGGGGAGATGAGCAAGAAAAGCAACAAAGTTGGATACAATTGAGGAAAATGAACACTTTTGAGGAAACAACCATTCATCGTTATGATACCAACTTAATTTGAGGCCCAAAAAAATTTAGACTAGGAGGGGGAGGAGGAAGATGTAGATTGTATTTAGCTGTTTTTGGACATATCATCATATGTAAACAGTTATAGTGTTGTTATACATTTATAATTTATAATTTTGTTCTATTACAGTGTTTTGTTTGACTTTGAAACTTTGAAATTTCAATAGTTTGAGAATCATATGACATATGCAATGTTTGCATTATAACAAACTAATAATCAAATTAGACTTTTGTGATCTCTAAATGCATTAATTTCTTTTTTTGTGTAATTATGAGGTTTTTTCTTTTTGCCAAGTTTTTGCCGAGTTTGTCGAAATGAAAGTCCAAGTCAAATGTTTGGGAGTCAATGTCTATGTTTAGTCCACATTTTTGAACTATGGTTGTACCCATACACAATTTGAAAAATAACTCTTTTTTGTACTTTTGTTAACTAAGTTGTAAACAAACTCAGCTTGTGCCAAACTAGTATCCATAGGCTTGGCTTATTCCCAACTAAGCATCTCAACAAGTTTTTGAGGCTCCTATTGACCTCCATTTTCCCATCCATTTTCCAATGATAGGCTAAACTAAAACTCAAATTAGTGCCCAGCTTTCTCCACAAAGTGTGACGAAAATGGTCCAAACTTTGTGTCCATATCAAAGACAATGTACTTCAACAATTAGTCTATCCTTACTACTCCAAAGAACAATGTAGCTACATGTGTGGCATCACTTCACTTCTTGTAAGCTACCACTCTCTCCTGTAAACTGCGGTACATGATGGTCTGTGAAAAAAACACACACCTTAGGTGGCAAATAGTGCCTCCACTTCTTCAATGCTTGAACAATTGTGTAAAACTCTTGGTCATAGACCAAATACTTTCTCTCAGCTTCATTTAGCTTCTTGCTGATACACACAATGGGCTTTCCTTCTTAACTCAAAACTCCACCAATTGCTATCTCACTTGCATCATAGTCCTCTTGAAACACGTTGTTGAAATCCAACAATGCTATAACTGATTGTACCGATTTTTTTTCAAAAGATGAAAGCTCTTCTTTGCTGCAACTATCCAAATAAATTCCTTCCTACCACCCTTCATTGTTTCCTTGATAGGTGCACATATGCAACTAAAATTTATCTATAAAGACTTGCCAAACACTGAAAAAAATCTTGCCTCAAACATAGTTCTTAGTGATGACCACTCCCCAATGACTCACTTTTTCAGAATTCATCAACAAACCTTCCTGGGAAATCAGTAAACCCAAGCACACAAATTCTTCATAAAACTACACTTTTTCAAATTGACCAACTTCTCTTCTTTCAAGATTTGTAAAACAAGTCTTAGATAAATCAACTGTTTTTCTTTCATTCTATTAAATATCAAGATATCATCCAAATAAACAATTACGAACATACCAAGAAATGATTTCAGCACTTCGTCCATCAGCCTCATGAACATGCTCAATGCATTTATCAATTTGAATGGCAAAGCCAGCCACTCATACAACCCACATTTTGTCTTGAATGTGTTTTTCAACTCATCCCCTTCTCTAATTTGGATTTAATGATATTTACTCTTCAATTCTATCTTTATGAAGTACTTAGCTCCACTCAAGCAATCCATCAAGTCATCCATTCATGGCAATGGAAATTTGTATTTTATTGTTATCTTGTTAATGGCTTGTGAATATGTTCACATATGCCACTTTCAATCTTTCTTATCAAACACTCATTCAACAACTCTTGGACTTGCCTCTACACCTCCTCATTCTTGATAGGTGTTAACCTATAAACTACATTATTCAGTAAGCTTGATATAGGGATTAAATCTATATGATGGCTAAAGCTTCTCATGGGCAGCAATCCATCTAGCAACTCCTTGGAGAAAGTTTCAAAATATTCCTGTAGAAAACTCTAAACCTCAATGCAATTTCATCTACTTTAAATGTTGTCCCAACATCCATGGGTTTGGGAAAACAAGCATAACAGGCCTTCTCCTTCTTCACCACTCTTAAGAACTGTTTTCATGAGACCAAACAGACTTTAGGACTGTTGTCCACTTCTTCCCTTTCCTTTAATAGGCTCAATGTAAACTTCCTTCCATCCTTCATGCAGGCATTCATCCTACCATAATGTACAACCTTTCTATCAAATTGCCAAGGCCTTCCCAACAAAACGTGACACACTTCCATGAGAATAATATCAAATAAAATTTCATCCTTATATGAACCAACCTAAGAACTCACATTGTTTATTTACCACAATTTGATATCATTTTGTAATCATGAAACCTTATATAGGTTTGGGTGCACAAACCTTTTTAACCCAAGCCTCTCTACCATCTCATTAGACATCAAATTATTTGTGCTTCCACTATCAACAATAACCTTGCAGCACTTACCTCCGAATTTGCATACAATTTGGAATAGACACATTCTTTGTATTAGCTCATTCTCCTCTTTGACTAATTTTCATAGCACTCTCTTAAACATGAGAGCTTCTCCATGCTCCAATTCTTCCATGGGATTTGGTGAAGCAACACTTTCCTCATCTATTTGAACAATATGATTCCTTGCCTCATTTCCTTTTCCATTGTTCTACTAGATTGTTGACATTCAAATGCCTCGAGACCAACTTCTCCAGAACTAATACATGTTCCCTCGAATGCTTTACCTCTTCCTCTTTTGTTGTGGTCTCTTCCTCTTGAAGAATTTCCTCTTTTTCCCATATTTTGACTAAAATAATTGTTTTGATCAGTACTTGATTCACTTTCTTGGGTATGCTGCTCTCTACCATTCTTTATTTGTCTTCATCCTCTAGAGAACTGTCCCTTTCCTCTTGAATTATTTTGCTGCCTCCTAGACAACTTCTCTTCTACCTTCAAAGCACATTGGTAGCCTTCTACTAACCTCAATCTAATCATACCAAATTCATCTTGAATGGAGATACAAAATCAATTAACATACCTTCATATCTTCCCTTCGTCATCCTCTGCATGACCAGCCTGAATGGTGAGTTTGTGGAACTCCTTATGTAGTCTCTTACATTCATCTCCTTTTGCTCAAGGCTCTGCAATTTTTTTGAAAAAACTCATCTTATAATCAAATGGCAAGAACTTGGCCTTCAACTTGGCAACGATCCTTCCCAAGATTTAATTCTCTTTACCTCTTTTGTCTTTCTTTTGCACATGATCCCACCACAAGGATGCATAACCTTTAAGCCTAGTGCATGTAAATTTTAACTTCTTAGGATCCTCCATTGGCTCATAGTCAAAACACTTCTCCATACCCATGATCCAATCTATAAGCTCCTTAAAGCTTAAACTTCCACTATAGCAAGAGCTATCCAACTTTGGCTTTTTGCCCATCTTCACAATTGCTTTTAAAAATTTGCTCTTTGGTTCATCAATCAAGTCTTCTACCTCAAGCTCTTGTCCTTTTGCTTCTTCATCATTTCTTCAACAATAACCTTCTCTGTGTTGCTTCCATTGCATACAATCTCATTGTGATTCCTTTCATCAGCTATGCTAAATCAGCAACTCTAGGTGTCATTGGTCTTCCAACACCATTACCTATGTGCCATTTATTTTTCTCTCAGCTCTTTGCATTTGCAAGACTTTTCACACTTGCAACAAATCTTCTAAATCCTCTCAAGACAACCCAACAAGAAAGCTTCACTCTGATACCAATTGATGCAGCCTAGGCAAGGGGGTCCAATGAAAGATGACCTAAACCTAGCAGCCTAATCTCTAAACAATTACTCACACTAAAATGGAAACAAAAATTGATACAAGCATTAATTTGGAAAATGTGCCTATCAAAGATTTACAAATATGTTGAAAGGATGAAAAAAATGGTTACACAACTTAGAACTAAGCCACATAATATTTTGCGGCTTTGATCAACAAACTACAAATTAAAAAATTTATCCCCTGTTCTTCTCTATTTTTTCACTTCTAGCCCATCCCTTGACCTTTTCAGCTCAACCTCCCTTTTCCTCAAATTGTTTGTCTTCTATCTACTACCCTACCCAGCCATTACATCTTCTTGATCACAACTCCTCTGAACTCTTTTTTGGATGTTGACAAAGACCTTCAACCGTTGGAGAAATAGTAGCTACCAAGAATAATTGTCCAATACCCAAATGTCTCTAAAACTCCAAACACCCCTCGAAACAACTTTTGGCCATCAACAATCAACAACACAAGAAAATGTCACTATAAATGAACATGAATAGTCGCCATGTCAATTGAAGGTGAATAGTCACAGTAGGAACAAGTGAACAATAGCCAAATTATAATGTTTTACTAACCTAGCACCACTAATGATAGAAAAGAGAAAGGCACGACTCCTTTTAAGAGGAAAATTGATTGCCTAGTGGAACAACAGCCGCCAACATACCACATGAACTAGTTGCATATTAATTTTGACATCAACTATATTCTTGAACAGATGAACAAAAGACCCAACTTATGACTCCTCCCCAAAGACCTATAGCATGTTATCGAGTCATTGATAGCAATCTAAATAGCACTTATACCAACTCAAAACATACTTGTAGTAGCTTCCTAACACCTACAACAACTTCCAATATACTTATAGCAGCTTCCACTACACTTGCAGCAGTTTGCACAATACCTATAACTCACTATATAACATTACAACAATCTAAATAACTTTTATAGCAATTTGTAGATGCCTTGTAGCAATCCATTCCTCACCTATAGCAGTCTATTGCATACCTATAACAAGCAACCTGTAGCAGCCCACTTAAGAATGTATATTTGACAAAGAATTCTAGATAAATAACCAAAACTAAAGAGAGCTGATTATTTTATTTAAATATAACCTATTATTGTTTTTGGATGACGCAAGATTTGCTTGTGGACCTAAATTCTCCTGCATCACTCTAATTCTAGTTCTACATTCATTCTTGTTCCTTTTTTCTCACCTACTTGTGTTTGCCAATTCCCTTGCCTTTCTCTTGGGGGTGTAAACTTGTTTCTCTATTTGGAAGCAACCTTTATTTTCTTGCACCCTCGCACTCTTTGTTCTCTCTCTTTCTCTGCTCATGAAATTGAATCAGTCTTCTCCTCAGTCAATTCCAGGAGGAGAATACAATCTCCTATTTCTACAATTTAAGTTCCAATTAAGCTATTTCCATGGCCTAGTTTGGCCCCAATGTTTTTGAACTTTTAGCCCTTTGTGGTCTTCGAGCCAATTTTTATGGTGCTTGAGACAATTTGTGGTCCCTACACCAATTTTTGTTTTGGTACCTACACCATTGGGTTTGGCCTGACCCCCATCTTAATTTATACAATTGTATGCACTTTTTATTTTCTGGTATGGCCTAGCCCCCATGTTCTAATTATTTCCTTCTGCTTAGCATAAATGATGGTATGGATGTTGTTATTTCTAGTTTCAGGTGTTGTATTTTTATTTCTTATTACTGAATAGTAACTAATGTTGCTTATGCATGTAATTTTTGTAGGTGAGAAGCATTCATTGAAGTAGAGGACAATGAAATGAAGACGAAGAACATCGTTCTTCCATATATCCTTTTATGTATTCTCATGTTTCAGCAATTATTATATATGTAGTATTTCACTCTAGGACACTATCTCACCTAGTTTCATAAGGCCACTAAAGTGGAGGCCAAATTTAGAGTCGAATTTGCCTACTTTGCAATTTCCACTCTATTCCATACACCCATTTTAGTGCACTCATGTTATATGTTCCAGGACTCATGTTTTAGCATCCACTCCCATAGTATGCTCTAGGACTCCTTCAACCTATTTCTTTAACCTATTACCCTCACCAAGTTGCCAAATTGTACCTATTTCTTGAATTTGCTCATTTCCAAACTTTACTTAGAGTTTTTACCTACATAGATGCTAATGAAATTGCAATCAAGACATAGTCTTCAAGGCAATTGTTGTCGTATCCCCAGTTTCAAAACCCATCTTCCAACATTAAAACCTATTACTTGTGACCTTTTCGAGTTTTCCAAATAGTTCATTCAAACCAATTAATAAAACACCTTTTTGCCTCATTCAAATGGTCAAATCTTGTATTTCTTCTAAGCAATGGAAACTTTCTTCTTCTTGTGAACATGAATGTATAACTTCTTCAGATATTGTTCTAACCAAATTCCTCCTCCATAACTTCTATAAGCTTGTACTATCACCATGATTATTCTTCTTTATTCCCTAGCCACAAGCCTCTTTCCTTACCCATTTGACAAATCTTGGTTATCCATTTCCCACTATCCTTTCACATAGAGAAGCACACCACACTATAGAAGCCTCTAGATTTGATGCTTTTATTTTACAAACCTTGGCAAGGAGAGCACACACTCCATCCCTATCAATATTGCTTTATTGAGGTTGAAAAATACCAAACAAGGTTCTAATTGAGGTAGGCTCCCAAGCAATCAAAACAATTTTCCCTATCCCATCCCCATAGTTGTCAACCCCTAGATCTCTCTATAAGTACATCATATCCAAAATCTACAAGCACTGCAGTGATCAGCAGACCAACACATATATTCTCCAAAAATCTGAAGTCTCTATGAGCAAGGGTCACTATCACGCTGGTACAGTCGTGACTACACTATACAACCTCAAACACATCCTCCTAATTCAAATTTCAAAGATTTTTTCATCCATTTCTGCACGTTTGGATTTTCAATACTAGATCACAACCATCCTAGTATGATCACACACACTCTGTGGTGATCTCTACCCTAGTCAGCCAGATTTCAATTCCAAAACACGCTTTTGAGCCTTTGCATTTCATCAACAATGTTTTGCAACTTTGGATAACAAATCAAGGATACCATTTCTACCTCTTTTCTTGTCTTTCCAACTTGTTAGCACCAATTCTAGTTTCTTAGTTTAGTTCTATTTGTATAAAACCCTGCTATAGTATGTTGGCTTAGGGAAGGAACATAGTCTAGGTGAATATACACAATAGAGTAGGAAAAAAACAGTCTTTATTGCTTTCTTTAGAAAGGTTAAATGCATTCCCTTCTCACAGTAAGGCAGTTTTAAATTTCTTCCTCACAATATGTAATAGGGAGGGAAAGTTGGGAATACATATCAGTTATTACATATAGTTAGTTTTGTAGATAGATTATATTTATTAAAACTCTTATAGTTGATTAAATAATTAGCCAAGTTAGCCTAAAATAAGGGGTTGTTGGCTAATTGTTACACCCACATAGAACAAGAACAGAAAAAATAGGATCATAATAAAGATTTTTTATGATTCAACATTGCATAAAATCCCTTAATGTTTCAATAAAGAATATCCTAGTAAATGCATTTGATTGCAAAATCACAAAACCCATATCCACACTTTTCGGTGACTACATAATATAGTTGTACATTCATTCACTCGTGTATCCTAATTTTAATGGCATTCACGTCATTATACCAATATCCCACATTCGTAGGTAACTATGCTTCAACAACAATATGCTTACCTAATAAGAAAGCGTCATCAACAAATTGCATGTGTACGGGTGGATGGTCCAACAGAACTCAACAGCCTTGTAATTTCATTGTTGGCTAAGTTGCCGAATTGGGTACAGGTACATGGGCACGATATGCCAGTACAGCAGATTTTTTGGGGGGATTGGGTACATTTTGGTTACATCCATACAAAAATATAATAAAATATTAAAATACATATATATGCAGCCTAAAAACAAAATTAAGCTTAGAATGTCATATACCAATGCATATGCTAAACAAAACCATGACAAATTTCAAATTTTGAAACATGATATACTAGTTTAAATTCAGTTTTCAATATCAAAAGGATCAAACTTGAATGTCATGATAGATAATCATTGTTTAACATTTAAAAAATACAAATAGTAATCAATTGACTAACCTGCATCATATGGGTCATCATCAAGACCAAGATCATCAACAACATTAACATTAGATGATGGAACCCCACTGGCACTTGCACTAAAAGTATGCTAACTACTTGACTCCTCAAAAACTAAAGATTGTGCAACAAAAGAAAGATCCAGGCCAGTTCGCTCCGGTTCTACATCTCACAATTTTGCTGCCCCTTCCTTGTACTCATCATCTTTGTGAGTAAGAAGACGCAAGTTGGAATGAACAAAAACTAGCTCCTCGACTTTGCTTGATGCCAATCAATTGCACTTCACTGAGTGGATGAAGGAGTATGTACTCCAATTCCGCTCAGCTGAAGAAGAACTAGCAACCTATTGAAGCAAAGGGAGCTCTCATTAGATTTGTTAAATTAAGAATTTTGTAAATCAAACTTCAAATTTGAAAATAACACATTTTAAATGATAAAAATAAAACCAACTTTAGAGTGGTAAAAATTCAAAACTTACTTGAGATAAAAAAAATTTATTGCAAGAACTTGGAGGTGTGGCAACTTGTGGCCATTGACGTACCACCAAGAGTGAGCATCCTTCCTATATTTGTCATGGAGAGTAGAATCACTTTGACCACGAGAAGTAACAAAATTAATAAATTCAGTTGTAACTGCATCTTCCATATCAAGATCAATGAAGAGTTTAGTAAGAGCTTTCCTAAACCCTTTGTTGACTTTTGTATCATGGTATGGTGGCACTCTTGTTGGTATAGCAAGGACCTCTTCACTATAATAATTGAGAGTCAAAGCAAAGGCAAGAAAATGGAGTGAGGTGGTCATTTTGTTCCACCGCTCAACACAAATTGACTACACCTCTTTGAAGAAGGTTTCTTCAGGATCTTGCTCTTTTGCATTTATGATGGGTTTCATCTTATCAAGCATTGAGTTGATGCCATCATTAACCTCCCCCAAGCATGGCTTATCCATGTCAATAAAGCATATCATACTCATGATGGGATCAATGAAACTAAGAAGATATTCTGCCCAATCCTACCAAGCATCATCTAGAGTATTTTGTTTAAGATTTGTTGCCCTCTCAGTGTTTGATTGCCTCCATATTAACCATGATTGGCCAATGACCATACTAGAAAGCGTCTCTCGCACCTTCACAAGTCGTCTCGAGACGATTGTATTGGATGCAAATCTAGTCTCACTACCTATTTGAAAATAATAATAATAATTAAAATCAATGAAAAATGTATATATTTTATTTAAAATAAATTACTAAAGTAAAACATAAAATCAAAAAATTGCATTGTTTGAAGTTTGAGTTACCTTCAATAGCTCTAGTCACGAGAATGATCTAAAAGCTTGCAGCATGTGGTGATTTGTTATGAACATTTGGATCTCTTCAGCTTCAACATAGACTTGTTTGATCCAATCTATTTTTGGACAACATTTTGAGGACCCACTTCATTAATGCACTTATAAGGATGTCAACAATAAATTGTGCATCCTTCACTTGCCCCTCACAATCCACGGCTTTTAGAAACATTGCCCCTTTAGGGCACACTACAATAAAATTAATTAATGGTCTATTTCTTGCATCCTTCCATCCATCGGAAATAATAGACACACCTATTTCTTTCCATGAGGCCTTGATGGGAGATAATGAATCTTCTATATGTTTGACCTCCCTTGACAATAAAGTGATATGCACCTTCTCATAACCTAGGCTTGTGTACCCCTTTGGAGCTTCATTTATTTTTCTTACCATCTCCTGCCAATAGGGTGATCGAACAACATTGAAAGAAAAACTATTTGCATAGAGGCATCTTGCAATGTTTTGGTCAACAATATCTCTATCATCATTATTAAATGCCCTCTCCAATGGTCCCCTTGCTCTCTTCGGAATAGTATCCTCATTTTCATTTCTACTCAAAAAAGGATGGCTTTCTACTACAATATTAGGGTCAACACTATGTGTGAGATGAAGAAGTAGGTGGCCTCCATGAGCCCCTTCCTATACTCAATAGATGCCCCATTCTATTTTCAGTCCTTGCATCTACTTCCTCTTGCTCCTTAATATATTCTGCTATTTTATAAGGTGGTATAGATACACAATTTTTTCCTAGACAAGCTCTACTTCCCTTCCTAGGAATTGCACACAAATGCCCTTTCACCCGACTATAGGAGTTTGTATACCACTTATCACACCCACAGCAGATCCAAACATATGTTCCCCCACCTGGAACTTGCTCTACCATTTCTAGATGCCTCCATAGCAATGAAGCTAGGTCAATGTTGAATGAGGGTTTGCCAATAGAATTAGAGCTAGCTGCCATGGAATTTTCGGTATAGTTTCTCCATATGCAATGGACCTGCAATTTTTAAAGACAAATTTGAAAAATAAATCTAAATAACATGTAAATGACTAAAGTTAAACCTTATATGGGGCGGTGGGCCTAGCTCGATTGGCTAAAGCATCCTATTGCAGGCAAGAGGTCATGAGGTCTAGTCTCCCCACCGTCCCTGTGGTACCGGAGGGCGTGTCACGCCAGCGTTACCGGTCACGTGAAAAAAGTTTACCAGACGCACTGCAGTTTATAGGGGCATAGATACCTGGCCAATTCCTACAGTCTAAAAAAAAAAAGGTTAAACCTTGTATATTTTTTATTTTATTATTTAGTATTGATATTTAAATATATAAATTCATAATATATTATTTAAGTTTTAAAAAAATTATTAGACTATTAGTCTATTAGTATTTAAAATTTTAATCATACTATTATTGTAATTTGTATTTATATTATTAACATTGTAAAAAATAATAAAAACTATAAAACAATAATAATATTTTATAATTTTTGATTATTCATTGTATAAATATTAAATAATATTAAATTAAAAATGATTCATATTTTATATTATTAATACTATAAGTTTAAGTATATTTAATATTTTTAATTAATACTCATAGCAAGGATAGAGGTTTTGATTTTTATTTTTAATAATAATATAGGTTTTAGCTTTTAAAATTTAAAGTTCTATCTTTAAGTAATTTCGTTTTAATATTTTTTAATGTGTGATGATTGAATCACGACCTAGGGTTTCTGGTTTCAAATGGGCATTGGGAAAAATTCGGCAAACTATATAACAAAAAAAATCACAAAACTAACTGGTAAAATCGTGATTTGTGTGCAAGAAAATGGTGATTTCTACAAGCCTTTCTCCATTCTGTATCCCTAGCTCACAATTTCTAAAAAAAATCTCCTTGCAACCCTAGCTCACACGTTTGTCAGCGGTCTGAAGACTAAAAGAAATAAATGAAAATGTGAAATGGACGCTTTTGTTTTTAAGTTTTAGGTTTTCTTTTTTGCTTTTAAAAAGTCAAATGCCTTGGAATTGGTCTGGAATCAGCACGCGAGCCTTGAGATCGTGTGAGTATGGACGACTACAGAGAAAAACGTTTGGGAAGGAAAAATCGATTCTTGTAGCATTCACAAGGATTCTGACTCCGACTTCGATTCCTGAATGATTCGTACTCGAAATCACTAGGAAAAAATCGTGATTCGGCTTCTTAGGTTGTTGGGTTTGGACCTTGTGCTCCCCATGGATTTTGCAATCAGCATGAAAAGGCACAAGGACAAATGGTCCCACCATCTAGGTTCTTGGTTAGCTTTCAAAGTTCCTGCAAAAGAAACATTCACTAAAAAAAATTTTTGGCGAAATAGCGCCTTTCAACCCAATCACACCATCCTTCCAAAACCCAAATTTTTGGATGAGCGAGTATGAAAAATCCCAATTAACTAAGTATTTTCAAATATCAAGCTTAATTAACATACTTTATTGCTTGTCACAATTAGACATAAACATAAATTAATACCTCAAGATGGTACCATCTAGAATTTGTTTCCCTTTGTTAACCCTCGTTCTTCTAAGATCTAGTAGGGAAGAGTTGGCTTTAATCTATTTGCAATCACTTTAGAAACCTATTTATCAAAGAGGTTGTTTTGTAGGAGTCCAAGAATTTAGTTCTTTTCTTTTCAAAACAACAACCAAAAAGGTGCAATTCATTTCTTTCCAAATTATCCTCAATGATCTAGATTGACCCCCCATGCCACTACCAAATTGTCCTTGATAGTTTCCATAAGCTCTAGGAGAAACCATCTTGGAATCCATATAGATTAGATAGTTTTTCCCTCTTCAAAGAGCAAGGTGCCACCTTACTCAGCTTCATCATCTAAGATCGAAAATATAAAGGCAGAATTGAGTGCTACCAGGTTTCCACTACTCAAGAGAGGATGAATCTAAGGAACTTGTACCAAGTCTTTCCACTAGATCTTTCCAAAGAAAGTCCCTAAAGAGGAAACAACTATATTCCAAATATCCTTAGAGCTTTTAGTTTCCCTCCTACCAGGAACCCCCAAACAATTTATGCTATTAAAATGACAATGGATCACCTCTAATTCATTAAAGAAATGACTATTATTTTCCCATTGAGCAAGAAATACTAAATTTCCAAAAGAACTCTCTACTAGTATGTAATGTCTCCTTTTTTGATCCACTCCAACATTCTTGGAAACTCCAACTTTCTTGGAGAGCACCAACTTTCTCAATATGAAATTTTGACAACTTCTTAGAGCCAAGACATGCACATACTTTTTGTGTGTGAATCCGACATTCTAGGAGCACTCCAAACTTCTTGGAGAAGTCCACCATCCTTGGATAGTGCCAACTTTTTGTAGACTAAAGTCTAAAGTCCTTTCCACTTAAGGAGTTAATGGAGTTATCAAGACAATTTAATTGGCTTATTTTAATTTTTTCGTTTAAGACCTTGGGATGAATTAAAAAGGAAATTTAATTTAAATAATTAAATATTAAAGTTGTTGAAAAATAAAATTAAATGATAACTTACATTTAATTATTTAAAAAGGTGTTTTAAGTGTGTAGATAAAGTGTCACTAGGCTCAAGGTGCTAAAAAGTGGTCGTTAGGACACTTTATATTATTTTATTAACAAAAAAAAGTTTTTTCAAAAAATAAAAGCAAAGAGTGTTTTTATTTTTTTGAAAAACAACAGAAGTCAAAAGGCGTTTTAAAAGAAAACACCCACACACACTTTATCCTAAAATAGCTCAGAAAAAGTTATTGAAGGAGGAGAATTTTCAAAAAAAAAGCTACATTCTTTTTGGAGTTATTTCATTTCTCAAGAATAAATGCATGTTCATCTTCTCCACTTCCCAAGGATGTAAACCCTTCAGAAATTTGACAGCTTCAAGGACAAAAACCCTCCTAATTTTCAAAGTAATGACATCTAGGGATTACTAGAGTATAACAAAGATCCATTTGGGCACGAAAACCTTCATTCCATTTCGAGTGATTTCATGCAGGAATCACCATTGTGCTGAGGTTGTAGATTGTGTTTCAGATTCGGCAAGTGTTGTAGTGTGCGGTTTTTTATCATGTTTGGTTTGCAGAGATTCTTAGATTTCCAATGTTGGATTGTGAAGTTTATTTTATTTGAAAGGTTTCTTGAAATTCCAAAGCATTTTCAAATTATGTTTTAAAATGTTGGTTGTACCAGTCTAGCCATACCATCTTTGCAAGAGCAGTCCATACATTGGGAAATCTTGATGGGCCATACCAAGTTCAAGGGAATCTTAAGTATTTTTGAAGAGTCTCTTTGTCTTTGATAAGGGCCGTATAGATTGGGTATTTGCTACTTCTGAGTTATGAGATTATAGCTGAACCATTTAAGTCATTTATGAGGCATACCATTGCGTAGGCTAAGGATGTTGTTGTTTCTGTGGACTGTTTGGGTATACAATTTTATTTGGAAGCTGTCTAAACTGTCTATTAATGGTATTTCAATGACCATACAGCACTAAGAAGTGCAAAAATCAGTCTTTAATGTTATTTCAGTTTGGGACTGATCACTAAGGTGATAAGAAGGGTTTTTTCAAACATCAATTTAGCAGAACCAACTTCTAAAGTGTAGATTTAATGTTACAAGAGAGAAAATCACACTTTCAATATAAAGACAAAGAGAGACATCATGTAGAATTTAGTTTATATCAGATTTTAATTAGAATATCATAGTCAAACAGCAGGAAGGAAGCAATATATCAGACTATTTGACCCAACTAAAGCATTTGATCATCACTTAGCTCAATCCAGGTAAATATTTCATGTGTTTCAATTTGCTAGCCAACTGTTTGACAAAATGCTCTCAAATTCAGAATGATAGATAAATGTTTGAAAAAAAGTCTGATTGTAATTGTTAAGGAAAATAACTGTTTCTTATCTCTTCTCATTGCAATATTGGACGGTTGTACTACAAGAAATTGTTCTTTCATTGTAATAAATCCTTGGACAGTAGTACCATCAGTTCCCATTTTATTTTCTATCATTCTCCACCTTTCATGGCATGAATCAGAATCAGGTGAGTTAATCCACCATTTTGGCATTGATACGACTACAATTGCACTCATTATCAACCAGTTTGGCTAGAGTGATTCTATGCTTGTTTTAAATTGTAAGTTGGTTGGCTTGCTGCCAACACTTTTCAATTAAATTTCCTTTGTCCTCGTTCTTACTTCATATGCTCTCACCTTACCCATTCTGGGAACTGGGTGATCAGAAAGAGTAGAACTGAGTTGATTGCAAAAACGTTATTGGGGTTTGAGCTAACACCTTGCGGGGTTTATTACATTAAAAATATCTAAATCCTTCAAGAAATCCTTTCCCTCCATGATTGGTTCATTCATGATGTTTCTCACCTGCAATTGTTTGAGTCTTGCCATCCTAGCTTCCAACTCTTCTTATCATTGAAAGAGATTGCCAAAGACATTATTCCATGTCTTCAGATTGGCCTTCATAAATTTCAGTTTTTGGACTAAATTGAACATTTTTAGACCCCATTGACAAGAAAAGAGGCATTCTACCATGTTTTGTCTCTTCCTCCAAACTTGAAGGGGTTTGTTTTTGTGATAGAATCCTAATTCCTCACAAAGTTCAAAGCTAATAGACCAATGATCACACCCAGTCACTTCTAGAAACTTGATTCAAGAATGAGGTCAATATTTGCCCAAAATGCATCATTTGAAACCCTGTATAGTCCTTCCACAATAGAGGCTCTTTCTAGCCTTGAAGTTTTCTACCTTGGTTTGAGTATCACATAGTCACAAAGACACAAAGGTATGGAAAAGTTCGCTGAGTTGATTTCTTGAAAATGATCCACCTCACTTCTCATTTACCCTTATAATAGACTTGAAATCTCTTCTCCATGATCCACTTATCTTAACTAAACTCTTTCAGATCCTACCAAGGCTACCCACTAAGCTGAAGGTTGAGAGAGAATAAATTTTTGGGATCATAGAGTATTGATCTTCAATAATAGTATGTAACTTCCAACCATCAAGTACTGATTAACCTTTTGAGAAGACAGTGCATAGTGGATTTCAAACTGTGTTCCACAGGGACGCGTCCCCTGGGTTTTTACCCCCCGTACCCGTCCCGGAAACGTTTCAGGGACGAGGGACGCCTGGGGGACGGCTGACAGCCGTCTCCCAAAAGACCCCGAAAATCGGGTATGTCCCCGATTGAAGGAAACGGCCCCGATTCAAAGGGGGACGGCCAGCCGTCTAGGGGACGGATCGGGGACTCCTAGCCGTCCCTCGACCGTCCTGGGGATGGCCGGCCGTCCCCCTTTTTCCAGCTGCAAATTTAACTCAAAAAATAGAAAAAAATTTAATTTTTTTTTTTTTAATTCTTTTCTTTGTGGACCCCACGCCCTCCCAACCCTAATATGGCCACTTAAAACATTTCTTACCTTCATTTGACCTCATTTTAACTTGCCAAAAACAAATTGCAGCCAAGAGCAAAAGTGAAAAGAGAAAGAGGAGGGTTTGAAGGAGCTGTTGGAGAAGAAAACCAGCATTTAGGAGGAAAAAAGGAGAGCATTAAGGCAGCAACCAGCAAGAGAAGTGAAAGAGGTAAGTTGTTTTTCCATTATCTTTCATTTTTTTCCATTTTTTTCCAAGTTAAAATGATAAAATGTATGAATTTTGTATTTTTTTTTATTTTTCAGTTTGCAAAAATCAAAACAAAACAAAATGAGCAGCAATAGTGAAGATAGTGGGCATGTTGAGAGGGGGGAAGAAACTCAATCAGTTCATAGGGGGCAGCCTCAAACAAACCTATTTGATATCCCTTCTGAAGATTTGAAAAAATATGCAAAAAGCCCTTTTAATCCTAAAAAACCTCTTCTTCAACTAGCATCACGTATAGACCAAGGCAAAGGGAAAAACACTGGGGGTAGTAGATTGTGGCAATGTCACATTTGCAAAGATAAATATTATGGGAGCTATACTAGAGTCTATTCTCATCTATTGGGTTTTGGAGGCCATGGGGTCAAAGGTTGTATAGATATAAAAGATTTTGAGAGGATAGAGTGTTATAGATTGCACATGGAGGCCGGAGGAAGGCCTCTAGATCAGCAAATGCAAACTCAATCAGCACATTCAACCTCACCTATGCCATCTATGCTTGGTACTCCTAGTGTTGGTAGTGGTAGTAGTGGTGCGGGTGATGTTCATATTTCCACAAGAGGGAAGAGGAAGGCTACTACTTCTAGTGAGCAGCAAAATACAATTGCAAGTATGTTCAATGTGCAAGCACGAGATGTGGCAGAGTCTTCCATTGCCAAATTTTTCTATGCCCATGCCATCCCATTCCATGTAGCACGTTCTCCCTATTTCAAACAAATGTTTAGAGATGTGGCAGCAGTTGGTACCTCATTCGTTCCCCCTGGAGAAAATAAATTACGCACTACACTCCTTGACAAAGAATATTCTAAGGTGAGTGTGGTGATGGAGGACATGAGACAGTGTTGGATTAGAACAGGTTGCTCTATAATCATAGATGGGTGGACCGATATTAGACAACACCCACTTATAAACATCATAGTCACATGTTCAGCTGGTCCATATTTCCTTAGAGCCATTGATTGTTCTGGAAAGCGCAAGGATGCAGAATTCCAATTTAATCTTTTGAAAGGTGCTATAGAGGAGATTGGGGCAACCAATGTTGTGCAGGTGGTTACTGATTCAGCACATGTGTGCAGATTAGCAGGTTTGATGGTTGAGAGTGCTTACAAGCACATCTTTTGGACCCCTTGTTGTGTTCATGCGATGAACAACGCATTGAAAGACATAGGGAAGATAGATTGGGTGCAGCAACTGGTTGTAGAGGGTAGAGACATTCAGATGTTTATTTGCAACCATCACACCTCACTTGCCCTCTTTAGGACATTTTCAAGGAAAGAATTTCTCAAGCCTGTAGCAACAAGGTATGCCAGCTACTTTATTTTGTTAGAGAGGATGCTTGAGGTACAGGAGGCTCTACAGTCGATGGTGGTTAATTCAGAGTGGAGTAGATGGTCTATGGCAAGCATTGCAGAAGGGAGAAGCATCAAACTAAAAATTCTTGATGATAATTGGTGGTCCAATGTGAGGTAAAAAATTGTTATTGATTGCTGATTTTATTAAAAAAAAAATATGATTTTATTATTTTTTTATTTTCTAAGTTCTAACTTGTCTTTTTTGATTTTTCAAATTTTTGTTTGCAGATATATTTGTTCCATCATTTCACCAATTGTGGATGTCATTAGATATGTTGATACAGACTCTCCAAGTCTTGGAGAGATTTATGAAACTTTTGACTCCATGCTTACAAAAATGAAGAAAGCAATTTCTGACAGGGATCCTAATTCGGGATTATATGAGCAAAAAATTAGGCCCATTGTGACGCGGCGGTGGAACACTATGAACACCCCGCTTCATATGGCAGCCTTTGCTCTTAATCCCAAATGGTATGTACCTAGACCTGGTAGGATGCCTCCTTGTGATGATGATGAGGTGAAAGAAGGGTTTATGAGGGCCCTTGCAAAAATATATTCAATTGATGAGGCCAATCTAGTTCGTACACAGTTCACTGACTTTGTTAATCTCCGAGGTCCAACATTCGGCAAACCAGAGGCCAGGGTAGATAGAACTACAGTAGCTCAAAGGGATCCTATTGGATGGTGGTCATGGCATGGGAAGGATGCACCACAATTGAGGACGCTTGCTATTCACCTCCTTTCACAGGTAATACATTAGATTAATTGTTTAAGTTTTAACTTTTAAGTTTTTAACATAATTTGATTTAGATTAGT